>BPLQ01015184.1:560356-923751 GCA_021605075.1 Caerostris darwini | reverse complement strand
GGAGAGTTACAAGCGCTAATGGATCATTACAAAAAAGAAATGAATGCTATGTCTCAAATGCTTCAGGATTTAAAATCCCGATTGCCTCCTCCTGAATCAGTTGCTCCAATTAATAAGAAAACTAAACGCACCAAACCACTGACTTCTTCAAATACGAAAAAGACTGAATCTTCCAACAATTATATTGTACTTAGCAATAAATTCTCTGCTCTTGATAATGGACCTGACATTGACACCCTAGCAACAACTCTAAATGATCATGCCAATGAAATTGAAATAACAAAAGCCATCAATGACATGCAAGTTGATGATGAGTTCCCATCACTTAATGACTCTTTGAAGATAAACGATTCTAAAAAGCGCCCTTACATTCCTCCCATAGTAGTCGATAAAGTAAACGACGGCAAAAAACTTATGGGTGAACTCAATGCCCTTACAAATGAGAAAGTCACAGCTAGAGTTGTCGGTGATAAGTTAAAAAATTTTCCCCCATCTGCAGAAGCTCACAGATTGATAAGATCGGAAATCACTGACAATCGAAAACTTCAAGCTCACACTTTCCTGCTCCCGCAGGACAAGCAACTTAAGATTGTCATTCGAGGTCTACCGCATGATTACCCGACATCAGATCTCATCGAAGACCTTAGAAATGAATCATTTCATGTGGAATACGTTACCCAACTGAAACACAGGGGTGGTAAAGGTAACATGCCCCTATTTCTGGCTGTTTTGCCAAAAACTGACCAATCAAAAAATCTCTTCAACCTCGAATTTCTAAATTTCTTTAAAATTAAATGCGAACCTTTACAAAAGAAACCTGGTCCTGCGCAATGCTTTAATTGCCAACAGTTCTTTCACCATTCCACGTTTTGCTCTAGAAACCCAGTCTGTGTGAAATGTGCAGGCCCACATAAATCTGGAAACTGTCCAAAACCAAAGGACTCTCCTGCCTGCTGCGCCTTGTGTAAGGGTGACCATACTGCGAATTATTCGGGTTGCCCGAGAAACCCTGCCAATTTCGTACCTGCTCCTCCTCCCAAATTTAATGTTTGGGAAGAAAGATTAAAACATCCGAAACTAAGGATCAACCTTCAACACCCAACATCTGCGAACAATATCCGACCCTCTACAAGTGTTACAGAGACACCTAAACTAATCACCTCTCCTTTAGAAAATAGTCAGTCTACTTCAAATACCCCATTATCTAATAATCAAGATATCCTGGTAATCAAAACCTTACTTCAGAATTTTATGTCAAAATTTTCTACAGCTCTGGAAGCCTTAACTGCTCAAAAATCATCCAAGAGCAGCATTCAATAATCAGCTTTCCGACAATAACTAATTTGCATTAGTTGGAATGCAAATAGAATTAAAAACAAAATTAACGAATTCCAGGAGTTCATTTACGAATATAGTCCTCACATAATAGCAATACAAGAAACTCATTTAAGACCTAGTGACAAAATAAACCTCCGTAATTATACCACTTACAGATCAGACCGTCTAACTCATCAAGGCGGAGGCGCTGCAATATCCATCAGAAAAAATATCACTCATCATGAAATCTTTTTTCATTCGACCTCCTTTGAAAATACATCAATAGTTGTCACTCAGCATACGCATAACATCACCGTTTCAAGCATTTATCGACCCCCAGTTGGTAGTCTTTCGACCTCGGAATTGGATAATATTTTAAATTCCAACAATAAAGTCATACTTCTTGGCGATTTTAATGCAAAACATACTCTCTGGAACGTTGGCAGAGGTAATTCCAACGGAGTTATTTTACATAATTGGTCAAATCTGAATAGCTTAAACTAAATAGCTCCACCTCACCCTACATATTTTTCTCACTCTCACTCAATCAATAGCACTTTAGATATTGCAATAACAAAAAATTTCAACTCTGGCAATGCTACTTCTATAAATGACCTCTCCAGCGATCATAATCCAGTTTTATTTCACTTCAATAGCAATTATTTTCTTCCACCCCAATTCCGTTGTGTCACAACTACCAACTGATCCAAATTTCACGACAAATTAGACTCAATAATCAAAGGTAATCCCATTATTAATAATACTAACGACATCAATTCGGCACTTGATCAATTCAATTCATCTATTATCTCGTCAATAAACTTTTCAAGTTCTTCTCGTGAAATTAAAACCGGGCATCATAAATTACCAGTAGAGATAAGGAGGCTCATCGCAATTAAAAACAGCATTAGAAAATTATGGCAAGAAACCAGATACCCTCCATATAAAAATAGTCTAAACATTCTTCAAAACAGAATCAAAAAAGAAATCAAAATCTTAAAAAATAAAAGGTGGCGAGAGTTCTTAATTGGCCTCAATCCTGAAGATAATTCGCTCTATTACATGAATAAATATTTTACTAAAAAAATACAAAAAAACTCCTCCTCTACTGGGAAACAATGGCATTGTTTTCACCCCTGCTGAAAAGGCCAAAGTTTTCGCCTATCACCTAGAAAATTCTTTTCAAGAAAACGTTGAACCTTATGACAATTCTCCCATCGAAATGGTTGAAGACAGTATTGCTCAATTTTTTGATAACACTACCTCTGTTCCTATACCTCCACTCTTAAGTCCGAGCGATGTCAAATCTGTCATCTGCAAATTAAACATCCGAAAATCAAATGGGCCAGACAATATTCCAAATAAAGCTCTCCAGTGCCTCCCCACTAAAGCCATCACTAATATCACTAAAATTTTCAATAAATGCCTGATTTACCATCATTTCCCATCATGCTGGAAACACGCAATAATAAAAATGATTCCGAAACCAGGGAAAGACCATAAATTCCCGCAGCATTTTCGCCCTATTAGCCTCCTAAGTTGCGTTGCAAAAATGTTTGAAAAATTACTCTACAATAGAATTTATTCTTTCTGTGCTGACAACAATGTCTTTCCTCCGGAACAATTTGGGTTTCGCCCACAACACTCAACAACCCATCAACTTCTCAGAGTTACCAATATCATTACTGAGAGTATTAATAATAAACTTATTACCGGAGGTGTCTTCCTTGATGTGGCAAAAGCTTTTGACAGATTGTGGCACGATGGTCTACTTTATAAATTGATTGCACTTAAATTTCCTCCCTATATCATTTACATAATTCATGATTATTTAAGCAATAGAACTTTCCAAGTAAAAGTAGATGGTGACCTCTCCCACGTCGGTCAAATTAAGGCTGGTTCCTCTCAGGGAAGCATTTTGAGGCCAATACTATACAACACCTACACCACGATTTCCCTCAAGTGAACTATGTAAGCTCATGTTTTTTCGCAGATGACTCCGCTGCACCTGTGCAGTGTTCCACTCTCCGATCTGTAACGAGAGCCTTGTAAATTATACTTGGCTTCATGGCTCACAAAATGGAGAATTGCTGTCAACACAGATAAAAGTCAAACAATAATATTCAGAAAAGGAAATACTCCAAACCCCAGTAATAACATTGACCTATTTGATGAACCAATTGAATGGGTAAACGAGTTAAATATTGAGGTCTCATCATTGATAAAAACTAATCAATAGCCATATCACTTACATAAAAAATAAATGGAAGAATAAAATTCATCTCAGTCTTCCTCTAATTGGTAAATATTCAGCCCTATCACTTCAAAATAAAGTTCTACTTTACAAGCAGGACATCCGCCCAATTCTTACTTATGCTGCACCTATTTGGGGACTTGCTTGTAAAACTAATAAATACAAAATTTAAGTACTACAAAACAAAATTCTTCGTATAATCACTGGGGCCCCCTGGTTTATCAGAAATGACGTTATTCATAATGATCTCAGAATTGCTACAATAGATAACTATATTACTGATCTCTCCAGAAACTTCTTCCTTGGCTTGAGAAACCATTATAATAACCTAATCAAAGCACAACTATTTTTTGCACACAACGAAGGAAAATATAAATATCCTTTTTCAACTACAAAATGGCCAGCAGACCTGCGCCCACCATAAAGATAGTTTTTCTTTCTTAGATTTCCCACGTTTTCGTAAACATTTTTTCCTTGATTCCTATTTGCTTACACGCTCATGTGCCTGTTCATCTGTTACGAGTCATTTTTTTATCGTCCATCCTTCATTTGCATAATATTTTTAATTGCTGTTTCTCACGTCCTGCTTTTAATTTGATTTTGAGTAGACTCGACCGGCATTCAATCTAAGAGTCGATTGAAGAGATTCAACGTGAATCGCCGCGCGCTTTGAAGACCATCCCTGATGATGACTTTTTAGCATGCATTGAGGATTGGAAAAAAGTTAGCATAAGTGCATTTTGTCCGGAGGGGATTACTTTGAAGGCGATGAAATAAATTTGGAAGAATAAATAAAGAGTTTTTGAAAAAAAAAAAAAAAAAAAAAATTGGTCTTACTTTTTGGGCACAGTAGTATATTAAATCTGAAAATGTATACTGGAAAGCTATTTGATCCAAATGTATCAAAAGCGAAGTTTCCATTATCCGTAACACAAGCGAATTTTACAGCATAACATTGTGGAAAGATTTTATGATCTGAAATATCTATTCATTATTAGTTGAATATAAAGTAATAAAAATGATCCTTCTAAAGAATAGAATGAGATAAGAATGAAAAGGATCTAAATGCAGATGAAATAAAGTTTTGAAATGAGCAGTCATTTAAGAAGAATGTAATATTGACTATCATTAGGTCCGGTAATAAGAAAGGAAAACAATGGTTGAACATCGTGTGATGAGTGTGTAGCACTGTGGAGGAGGGGATTTCTAGTAATTCATTCACACATTTATGTGCCAAGAAACAACAACTTTGTTCTGTGTAATTTAGGTTATTTTAAGTAATTTTTGTGTCCACGAAATAGTGACATTTTTTTTCAAATGAAAATTTACTTTACACAATATATTTTTATTAAATGCATAAGAATTATAAAATTAAATGAGCATCTCGTAATAATAAAATCCTAACAGGAATTTTTAGAGGGTTCATTGTATTATTTTTCTAATTTTTAGTTTGTTTAGTATAGACCAATATGCACTTTTACTTCGTAGTTACGTTACTTTTATTTATTGTAAAATGAATAACTAGATTTAAGAATCTCAAATACTAATTATTTAAGCATTTGATTAAATATAAAAATTGTCAAAAAGTTCGACAGTTGTCCACGTGCTAGCAACAAAGTTGAAAGACCGAGAAACATTTTATGTGAGTTGTATAGAAAAATTAACCTATAATCTATTTTAAAATCCTTTTACTGTTTAAGTCTTTAATAATAGGCCGTACCATGCTGAATAGACCGGTTCTCGTTCGATCACCGAAGTCAAGCAGCATTGGGCGCGCTCAGTACTTGGGTGGGTGACCACCTGGGAACACCGCGTGCCGTTGGCAAATTTGGGACCTGAATGGCGCTCGGTGCCACAGGTTTCGGGTTCGAATCCCGGCGGTGCCATGGATGTTTGTAGTGGTTCGGAATCCACTTTAAGCCGTAGGTCCCGGTCTCCTATGACCGTAAGAGCGTCACGGAGCAAAAGTCAGGCTTCTACCTACGGGTGCTCCATCACAACAGAAGCTGCTTCCTTCCCCTTCAATCATGAGTACGTACGGGCTCGTGGGCTTGGCCAGCCAAGTGGGATAAGAAACAACAACAACAACAAGTCTTTAATAAAATCAAGATTGCAAAAATGAGTGTTGGACAATTAGAAAAACTTTGTCATTAACAGTTTATAAGAAAATAATTACAATACATGTAAAAAAAACGTTTGTAAATAAACGAGTCTCATTTGGCTACATCGATAAATCCATCAGTGTCACGTAATCAATAATGATGATGATGTACGAACTTTAAAATTTCATTTTTTATCATTATCTCTCAATTTCAGTTCTTTTGGTTGTTGGTAATCACAACGTTATCATGTGATAAAAGGAGCAACTAACTTAAGCGAAGAGTAAAATTTAGATTTTTAATAGTGGCGCCATCTTTGAGTCAAAATTTGCAATAACATTAGAATGGGAATGAATACTGAAGAACAACACTATTGTAAATAAAAGATTTGTTAATAATTATTATATTTTAATAATTATTGATTTTAATTGAAAATTAACCTAATGAAACGAAGTCTCATAGTGGAGACCCTGATTATATCTCAGGTAAAGTTATTTTGTGTTTGAAAAAAATTGAAAATAGGACTTTTTATTAAAAAAGTCTCGCCTGTATTGAATGATTTGATTAAAGAGAGCAAAATATTAGGTCTGATTTTACATAAGATTCATTTTCAATTAACGGATCTATACGATGAAATATGTAATCTATTAGTAGAAGATAAAGATAATAATAAATATATGAAAATGAATATAGGGTGATAAAAGAACAACAGTGATCAAAGCAGAAGTTAGTGAAGAAATGTATTCGAACTTAATTTTGAGAATGGAATTGATTCTTCACCTCGACTAATAAAAAAAGAATTAAAACTACCCAAAAAATTGAACTTAGGAAATTTGTCGGTGAAATCAAAGATCATTTGGGTGACAATTCAAAAAAATATTGGAAAACAAAAGTATAAAAAATAAGGATAAACTTAACACAATGCATGTCTGCAAGATCTAAAGCCAGTGAAATTACTTTATCAGCTAACAAGTGAAAATTGTGATAACAGTGTTCAAATATAAATTTAAATTCTCAAAAAACAAAGAAAATTATATTAATTAATTAAAACAAAGAAAATTATATTAATTATTAAAACGAAATAAATTATAATAACACCGTTCATCAACTGACAGAATAAATTTGTTTTCAGGATCAATAGAGGGGAAAATGTGTTGCATATTTTGCAAGAAGTTATATAAAAGTCGAGATTTTTTTTTTTTTGCTTGGAAACTTAATTTTCACGAACAACTAGAAGTTTTAAAAAGGCCTATTTCATATGTTTGGACACAAGTTTTTAAAACAATTGTAAAATGCATTTAGTAGTGGCAAAAAGCATTTGGCTTTCAAGTGCCCAGAATTACCTGGGAATGATTCTTTTGAATGAGATCAGAAGAATTCGTCTGCCTAATCATTGTTCATTGTTCATTGTTGAAAGAAATCTTACTTCAAACAATACAGGTCAAAAAGCAGAGAAAAGAGCAGTGGGTACGAACACTTATCGATAGTGGCTCGTAAATTAAAAGAGCAATTAAGGAACTGGATATCGAGCCTGCCGAAAAGCAATTTTTAATCCATTTTCAATTTGGAGGACCGAAGAAAAGGAGCTTTAGGATATAAGCATTGCATCTTCGTGGAATGAATTTTCTTGTGATATCCTAGTTCTGAATAAAGAACCCATTTGCAGAGAAATTTCAGAGATTTAGATTCCAGATAAAAGAGGATAGGGAATTAAGACGAATGATGGTTTACTGACAACAGGAAAACTTCCCCGAAATAGAACTAATTGATGAGCTTTTGAAGTAGCTGCTGATCATCTCCACTAGTAATCTTGATCCACAACTGCAAACAACTTCCGAGCCATTCATGGTCTTTTTATTATTAATGAAGATTGTAAACCACCTTACTATCCTCTCAAGTACTAGTTACATTGATATTATTGCTTGGGAACAGATGTTCTGCCAAATACTTCATGTCGGTTTTTTATTGATTATGAATCTCTATCTCAGGGGTCTCCAAACCTTTTAGCCAAAGGGCCACACTGATTCCTTTACTAAATTCCGCAGGCCAAGACCGAGCTAGCTGCTCATACCAACATACTGTAGTTTTGATTTACTCGCAAATTTTCGTTCTGGAAATAACCGGTGAGGGAGGTGCTCCGGTCGCAATTTCGGTTGGTATATACGAGCAACTGTCAAGGACATATCATTGTGGTGGAGATGCTATATCGGGCTACAGTAGTACAGCGACATCTTCTAGAAGCGGCGGAATTACTCAAAAATACCAATTACGCTTAGTTAGTCGTAGTACACAGCGCCATTTTGTAGCAAGTGATAGAGTTAGAGCGTGTTCTGGAAAAGTTCTGCTGCGGGATCATTTGTCTCGTACTTTCTAACTTCGAGTATTTTCGAATATTTCCAAGGACGCATAGTATAAATAAGGAAGACAACCGAGTGTTGGAAAGTTTCAAATTTTGAGTTGGGACCAAGAATTGCATAATTTTGATTTGAAGTTACTTTCCTTTTGTGTAGATTTATATAAACATGGAAAAGAAACGAAAGACAGATAGTGGGTGCAGAAACGCATAAAGAATAAAGGGAATATAAATGATATAAATATTTAGTGCTGGAGTCAAGTCATACGGCAATATGTATAATTTGCAATGAAACAATATCAGCCCTTAAAGAATACAATATAAAACGTCATTATGAGACTAAGCATTCTCAGAATTACTCCAAATTTACAGATAGCCCATAGTGAGAACGCGGCGAAAATCTCTGAAATTGTTGTTTAAGAAAGTAAATGCTGAATAAAAAGCAGGAACTCGAGCTAGTTTCCGCGTGGAGCATTCAATAATGAAACACGGCAAATATTTTTAATGACTGCGGATTAATCAAGGATTGCATGACTGCAACAGAATATGAAATGTGTCCAGAAAAAGCTAATTTATTTAATAACATCACTTTGTCATCAAATACTGCGGCTCGAAGAATAGTTGCTTTTGCAGAAAATATGTAACTCAATTGTCTGATAAAAATCGGCACTAAGAATGATTCTCTTTGGCCCTGGATGAGTCTACAAACGTTTTAGATACTGCTCAAGTGGTGCTTTCTTTCAAATGATAGATAAAAATTATGAAGTGTATAACGTTCACTTCTTGACGTTCATACCATTCACGGCATGACCGCTGGAGAAGATATTTTCAAAAAATTAAAGTGTGTCGTTGGACTCGTATCAAAAGCCGTAGAAAATGAAGTTGGTTCAAAATCATTAATCGTACATTGCATCATTCATCAACAGTCTTTGAGTGGAAAATGCTTGGACATATCAGAAGTTTTAAATCCAGGCACGCCATCTGTTAATAATATCAGATTACCAGCACTGAATCATCATCAAATCACCGAATTTATTGAGGAGATTGGAGAAAATGACTTACCATATTATACGGCAGTATGCTTCTTTTAGCTATGAAAAAGTTCTAATGCGTTTTTTTTAAGCTAGGAGAAATAATCAATTTTCTTGAATCAAAGGAATCGTCCTCTAGCTGTGAATTACAAAATAATGAGTGGTTATGGAAGTTATCATTTCATACAGATTTAACTAAACATATGAATGACCTTAATTTCAAATTACAAGCAGAAAACTAGTTTCTACTTGATTTATACATCCTATTTAGTCCTTTCAACAAAAACTTGTTTCAATCTCAATCTAATAAAAATGTTGCAATCTTTTTAATACATGCCAAACATTCAGTAAGCAAATTGAGATTGTATTTCTGGTTGATTTTGCAATTGAAGCTTTGGAAGCTTTAAAAATCAATTTAAGTCTCGTTTTTCAGATTTTGATGCAATTGCAAACGACATCAATATTTTTCAAAATCTTTTTAACCCCAGAACTTCAAATTCAAATTATGAATTTGCAGTGCAACAATATTTTTAAAGAAAAATACTTACATTGCTAGAATTTTATAAGAATCTTCTACTCGGTTGCATAAATTGGATCGTGGCTTTTCTTCCGCTTTCGGAACTACTTATATGTGTGAAAAACATTCTCCAAAATGAAATACACAAAAAAATATTTACAGATCCAAATTAATTGGAGAGTTTTTGAAGTAATTGCTAATAATTTCCACTAGTAATCTTGATCCACAACTGCAAACAATTATCAGTAAAAATTTACAGTTACATGAATGTCACTATTTATAATTATAATGTTTAATTTCCTTATGTGAATTACCTATGTACGTCATTTATTGTAAGTTTTTAGGACAAATCTCATATTATTAATTACTGTTAAAATGTTCAACTTTATTATGTATGTCAGTTGTATTTCTTAAATGGTCTTTACATAAAAACATATAATTATTATTTTGTATGATTTACTTATACTGTAAATTTTACAAAATCAAAATAAACGGGGTAAAGGCTTAATTGATGGTGCTCATGGACCGGATTTGACCAGCGGTCGTAGTAGAGGAAACGAAAATGAGATTCTGTCGAAGATCTCTGCATTAATTTCAACCTCAAAAAGGCAAAATGGAGTCACTTTTATAACAGTTAGTGCAACCTTATATTTGTGAAAATTATATAATTGGTTTGACTGTTCCCCTTTAAATTATTTGATCAAACAGTTTAGATTAGTATTGCTCCATGCATCATTGCCCTCTATTTCCCTCAAGAAACCCCGGGAGCAAAATCCTTGGTGTGAGTGCTGTTAAGTAAAATCTAGCTTGATTAATATCTCAATTTGTCCATTCGTTCGTGTTTTTGGTTTTTCCTATTATTATATTTCTTTTTCTATAATTTTAATTCACATCTTAGATAAATCACGTTTATACTATACTACTTTTTCCCCTTCACTCTCTACTTTAATTTCTTACAATTTGTTAGTTTTTGTTTGTTGTTCAACGTAAACCAAAGAGGTACTCATTTTTACTCCAATTTTTACTCCATTTTTACTCCATTACTCTGAACTCCAATTTAATGGATTAAAACTCCAATTTAATGGATTTTCGGCTCCAATCTCATAGCGATATTCTAACAGATGTAGTAATCACATTTAATCAGGGCATAAAATCTTTCATTATAACACTTGAAGCACCAATTCACAGCCCAATATTCCATGGAAATCGTCTTCTTGGCATAATTTTCTCTCCTAACTTCACTTTCAAACAATAATTACTAAATCTAAAAAAGAAAGCCATTAAATATTAAATGCAATCAAAATAATATTAACTAATTTCTGGGGTTGGCATTTCATTCAGATTACAAACTTCACTGTACGAAGCCTATTCTTTATCTCTGGTAGACATCAAATTCTAAACACTGTGCATCTAAGTTTTGCGACAGGTCTTCCAAAATGAATCCTTATTTTACACAAAGAAGCTGGTCAACTTCCTTATTTCAGAGACAGTTTATGCTGGCAGGATGCCTTCTTATCAAACTAATTTCTTTTTTTTCTCTTCTCTCAATCTTAGATCTGGAAATTTCTCCCCACGGTTAGTTGAAACACCCTATTTCCCTTCAATTTACCTTCAAGACAATCTAAATATTCAACCTTCCAATTTAATTTCCGATTTTACACCAGTATTCAGAATTGAAAAATCATAATTCATCTTGAGGATTTACCATTTCAAAATAAATAATGTCATTAAACACACTTTTGTTGCAGAATCAATTCTTGAAGGATAGCATAAACACAAATATCTTGAATTGAGACAAAAATACATTCAAGACTTCTTGATGCAAAATCGAATTCCAGGAAAAGTTTTCTCATCGATATTTATATCTATAAGGCTTGGTTAAAAATGTAAACATACGAGATAAAAAAAGTTCTACGAGGAAATTTGAAATTACAGGTATCCGCCTTCCGATTGGAAATATCTCCCGAAGAAATTATTTGCTCAAGAAAGTATACCAAATCATCAAAATTAAGCAATCATCTAATTAATCTATCATCTAAATTAATTGATATTAAAAAATATCTGCTGTTTGCTATTTGTGCACGGATTTTTCTTTTTCACAGTAAGTGAAGTGAAGCACCTAGCGTTCTCCTGAATAGAAAATACTGCTGGAAAAATCATAATCTTTTATCCCTAACAAATGTGACAAATTATAGTTTGAATAAAACCAAATTGCTCCCAATTCCAATGCAACTTCCATTATTTATAATCAAGGTATCGTGCCTTTCATTTCTTGTGTTTCTAATGTATGGAGTTTTGCACTACACAAAAGTATCAATATTAAACTACTTTGATGAGTGCAGAGATGCATTATGTTGCGAATTATTTGCTGGTATCATATTAATTAGCTATCATAGACATCAGAATTTTGAATAATGCAGAGTTACGAAAAAATCTCAACCAATCTTCTGAAAATAATTAATATCAATTTCAGCACTGCTACATCCATTCAAAATTCCAATCAACATTATTGCTTATAATAATTTTATAAAAGACTTCCCATTACTAAAGTAGTAAACTAAATAACAAAGTTTGTTTTGCCTACACCGTGTATAGTATACAAATGATCATGAATTAAGATACTAACAATATAGAATTCGTAACGATTGAACTGTGTTTATTTCAGAACTGTTAAACATTAAACATATATTAGACTGGATGAAAGAGCAAACTGATTATTATTCAAAATGTGTAATTTGCACAGATTTTGCTGTCTTCTTTAAAATCACTGGAAAATATTGCCTTGTAACTGTATAACAACTGTAACTGTAACAAAGGAAAAATATTTTAACCAAATCTTATTATAAAAGACTAAACTATTAAGCTGAGAATAGAATCCTCAAAGGCTTTTATCACGATGAAGTATTTTCACTCATCATCTTTTTACCTAATTTCAGAATCACTCACTTAATGACAATTTTAATTCCTACTTAAACATATTTAATACGTGTTTAATCAATCTTTGCAACTGTAATATAGGTGGAGTGTAGAATATCAAACACATACTCTTTAGTTGCTCGAGGCTTGAACACCCGAAAAAAATTTTAAAAAAGAAGTAACACTCTATAAATAGTCATCAAATTTTGTCAACTTATTAATAAGAAGCCTGCTTTTACAGCATCTTGTAAATTTTCCAGTTAATGTTTCTTAAATCTTTTCTTTTTTTTATTTTTATTTCTCTTTCATATTATGTGTTCTTTTTAAAATTTATCATTTCTTAAAATTTTGTTATTGATTTGTTTGTTTATTTCTGTAAGCATCGTGTGATATTTTGTAGCCCGCGAGAATTTCTTGTAAATTTAAGTAAAAAAAAAAATACTATCAGATGCATTTTTTTTCTATCTTTTCTGTTTGTGAACTTCAAACTGTCTCTTTTACTGCTAGCAACCTCTTATTATTTAGTCGCTACAAATTGATTGATTTATGAAGGGTAGCTTGAGTGAGCTTTAATACATCACACTTAATCCAGCTCTACCCGGAAACATCCAAATTCTGTGGCATGTTTTGAAAGGCCACTCAGTAAAATATATGATGTCTGCACTAAATAACTTATTTATTTCAAAATTTTAATTTTCTGATATTTTATTCACTCTTAATATACTGCAAAATTTAACTCGTTGTTCGTGTATAGCTCACGTTATTCAAACAAATGATAAAACAGCATAGATAATATTGAATGTTATGAAATTTGGTAAAACAAATACAAGCATTGATGTTAAAGTCTTGGAGGACTTTAATTTTTGTGATGATCGACACTTTTTGCTGCATGAATTGGTTGACGCATTAAAAATATAAACAGTAGTCAATCAGTTGCTTTATCTGACCTTCATCTAAACTACTGAGCGTTGAAATCCATCCTTTGAAATCGTCTGGAATAATTTGTGTTTTAGTAAAGAATAAGTGGGTCGTCAAAAGGTTCGTCTATATAGAAACTTTATCTTAAAAGAGTGCACAAGAAATTTTTTTTAAGTTATTTTATTTATAATGCTGTACAGAATAATTTAAAAAATATTCGTTTCCATCGTGGCCCAGAAAAATCATCGCATGCAAAAGCTTCGCCAAGTTCAGTTTAGGATGAGAAGGTAAGAGATTGTTCTTAGATGAAATGCCAAACTTTGAATAGAATTTCAGAAATTTTAAGATAATTATACCATTATAAAAATCAATATCATCAATTGGAAGGGTTTAAAATTTTTTCTGTAATTATTAACAAAATAAATAATTAATTAATTTTACATAAAATACAATTATTTACATAAAATACAATTATTTACATAAATACAATTATTTACATAAAATACAATTATTTACATAAAATACAATTACTTTACATAAAATACAATTATTTATTACTCAATTTAATGTTGTTACCATGTTACCATGTTGTTGAATGTCAAACATTAGTGAAACATCAAAAAATTAATGGATGAATTAATCATTTTTGGGGGAAAGAATATTGGTGATTATTAGAAAAACTTTTTCTCTTAAAAAATGTTTTATTGTTATATATAATTAACTCAGTTAAATACTTGATTGGAGAATACATTTTTTGAATAAGAAAATAATTTTTTTTATTAAATATCTTTTAACAAATAGTGATATAAGCTAAAAAGTTATGGAATATGTTTTATAAATTAGTTAATCGGTTAAGAAAAGCAGAAAATCGTCCACTTTTTGCCCATGCTCATTAAGCTGAGTTTCACATGCTATTTGACTTTATTTTTCTGTGCATATAGTATAGAATCTATAAAAGATCTTCATAACCTAAATATTAAAATGAATTCTACTCTACTTACTAAAGACAGTTCATGCATTGATATTTGGTTTCACCACCAACAGAAACTTCCCAATTATTTCAATTCTTGACGGATAATACAATGGAATCAACCAATAAGAATAAACAATTTGTTATCAAAATTATATTAGTTATTCAGTTAGGATTCAAAACACTCAAAACACACTTTCTCTATCACAAACATATTTGTTATTTTTTATTTCCACATTCCATCGAGTGTAAAATATTCACCCATCAAGCTAAATATATTTTTTGATGAATTTTTGTATTCAATCGTAATCTATTAACATATGAATAGTGATTTATTGAAAGTCAAAGAAGAAAACCTTATGGTTTATATACGTTATATATATATATACAGTGTATGTGTGTCAAAATGTCATTTTATGAAGATGTCTCGAAACATATATCATAAATAGTGATGAACATATATCTCTTTTACCTAGCCAATTTTGAAGCACTCTATAGATTGATTTTGATAATTTGATTATCTTTAGAACTCATTTGTAGGAAATGACTTCAAAATTCAAATTCATTTGCATCAGTCAGATGCAAAAGAACTTCATTGAGCAAACAAGAGCTGCCGGGGAAAGATCTCATTTACAGACTACTTGAAACTCGTGGTTCGACTCGTTGCGATAAATATCGACCATTGCACATACTCAAAATTAAAAAAAAAAAAAATGCATATGGTAACTGAATGAAAAATATCTGCATAATAAAACGAAGTTCGAGGCGAGATATTGATTTTTGCTGTTGTTAATTGCAGCAAAATAGAGAAATGTTCTAGAAAACGTTTGGCATCTCAAACATGTATATTCTAGGTTCGCCATCATGATGCTTTCAGTTTCATTTACTATAATACAACTTTACTGTAATGTAACTTTTATATAACTTAACATAATAATAACAATTTTAATATAACATGACTTTTTACTATATTCAACAGTGGCTAGCGCTCTGGTACCACATGCGTCAGATTCCAATTAATTGTGGCACAAGCATTGATGTCTGTTAGTGACTCGGAATCCATTTTAAACTATATGTCCCAACGTGTGCCAACAAAACCTCTGATACGTTTCAATTACCATTTTAGCACAAATCCAGAAGTTCTACCTAAACAAATTCATATCTTGAATATTTGATTTTTTATTTCCATTTCTATAATAAATGTACTTAGTTTATTCATTATCATTTACAATAAAATAAAGAATATGACATAAATGTCAACATTTTATGTTGAAACATCACTAAAGGTTTCTAAATTCTAAAAGGTTTCTATATTTAGTTTATCTAGTTTATATTTAGTTTATGTTTCTATATTATATATATTGTTCTAATTTCTAAAAGGTTTCTATATTTTAAAATTATATTTTTGTGTATATTTAAAGACTGAAATTTTTCTTTGCTAATATAAGAAAAAAAGTGGACTGTCAAATAACCTAAAATAGGTTTATTTATCTAATCTTTTTTAAACTGTTTTTATCATTATCAAATTCTGTCAGCGATATTTATGTTTAAACACGTTTAATAATAGATTTAATGCATTTTAAAGTAATAAATAACATAAGCGTTGGCATGCTAACTATTTCTTTACAGCAATTATTTTTCACTTTCCCAACTCGATGGCAAATGTGGTTACCCACATCATTTGAAATAAGTTTCTATTAAACATTTCGAATTCTTTGCTAATCTTTCCTCTTTTAACCTATTCTTCCAGGAAGGATTTTTTTTAATGAATAAAATAAAATTCGACCTTTTTATAAACTCATGTTTGTGAAAATTGCAACACCATGAAGGACTTACGCGAGTAAGCTGAAATTTTCAGGAAATGCAAATTAGCGCATGATATGCAAATGATTAGAATTTCAAATCCGTAGCGCATGCGTATGCTGAGAAGCGCCCTCTGAACGGCGGATGGATCCGAATAAATAGACGGCTGTAGCGAGGCGTGTATGGTTATCGGTGGTTATCTGCTAGTGGTAAACGTTAGCTCAATCGTTACTTATGAGTCTTCGACGAAAGAGAGCGAGATTTGAACAACTTACAGAGTTTGAACGGGGGAGAATCATCGGCCTTCGTGAAGCTGGATTGTCTTATCGTGCAGAAGCCGCTTGTGTGCAGCGTAACAGCAGCACAGTGATGTGTCTTTGGAAGCAGTGGACGGACGAGTGTCGGACAACTCGGAAATCCGGGAGTGGACCCCGAAATGTGACGTCAGCTCGCGATGATAGACACCTGGTCCGCATGGCGCTGACGGACCGTACAGCTTCCTCTAGACAATTGGCATCGCAGTGCTCAATAGCTACAGGTGTTTCATTGTGTGCTTCATCAATTCGTAGACGTCTACTGCAGCGCTGCAGCAGCAGGACTCCTTTATACAGGATTCCTCTCACGCTAAACCATCGCCGCCTGCGGCTACAATGGGCCGCTCAACATAGAGACTGGCGTGCTGATTGGCACCATGTCGTGTTTTCTGACGAATCCCGTTTTAATTTGTGGTACCATGATGGTCGCATTCGTGTCAGACGCTATGCCGGTGAACGCCATCTTCCGGAGTGCATTATCGAACGCCACAGTGGACGAACACCCGGAGTTATGGTCTGGGATGCCATAACATATCATGGACGATCTCAATTGCTAAGAATTATGGGCAATCTGAACAGCAACCGGTACATCACTGAAGTTCTACAGCCCCAAGCTGTTCCCTTCCTTCAAAGCTTGCCAGGCGCTGTATTTCAACAGGACAATGCCCGCCCTCATATCGCTAGGACTGTTCAATTCTTCTTTGCAACGCGGCAGGTACAGCTTCTTCCTTGGCCTGCGTATTCCCCGGATATGTCGCCGATTAAACATGTGTGGGATTTCGCTCATGATCCGCTCGCTCATGATCCTCGTCCTGTTGCTTCTGCAGACGAACTTTGAGTGCGCATACAAACAATATGGAATGCTCTTCCTCAGGCAGACATTCAAAATTTGTTTGACTCCATGCCACGTCGTGTAGTAGCACTTATTGCGGCGCGTGGTGGCTACACAAAATACTGATTCCGGTCTCTTGTTATTGTTTGTTTGCTTTGAACATTTAATCATTTATTTGTACCACTACCACTCAACTGTGTATTAAATTTCATTCAATTATGACGATTCCTTGATGGTGTTGCAATTTTCACAAACATGAGTTTATATTTTACTCTGATAGAAATCCAGCAAGTCAGAAAAAATAGAAAAGCAATAAATACAGGAAAAATAGAATAATTCCACAAAAATAATCATTCCAATTTCAGATATTTTTAATGGATGTAGAGAATTCATTTCCTGCAATTTTTTTTCACAACATCTTGGAAGATTTGTGAGTTCTCTTTTTTAAAATAATCATCTATACAGTTTTATGCCACATTATTAACAATTCAAATTATTGCGTTGAATAAAATATTATTAGCAATGACATATGACGAATTCATTGTTGAGGGATTTTATGGTAAATCCCTTTGCTATAAAATTCCCAAATAAATGTATATCTCCCAAAAAATAAATTACATTCAATACATTTAATATTTTTCAGTTATGATTATTTTAAATTAGAAATAACTAAATATATATATAGTAAAATTAAATATGTCAGTCTCTTTAAAAAGACTAACTAAATAACGCATAAATTTTTTTCAAAGTTGTGTTAATCCACCAAGTCATGCTGAGGCAAGTTTTAGTCATAACTATTAGATGACCAATTTTTTTTTTAATTTGTCGCTTAAATGCACTATTTGAAAATTCAGGGTTGTATGAGAAATAGAGGATATAGTTTTCATGAAAAACATATCATGAATTCTATAAATTGCCACTTAAATGTAATTTATGTATTTGTATTAAAAAAAATTCATTTATCAAAACAAATTGGTGAAGTCAGTGATGATTCCGTAGTCCCGGAATAAAAGATACACTTCTATTGAATTGCCTTTTTTTTATAACAAAATTAGTATTCAAAAGAATTAAGATAAATATTCTTAGAAGCCAATACATTAAGTATTCTAGATTTAAGATTCTCAAACAACTAAATGGCTCCTAATTGCTTTATTTGTTTTTGCACTGCGAATCGAACTATTCTGATTGAGATAAACTTTCATATATATCTAGATGAATTTAACCTACTTAAAACGCTATCATCAAGCTGAAAACTATTTCCACACGACCTTAAATTCGCATTTTTATGTTATCGTCTTGAGTAACTGTGCATTTCAAATTGCCATTGGAACACAAGTTATTATAAAATAATGGCTCATCTTCCAATATTGTTTTATCAGAATTAATAACTTTAATTTCAGCTCATCAAATTTGCAATTATTTTTTAAAACGATAGATAAATGTCAAGCTCTAATCAAAGCGTAAGCTATCCCATATCTACGATTTAACAACAAAAATTCACATTTTGTCATCAATGTGTTATGACGTCTGAACTCAGTCTTTTTAGTGACTGACACATAAGTTACTTATGAGTTATTTGCAAAGAGAATTTTTGATTTGGAATGCTGGCTTTCCCAACTTTTCTTGACAAATAGCTCTGTGAGTTAAATCAATTATAATATAAACTTAGAGGAAGTTCTATGATAGTTAGATTTGATTAGGAAATAAAAATTTAAAAGAATATCAAACGATGGATGTGAAGCAAACGAGAACCATTCTACTGCAGAGCCGTAAGATAATTCCGTAAGATAAAAATAATAGGTTTCCATTTCTCTGCTATTTCATTCGTTTCCTAAATAAATGGAAAATATTCGTCAAGTTCAGTTTAGTACATGCCGGTAAGTACTATTGATGCTGCATCCATTTCAATTTTGTCTTGGTGAATCGTATTTTAATGAATCACATGAAATATTGGGTCGTTATTTTTCATCCTCTTTGTTTTGTTACTCATAGATTTATGTAGTATAATGACTTCATTATATACATATTTTCTTTTATAAGGTTCACATATTTTGAATAACACTTTCTTTTTAAGAGCTGCTAAGATTTTATATTTGCTTAAACATCAAAATTATAAAAATATTGGAATATGAATATTCCTATTTATTTAAATACCCTTTCCAGTTATTACTAGATAAAGTTATAAATTGTGTTTTAAATAAAGATTCTATCAAACATTAGGATTGAAATCAATTTGAATTAAGGCAAGAGAATATTTAAGTGATTAGTCAATTTTTTGCTTAGTTGTTAAAAATTCTAATTATCAATATTTATATTCTCCTGATTACTCTGAATTGAATTTTTATTGCTTTGAGATTGAAACGGATATTACCAGCAATCTTAAGAAGAAAGTATTTGAATTACGTTTTATTGCAACAATTAAAACAAGTTTGCCTTTTAATAAGATACGAAATAGCGATATCTAATTGGTAAAAATAAAAGCATATAAAAGTTAATGAACACTTATCGCTTAGTAATATGTTCTAGAAGCCATTGAATATTCATCAGAATTTTAATGAATATTCATATGTCCATTTTGAATGCCCTTTCCTGCATTTTCATTATATTTTTGTATCATTTCATAAAGTATGTTTATATTATGGTTTTTAAAGTCAAACAATTTCAACAAATTTATTTTATGGCAAAAGATGATATGTATTAACTTTTTTTTATATTTTGAACTAAAAATGAATGGCGAGTAAAGCGCAGGGGCAAGAGACTTGAACTATTTGCACCAACAAACTTTCAAATTACAACCCACGATTACAAAAATTGCACAACTATACACCTTTACATGTTTAATATATATTTTACTCCATTTTCAAATTACAGATTCAGAGAATTAATTTTTTTTTATTTTGAGACTTCGTTTTGCTTTTACATTATAAATAGACATTCAAAGTGAATCAGAAGTTTTTATATCACTAAAGAGTTTTTACATCACCCCAACCTCAGTGATTTTCATTTTATCAAGTATTTTAGTAAGTGACGTTCATATCAATTCTTTATTGAGCTTTGGTGAAAAATATTGCGCTATTCAGAAATTTATTTTCACTGACAGACAACCTTAGGCCATTGTTAAGACAAGTTCTTTTTTAATATAACATTTTCTTTTAATCAAGTACTTCAGTGAGTACAATGTTTCAAATATTTTTTTAACTAAGCATCCTGTCTTAACACTATCGAGATTACTCCATATAAATGTTCATTTAGTTCAAAAATTTTCATTATAACATTCTTCCAACCATTATAATATTCTTAAGAATTTTGAGAATTGATGAGAACAAATTCTTGTAATATACGTTAAAAACTTTTTAAAATACTTTTTTTTTTATTTATATAGAAAAGGGGAAAACAACAACAACCAATGTAGATAACGTTTCAGTCTAAAAACACATGAAAATACACGAAAACAGGGAGCTGGTTTTACCCGCTTTTAGAATTTTGAGAGTTGTTTTTCGACAAACTTTTGTACTATGTATCAAAACACTTTGATAAATCTATTTAGTAAAAGATAAACCGATGTCTATAGGGTATGAGTTCAAAGAACTATTGAACACAGGTAAGCAGTTCTCATTTCGAAATGTCATCCTCTTTACGAATCTGTAGTTGGATTTATATGGTTTACACTTAGTTTTTATGATGAAAGTTTTATACTAAGTGAAAATATTTCAATCGTTCGGCAAGCGTGAAGTGTCGGTGGAGAAAAGAACTTTTAATCATATAAAATCCCAATTTTTGGGTGCCTTGATTTCATCTAAATTGTACCATTGAAAATTGTAAATTAAAATGCGCAATATTCTTTTCGGATTCGCTGTGTGGCTGTCATTAATTATTTTACCTTTCTGATTTTCCTTCATGAATATCATAAAGGTTCTTCTAAAGACCTCTAAGAAAAATGTTCTTCCCATTTTCCTTTTGTGGTGCATAGTAGTTCCGTAATCTGTTACAAGTTTAGAAAATAATTAATGCATAATATAAATGTATCATTTCACTCACAAAATGAAGCTTTTTCATAACAAAATTTATATTAAATTCTAATTCTATTTTATTTCAATTTAGTTTCTTAAAAAAAAAGGTTCTATTTCTTAATGAAAAGCAGCAATCCAATTGCAATCAGCAGACCACTTCATATGCAAATGCATTTGCAAGCATTTCAGACCCTGTTTCATGAATGGATTCTTTGAATGAATCCCAAATGATTGTGCACCCATGTTATGATTGAGGAGCGGTGTGATAGAGATCAAATGACCAATAAACTATCCGCCAAGATGGATTCCTTGGCCCACTATTGAAATTTATTTTTCCGACCTCGATCTAGAAAGCACATTTGAACTGTCAGTTCCACTTCATCGCAAACCGAAGACTCGATGAAGGGTTAACAGGATGTCAGCTAGCCCGTTGTTCCGGCAAGTTCACGGAAGATTCGGGTAACTGTCTTAGAAATTTCACTAGTAGTTAATTAGTTATTATTTATTAATTAAATGCCCTTTAGAATGATAAACCTGATTTTCATAAAGAACCAAGAAATTATACCTAATATTAGAATTCTTTGGATTTAACTCAAAATTATGTTATTGATAGAAATGTCCTCCTGAAATTTTTTAGTGTTTAATTATGTCAATGTTACATTAAAGGGATTATTATATAAGGTATTATATTTTTTCTTAGGTAAGATTAGATTAGACGCCAAATTATTTTTTACCTTAAAAAGTGTTAAGAGTTTCACTTAAATATGCATTGAATGTTTAATATAGAGTTTAATGTTTCTCACATTTTGTTTTTATATACCAGTGCGTAACGGCGATTGAATCAAAACTGAAATAATGTCTATCAAATATTTCAAACTATATAAATATGTATTTAACAAAAATTTGTAACATTTGATCAATGAAAAAGGTAAGCACCATTTACTAATTATGAACAGGTCTGTTTGCATTTAGCTCCTGATCTGTACGTGATTAATTTTATTTTGTTTTATTATTTTTGAAAGTAACATTAATCTACTGAATATAAATAGATAAATATGTAGCCATCAACTACCAGTTCTATGGCTTTATTATTTACTCATTTCACTTTCAAAAAATAGATTCGAGTGATCCTTTCTTAAAAAACTTGAAACCGAATCAGTATCATTAATTTGGCATAGCAAAAATGAAAAACAGCTTATTTTAATAACAATGGGTAATTTTGTGCAAGAAATGCTTGTGGGAAGCGAGCCGGGTCAGGGAAGTGACCTTGAGTCGAACGTGTTTGGAAGAAGTAGAACGTTCCAAATAATGAATGAATCGAGTGCCAAAAGAAATTAGAATAAATATTTCAGCAAAATCAAATTCTCTTTCTAGTCTTCTCTAATGTTTATCTTTTCTTAAGTAGAAGCAGTATCCAAAATTAAAATTATATATATGTATGTGCTACAGAATACGTTTGATGATCCCATGTTATTGGGAATCGCGCTTTTAAGTGTTCATAAGAATAAAGAAAAAATCAATGTTAATTAATTATTTATAATGATAAACAATTTGAAAAAATGAAATAAGCTTAATTTTAGGCTAATAAAGGCTACTTAAAAAAATTAACTATGACAATTTTTCTATTTAAATGTTCATTCATCTTTGAAGTGTCATAAAATGTTAAAAAATTTTCAAATGCTCAGTTAGCTGTTGTCCACGAATAATTTAGGATTTATTTCCTGTAATGAAATATATTTTAATTTTATAATAAAATTGTTTTTCTTAATTTGTGAGGTTTTTTATTGTGTGGATAGACGTATTTATATGTTATTTAAATTAAGAAAATTAAAAATTATTATTATTATCATTAATATTTATTAATTATTATTGTTAGAGCATACAGTGACTCCAAAATTTAGATAACAATTCATTTTTATGTCATTTCATTTTCCAAATCCTTTAGTCGAATCAAAAGTAAATTTGGATGATTATATTTTAATATATTTCTTCATTCAATATGTAATACTTAAGAAACATATAGAGAGTACTTTTTTAATTTTCGGATTTAGACACTAAAATTTGCAAAAATTTAAGGCGAAAAATTGAGAATACACGTCTTATAAACATAAAATTATTAAATATGCAGTTCTATTAGATATGTCAAATTACTTTTGACAAAAAAACATGTTCCTGGAAAAAAATTAAACCTTATTTGTAATTTTTGCAGTTTAAATCAAAATTACTTATAAGAAAAAAGAGAACTCATAATTGATCTTAAAAGTTGATTTTAAGGTTATCAAAACAAATTTAAATCTTATAGTGTATTTACAACAATTATAATGTGAAGTCCTACTTTTGTGCGTAAATAATTGAAACCTTCAAAGCATATGGTGTTGTCTAGAATAAATATAGAAGAGTAATAAAAGAAAGATGTAAATACAGTAACAAAGTAGAAAGTTATAAAATAAGTATTAAGTACAATTAAATAGAAAAGTAAGTACCAATAAACTTCCCACAAAAAGTCTGAGACAATGATAAGTAGAGATGTTTACATAATGTCACGTGGAAAGTTTGATACCGTGGAGATGTATCTCGAAAGAAACTATTGGTTCGAACAGAAAATAAAAGATTATGTTTAAAACTATCTTAATAAAAACTGGTAACATTTTCAAGAACTTAATTCAATAATAAATGTAACTCTAATAATTTTAAAAGTGATGGCCACCTCCTAATTTGGAGAAAATTTAATATGGGCTTCATTCCATAGACATTAATTAGGATGAAGAGACAAGAAGATATGGTTGGGTCTACGGTCATTTTGTGCTCAATTTGGTCTAATTAGACCGGTTTACAGTTCCGAACCACTAACAAACATCCATGCCGCTCGAACGTGGAGGTACCAAAGGCAGAGCGCTAGCCAATTTTCCGTCAGGCCGACGTGGAGTAGTAAGGATAGTAAGACTTTATTTTATACCGTAATAAACCGAAAGTGGAATAAAAATCCTCAATTAAATGTTGATAGATTCAGCTCGAAAAGCTTTATTAAGCTCTATTTTTTTTAAAGACATTAACAATATATAAGAACATTAACAATATAATATATAGAAAATTTGACATGCTCACTTGAATCTGCAGTCTGAGAATATCAAGTAACAACTACTTAAAAATGCCCTATGAGAAGAATAGAATCAAATATCGCCAGATATTTAAGTCATATTTTCCATGCTTTCGTGATGAATTCAAACTATTGTTAAAGGTAAAAGTTATGCAACTATGCAATAAAGTGCCCTTTTCTTGCTTTAAATTGATCAAAAGAGTTGTATCGTCAATTGCATGAAACAAAAATTTGATAATTTACTTTCAAAAACCAAATATCAAGTTTTGTTTTGAAGTTTCAAAATTACTTAATTTTATAATGTTGACGTAAACATATTGTTTGCCAGATGTTTAAAAAAAAATGAAAAAAATTAATTGGAAATTAACTTTACATGAAAATTCTTGGAATTGAGTTGTAATCCTATATTCTATGTGGTTTTAGCATTTTTTTCACTCGAAAAGACTATTGCACCTCGAATTTTTGTGTTAAACTAATTAACCCATTTATAAAATACATACTAGATTAAAAAATTCTTGGCTATTTTAAAGTAATATACTGACTAAATATGAAGCAAAATGATATAAAATGAAGTGAAAAACAAAATGAAGTGAAGAAATGAAAAAATGAATATAAAATGAAGATATTTTTTGTACATTAATTTAGTTTCCTTTGTCTAAAACCGTTGCTTAATATCAGAGGGAAATGAATATTTTTTATGAGAAAAACTGCATGTTTTAAAACAATCAAATCATTTGTTTCTTATTTCTTGTCGTTGTTGATGTCATTTACAATAATTTATCTGTTAAATACCAGCATTTTAATGAAATTAAAGAAAGGCTTTTTAATCAAATGTAAATACATCGAACATTAATTAAATGGTTTCTAATAAATAAATTATATTTGTATTAGTTTTAAAAAATGATATATCTTCTAAAATATTTCTCAATAAAATTTTTTTTTTCCATTCTTCGTGGTTTGTGTGATTTATATTCGTAAAACAAATAAACATTATTTTCTCATTTTCATGTTCAATTTTTAAATTTAGATTAAAGTTTAATAATTAGATTAATGGTTAAAGTTCTAATATCTTTAAGCATCATCTTATATACCAATGATAACGACGACGTGATGAAATATGCAGTTGTGCAAAAGTGTGTAAAATGAAGTAGTCGTTCTTTATATTGTTAAGAGGCAAAAGTTAAGCAGAAAAAGAATTAATTACATAACACAAATATGTAATTGCTTGAGCAATATTTTTCATAAGTTATTTCTGTATAACATCATTTTTTCTTTTGAATTAAAAAGCGACGACCCTGTATTACTTAGTTGCCACACCCTTTAGATGAGTTTTATTTCTCAACATCTACCACGAATGGATTTCTTCTATATATCCATGACAAAAAAGGATTTTTATAATGTGAATCGCATGAGAAATATTTAAAATAAACGAGTTATTATTAGATTTAAATTATATACCACCCATTTGTATTGTGTTATTAAAAAATTTTGAAATAGCTCTAATTAGAAACTCTCCTTGCTTAAAGGCAGAAATGAGCTTTTCATAATGTTTACAACTACTGAAATAAAACAAAAAGTACAATTTTATTTAAAAGAGTTCTCAAATGTGTTGCAACTTCACAGAGAGGTAAAAAAAAGACGACATTTTCGTTTTCTCATAAAGTATTTCTTTTTAATTTAATGCTAGAATTATAAATGTTTGGCAGTGGTTTTATGAGAAGAACAACATATTGGATATTTTAATAGATTGTATAAAATTAAAAACCAAAATTTAAAAATTGAGTATGTTTTTTTTTTAATTTCAAGGTAACTTTTATTGCTCGCAAGATTTCATTCACAAAAAGGATGTTAAAAACACAAAAGCAGTTGTAATAGTCTCAGATACATGTACTTTGTTTTCTGCCTCAATTTACTACAAATAAAACTGTACTAATATATTTTTTTAAAAAATGTTACAAATTTTTTTTTATTTTTTAATGCAAAATTTACATAAACATGCACACAGACTAAAATTTTAGCATTAAATTGATGTATAAGTTAGAAATCAGTGCATAATTAATGTACATACAAATTTCAACATTTTAGATGTATTAATTTTTTAAATAACCTGTACTCAGGCTCAAAATATGCAAAATGAGAAAAGATAAAGAAAAAATCTTTTTTAAAATTTTAAAGATAAAATTTCATGTAGAAATTAAAAAAAGAAACATGAATACGTTTGTAAAAACATGCATAAATAAACATAAAATTGTTGTGGGCTGAAAAGGGCCCAGAAGCCAAGTTCCAAGTAAGAAGAATTTCATGTTTTCCTTCTTTTATCTTTGCGGGCGTCAAATGATGATGTTTTTATTCTTTTTTAGCTACGCCAACATTTAATTTGTTAAACAGTTGAAAATATGTATTTTCTTCTATTTTAATTTCAAATTAATTTATTTTAAGTTAACTACCTTGTTGTCAAATAGCTTTGTAACCATCATTAAAATTACATGTTACTATATATGTAGCAATTTGTGTAATTGTTATATCACAACCAAAAGTTTTCGGGCAATATTTCCAATTATCAAGTTTGTCGTTTCAATCTGGTTTTGCAAATTTTGACTTCAAGAAAATGCTTTAGCAGTTTAGTACTTGATAAATCTGCAAGCACTGCCTTTATTACATGCCTGATAGCTTTTGGTAATGAATTTTTGTGTTTATGGTCAGAAACAGCATTATTGGACTCAGAAATGTTATATACACACTAAGTCTGTTGTGCTTTTGGGCAAAATCAGTATCTTTATGGTTTAAACTGTGAGTTAGTTTTCCTTTACCTCCAATAATTTTACCATCAGACAGCTTCTTTCGTACCAGCCTACTTTTTAGCTTTCTTATTCTTGTGCCATTTCTTTTCTGAACGTGACCAACACAATCCAATTTTTGCAAGGCATAATCCAATCTATCATTTTTTTTTTTTGGAAAGAGTATGAAATGTGTTACCATAACCAATATTTTATTGATATTTGACACTATACATGTCTTAGAAATCTGGAAAATTCTAAACATTCCTCCACTTCCAAAAGATTCGTAGTTTTTTTTCTTTACTTATAGGTTTATGTCTAATCAACCACTTTGCACACACTAGTCCAAATTCGGCACCTTTATAGGAGAAGCAGCTTTTATAGAATACAGACATTATTTCTGTATCGATGACTTTTCTGGATTCATCTCCAATTAAGGTGCATACTCCTACCTGAAAAGTGTGCCTTGTTGTCTTCAAGGTGCTATCCCCACCAACAGTCAAAAAGCCAGATTTCATATTTTCTTTTTCAGTTGCGCTTCTCAAGTTTTCTGTAACAACTTGTTTCGCGACAGAAACAAGCTTCTTATTGATCGTATGATAGCTGGGGTATTGGACACGGCAGGCTCATCAGCATGCGAAACAATTTTAATGCATCGTAGTGTTATCCAACATAACGCATTGCGAACACTGACCTTCTGTTTATTTCTAGTGCATTCTTTTTCACACCATTTCAAAACTGAAAGAAAAAAACCTCACAAATGCACCATTTTCACATTTTATTTTAAAATGTAATGATAAGCCACGCCTTCACTTTTCATTTATTTTTACTTTCCATTGCATATTGAGCAGCAAACTTCTTTTGTTATTTTTGAAAATATTAGGGCAATGTCAACAATGTGATAGCCTTGAAAATTTACATCAAACTTGTCAATACTGCTGTTCACAGATGAACGAACAAAATGACATTTTACCCTTGGCACTTTTAACTGGACTTTTATTCACAAATGAAGAATTATTTTAATAAAAAACACTTTCTTTTTGTATATATTACCTTGAAATTTCTACTTTCTAGATCTTTCAACAGAAGCTCGCTTGGGTATTGAAGAATTCATCATAAAAACAAAATTTCGATTATAAAAATTGAAAAACGGGAGTACGAAAATGAATCAAACTTTGTGCTATTTAAACCAAACATAAACAATAACTGCAAGCATTAGATTTAGTCGTTTGAATCCGTCTAACTGCTGAACAATTAAAAAAATAAGGCTTTGTTGAAAACGAATAAAAAAATAGTTTTATCGACAACGAAAGTGAAAATCAAACATGGGTGTGATAGCGAATGGATGGGGTCATGGACATGGTGTCAATGCTGAATTTTTGTAAACATCACTTTGCATTTTTTTACATATCTTTGGAAATTTTGGGTATACAGTAAAAAAAAATAATATCAATATGTTCGGCATAAACTAGAACATAAAAATATTATTTTTCCAAAAATCGAAAATTTTCAATTTTACCATCGTTGAAACCTTTTAAAAATGTATTAGAAATTTAAGAATAGTTGAATGGTTAAACCATTTTAAAATAGAAAATATTTCAACAAGACAATATGTTTCTAATTTTATCTACTTATTAAACGACGATTAAAGAAATTAGTTTTAGTAACTTGAATGCAATATTTTTAGGACTCTGTTAAAAATAAACATCAGACTTCCTTATTGGAATTAATACTGAAGTGGAAGTTTTAAAATCTAGCTAAAACGGTACTGCATTGAAAAATTATGCAACACAAAGTTTTAGAGTTTAATCTCAAATTGCTGATTAAACTGAATTTTTAGATGATTATATCGCAATTTCAGTCGATTTTTTTTTAAATTAAAAATGCACTTACTAATTTATTATTTCCTTCTAAGGTTTGAAATGTTTATCTTAAAAGTATTTTCTTTCTTGACCTCTTTATCAGTTACCTAGAATTATTTTTGGAAACCGATTGCTTAATAAATTAATCAGCACATTCCGTGCTCTACTGAACGCCAACTCAAAAATACTAATTAGTTTACTGAGCATGTGCTTCAAAAGACGGCTCTTAACAAAAAAAAAAATGCTATTTTGGAACAGTAGAAAAGAACTGGATTCTTCTGGTTTGTGTACTCGTAGTGGCGTGTTACTGTGGAGACAGTTCAATTGAAATAGTTTTTTAATTGTTTTGAAAGGATGGAATTTTTCCAATCGGAATGAAAAGGTAAGACGCGTTTTCTTCAGACTCAATCATAAAAGTATAAGTAAAAATTTAGTTTTACTTTGTGTTATTTGAGAGTAATTAGACTTCGTGGAAGAACTTCTATTTTATTACTTTTACTCTACATGGGCGTTTTTCTTTTTTATAGATATTAATAAAAATTATTCGATTTAGATAATTATGCATATAATAATACATAGAATGTCCTATTTTGTTTTATTTATCGGGGGTATCCTTTTTGTATGTATCATACCATTTTATATTACACAGACACACATGTATGTATGATATCTGTCAAGTTCAACGAATTGATTGCACCTCCTCCTTAGGTGGTTCTAGGCACAACAATGGTTATCGGAATTCTAACATCCAGACAGGGGAAATCGGGTCGGAAAAAGGTAGACAATGATGGACTGTGTTGGGAAAAGGTAGATGTTTTTTGGAGTACAGCAAATTTTTGGTTGTGAATATTTAAGGGCAATTAAACTGTAAATATGCATAATCGTAGCCATTTTCTAATCCTTCAAATAACAGCCATCGTCATTAACCATATGACGACATTATATATCTAGTGTGTTTCTGTATCCATCAGAAAATATTTCTTTCGCACCACTCAAACAGACTTAAAAATTTGGTCGGATATTTTTAATACACATTATATAGAATTCATTTATAATGTACACATATTTGTTGGAAAATAAAACCTTTTAATAGTAATGATGTACCAAAGTAATGTCAACAATAAATTAATCGATGCTCCAAAGTATATAAGGGTATTAAAATCTGTCGAAACCCAGAGTTTGGTTAGAACAATCTGGCTGAAGTTATTTTATCATTTCAATTTATTACACGTAACTTCTCGAACTACTTCTTTCATTTAAGAGAATGTCTTTATGTAGTTGCCCTGAATCTCTCAAAAATTATAGAAGGGAAATCACCTCCTTGATTTCAATCCAAAGAATTCCATACGAGTCACTGGACTTCCATCGGCCAATATATAAGATTATTGGCCGATAGAAGTCTTATCTTATATATGATCCTATACACTGAAGTGACAAAAGTCATGGGATAGCAATATGCAAATTTTCAGATGGCAGTAGCATCGCGTAGAACAGGTATAAATGCGCAGTGCTTTCGCAGAGCTTTCATTTCTGTTCAAGTTATTCATTTGAAGAGGTTTTGACGTGATGATGACCGCACGACGGGAATTAACAGACTTTGAACGCGGAATGTTAGTTGGAGCTAGACGCATGGGTCATGCCATTTCGGAAATCGTTAGGGAATTCAACATTCCCAGATCCACTGTGTCAAGGGTGTGCCGAGAGTAGGAAATTTCAGGCATAACATCCCACCATGGACAGCGCAGTGGTCGACCGCCTGCACTTAACGACCGAGACCGGCGACGTCTGCAAAGAGTCGTAAATTCTAACAGACAAGCAACACTGCGTCAAATAACCGCAGAAATCAATGTGGGACGTACAAGGGACTTGTCTGTTAGAACTGTGCGGAGAAATTTGGCTTTCTTGGGCTATTCCAGCAGAAGACCGACTCGAGTGCCTTTACTGACAGAACGACATCGCTTGCAGCGACTCTCGTGGGCACGTGAGCATATCGGTTGGTCCCTAGATGAATGGAAAACCGTGGCCTGGTCCGATGAGTCACGATTTCAGTTGGTAAGAGCTGATGGTAGGTTTCGAGTGTGGCGCAGACCCCACGAAGCCATGGACCCAAACTGTCAGCAAGGCACTGTTCAAGCTGGTGGTGGCTCCGTAATGGTGTGTGCTGTTTTTTCATGGCATGGACTTGGTCCTCTGGTGCGACTGGACCGAACATTGACTGGAAATGCTTATGTTCAGCTACTTGGAGATCACTTGCAGCCATTCATGGACTTCATGTAGCCAAATAACGATGGGATTTTTATGGATGACAATGCGCCATGTCACCGGGCCACAACTGTTCGCGATCGGTTTGAAGAACATTCTGAACAATTCCAACGAATGATCTGGCCACCTAGATCGCCCGACATGAATCCCATCGAGCATTTATGGGACATCATCGAGAGGTCTGTTCGTGCCCAAAATCCTGCACCATCAACGCTTTCACAATTATGGACGTCTATCGAGACAGCATGGCTCAATATTCCTGCAGAAGACTTCCAGCGACTTGTTGAGTCCATGCCACGTCGAGTTGCTGCACTTCGCCGGGCGTAAGGAGGGCCCACACGATATTAAGAGGTATCCCATGACTTTTGTCACTTCAGTGTATATGAAGTTCTATCCTTATATATCTTACATTTGTCTTGGCAATATTTGTGTCTCGTGTGGATTTAATCAGACAGACAGATTCCTCTCTTTTTGTCACTTTATAGGACATATTTTTTGTCTGAGTAAAATAACTCAAATATTTTCATTTTGTCTTAATAACCATAATAAAATAAAATTTCCCATACAAAGTGACGTATATTTTTGCATTGTGCGTTCGCTGGAATGGACATATCTATAGTCAGCAATTTGAAAAAAAAAATTTTAATTAGTAATAAAAAATTATAAACGATAACTGATCATTTGATTATGAATGATCAAATGAAAATTTTTTTAATAATGTCAATAATTTGAATGGAAAATATATTAATAAATGGAATAGTGTTAATAATACGAGTGAAATTTAGTTAATTGATGAAAATTGAATAACAGTCTTAAAAGAATATAAGAATTGCAATCTATCGCAATAAATTTTCAGTAATCGTGAAGAATTATGTCAAGTTCAATATAGAATATACTTAAGAGAATTTTTTTATTTCATTGTAAAACAAAAAATCTTTTATTTTAATAAAATATACGTAATTAAAGTTCCGAATATATAATATTAGAAGGTTGTTGGCAAAGATTTCAAATAATGCAAAACGTTGAACATATTATATGCTGTTATCAAAAGAAACAGCACTTCAAAAAGAAAAACAATCTATTTCTTTTAAAATTCATATACAATATTGTTAATATAGATATTTAATTTTTGAATGTGTGGAATCCTATCTAAGATATTAATATGATTCGAATTAAGTCTATCATCCGTACGTTTTGAAAAGAAGGAAAGAATAATATCAGTGTGCAGTAAATTAAGACTAAGTTAAGAAGACACTGTGAAGTACGAAATATTCAATTTCATTATTTATGTGAAATCTCCTAAAAACTAATTTCTTTCATCGCTTATCCCAATTGCAATACCTTTCAGGCATGATAACTTTTACAGCAAATATTTACGCAATTCGAAATTGTTTGTGCTGCTTTCACAAACGGAGAGAGGTTACGAAACAGTAGAAAGCAGCGTATTGTGTACTAGAAACACAAGTAGCTTGGCCATTCATTTAAAATAGTACTGTAAATAAATGTCCGATGTTTTATATTAGATAATTCATTGGTTTAGAAAAAGTTATTCATTCGTATAAAATTTATTAATTCTACTCAATAGAATACAAATTATAAACTGACTTTAAAATTAATAGAACAGTAAATTAATATCAAAATTACTTAATTTACAAACTTTGAGTGCTTAAATATTATACAAAATAATTGTTTGTATGATATTAAGTAAAAGCACTCATCTGATATCTGTCTGAATGCATTGAATTTCAACTGAATCATGCACCAAAACAAAAATTGCAAATTCTCATACAACCCTAGTATATATATAAGAAACCGAAGAAGATGACATAGAAAGAGTAAATGATATTTATTACAACACTTTTGTTCATCAACTTCGTTAAAAATAATTTCAAATTATTATATGTTCTACATGTTTGTTTTATTTATTTTATTTAATCGGTAAAATCAGTCATTGAAATCCAAGTGGATTTTGTTAATAAAGAAAAATGCATGAATCTATTTATTTCATTTTATTAACAGTTTTAAGGAATTTAAAGAATTTGGGCCATTTTGGGAAGGCAAAAAGCCGCGTTTACTAGTTGTGCAAATTTATAAACATCTGAAGTCAGAGCGGACAAAATTAGAAACATTCACTAAATGTAGTCTGGTTAATATCTGTAGTATTGGAAGTAGCTGAGACTCACAAGAAAGCGATAAATTATAGAAGTACATCAGTTAGAAGTCAATGTTACCAGGAAATTCAGAACTAAATTCAACAGTGGTTAGTGCAGCAATCGAAATTGTTAGTTATAGGTCGGGAATTCATGAAGAGCAAAACCGGTGTTATTATAGCACGCGCACGCACACACACACATACACACATATTCATGTATATATGTATATATATATATATATATATATACATATATATATTGTTACCCTTAAAGCTAGAAAGCCTTTAATATGCACGCGGAATCGAGAATTTTCCACATTTTACGTAGGTTATGTGTACATTAATGGCTTCCGTATCGTTTAAAAGACCCTCCACTTTTAGTTTGGTTTCGCCAGTGTCTGGGCGACGCAGGTTGTTTTTATTTCTCATAATTTGCATCTACTGCCATTGCGTAGCATAGCTAATTCTGTTTTCAAATTCATTTCTGCCAGTTAGCCCGTGAATTTGTGTTATGAGCTTTTTAAAGCAGATAAATTTAACTCCTAGTATGTGAGCAAGCACAGAATTGTTGAATAAAATGTGGACAAGATTCTTCACTTCAAAACTTCTTTAGAGAAGATTCAAAATAAAATATTGTTTTAATGATAAAACGAAAGTAAGATTTCCTAATTGAAGATGTAAAGCGAATAAAAGTTTCCAAGAAGAGATAATTATCTCGAGATTATCGAATAATTCAAAGGTATGATGTGTTGATTGAACAAAGTTGTGAAAAATTCATTAAGCAGCTGTCAGATGTGCGAGAAAGTGTGAAAAAGTTTGTCCATGCCGAAGAACTGTTTTGACATATTGTCTTCTACTCATTTTTCAATTGGCCATGGTGGAGGAGATAGAATGATCAAGCAATTAAATATACTTTATAACAGCATAACCCAAGACCAAACAAAAATGTTTTTGGATTTACGCGAACCTTGTCAGCAAAAATAAAAAAGTGCTAAAAAGGGGATTGTTATAAAGCCGATTATTTCATTGCATTTCAATAGCAGATGCCAGCTGGACCTCATCGATTACCAATCTAAACCAGATGGAAAGTTAAAGTTTCTTCTTGCATGCCAAGACCACTTAACGAAATTTGTTGTATTGAAGCCGCTCACTTTAAAACTGGCGGATGAAGTAGCCTATAACTTGCTAGATATATTTCTCCTTTTTGGCGCTCCAAATTTTTTGCATTCTGATAACAGACGTGAATTTTGCAATAAAATTTTAGAATATGTAACACAATTGTGAACAGAAATCAAAATGTTAAAGGGCAAATCTAGAAAGTGTCAAGGAAGTGTAGAATTAGCGAATCAAGACATTGAAAACATGATCTCTACTTGGATGGCTGATAACTAAATTATCAATTGGAGTGAGGGCATACGATTTGTACAATTCATGAAGAATCGTGCCTATCAATTTGCAATTAAAAGAAATCCGTACGAAGCTATCTACGGTTGTCCCGCAAAAGTGGGATTGTCTTCTTCTATTATACGACAAAGTGTATTACATTCGATAAATACAGAAGACCTTGAAAAATTGTAAGATTCATAAGAAACTTTGATTATGGGATCACAGTCAAATCATACTATAGACGGCATTCCGTATTTCCCTGCTTCTACAGAATCACCTATAGAAATACAAGAATTTATCGGCAGTAATCTTAACCTGCCTTCTACACTGCTTATTGAGGATACAGTTAAGGCTCGTGCTCACCAAGGCGACAAGATGCAAGCGACCAAAATTTGACCTCACCGCGGTCGCCTGAAACCGGTTTGCAGTTCGCCGCTTGGAGTAGCCCAACTTTCAACTTCAAGCGGTTTTTCACTATGCGTAATGCTATTTCTGACGTTTCGCTGTGAAGGGGTCGAAAAAATTTGGTCGCTTGCCTCTTGCATCTTCACGTCTCTCGCCTCGGTGGGAACGAGCCTTTACGAAGAATATTCAGTTGTCCTGCATCTCCAAGGAATCACCTCTGCATATTGAAAAAGTCCTCTCTGAGTTACTCCCAACTTCAGCAGAATCGTCATCACATTTCATACAGAGCCTGTAAAGAGATTACTGATTTACAAGACATGATCTGTGTTGTTTTCTCAAAAGCAGCATCAGGTGTTTACAAATGTACGTGATATGTTTCTTCACGTAATTTGCGGTAAAATAGATCCTATAGAGGAAGGGTATGGTAGTAATGCATTGTTAAACATCTGCAAACAGAATATGGATCAGAAAATACAGTGTGATGAAACCAAGAAAGGTTTAGAAAAGAAGCAAAGAAAAATGTTAGCAGTTTCTAACACAAAACACCCAAATGTCGATGAAGGTCTCACTGTGAGAATTAAAGTGCCCGAAGAAGATAGAGCAAAAACTGATGCCTGCGTGATTTTAACTGGGGTCTTAAGTAAAATAGAGGATGACTTTTATAAACTTGCTACTAAAACTGGTATTTTAAAACTATTGTATATAAAATCGGAATTCAGTGTTTTCAAAGAGAGATTTTTAACGAAAGAAGATGTCCTTGCTGTAGAAATATCTTTACACCAAACAGCAATAAAACAATCCCTTGGTACTGAACAAGGTATGTATATAAATGTACTACAAACAAGTGTGCTTGTCACAAAAAAAAAACAATTGTTATGTAATCCAAAATGCACCAATCTTTAGATTGCACTACTTATTTATTAGTATTTTATCATATGTTTTTGCAAATTCATTTCTTTAATTGAAATAACACAATTAATAGTACAATAATTAATTGTACACACACACACATATAATATATATATATATATTAAAAAATTTTCATTTTAAAAGAATATTTTTATGAAATCACAATTTCTTCCCATGGGCCTGATGGCCGAATGGCTAGCGCTCTGGTGTTCAGTACCACAGGTATCGGGTTCAAATCCCGGCGTTGCCATGGATGTTTGTAGTGGTTCGGAATCCGCTTTAAGCCGTAGTTCCCGGTCCTAATAGAATCGTAGAGCGCTGCGGGGGCATTGTTACTCCGCGTACATGGATTACCATCAAGTTACACGCGCCCCCTGGGTAATGCAAAGAGAGTAACATAGGTGAAGCCCTTATGGCGAAGATCACGGTCTATTAGCCAGCTGCATTAGAAGAAAAAAAAAAAAATTCTCCCCACCCCCCACTAATTTGAAAAAGTTTCCTATAATCAGTTAATATTGCTAGTAAAAATATGCACGAATATGATTTGTTTATCACAAACTGTTCATATTTGGACTATTATTTTATGTGTTATTAACTAATCCATCGGTTGTTCTTTATGGTGCAAATTAAAAAGGTAAAATAAAATCACCTCAATAACTAATGTTAATCACAACACATTGGATACAAAGTTCTGATTAAACTATAAATTCAGTATCATTTTCTTTCTTAATTTATTTTAACTTTTCATTTAAATTTTTCTTTTTGTTATGTTTCTAAAGTGAATCAAGGATGCCCAGAGTTGTGAAGACTTCGTCGATTCATTGTCATTTAACCGCGGGTCTCACAAAAAAAACCCCTCTCGAATATTATCTAGCATATAATTATTTCATTTTTATGTATAATAAAAAATAAATAATATAATGGAATATAAAGAATTTGATTTTGATTTATTACATTAATTTAATAAGCTTTTAAACCAAGCACAATAGGGATTAGTCAAATGGTTTTAATTTATCAGTTTATAATGCCGAAAACATCTTATTTATAATGATATGTTGGACCAAAACAGGCTTGATAAGATTTTGATGATAAGATTTTAATGTATTGCCTGCCAATAATCACATCTATTTTTTATTTTATTTAGCATATTTTCAAAATGGAACAGGCTTTGGGTAGTAAATATCGTAGAAATTAAAAACCCATTGATTTAGAAAGAGATCCTGCCTCAGTGTCACATGTCATAGACAATGGTTCTGATCTCTTAATTCGCAATAAATAAGAAAACACGAAATAAATTTTATTTTTAATATTTACATTTAATTAAACTCATATTCTCTCTTTTAAAATTGAATCGAAACCTGGAATTTTTTTAAAAATACTGATCCTATTTTTAAAATAAAATTGAAATAAGACGAAGCGGATGGTCTGTGACCAGTGAGCCATGGTCTAGGTATCCCTGAAGTAGATGCTAATTGTTTCAAACAACACTCCACCAATACTTATTTATAGTTGTTTTCTTTATAGAACTGAATTAACAGATTTTATCTACTTACACAGACAACGCCATTAAGTACAGCGACAGAAAGGTCACGAAGAGTCGATTAAATATTAAGCTTTCAAGTCTCATTAGCATCAAGAACAGTTAGATTGTACTCCATGTTATTAATACGATATCAAAAATAATGGGATGCAATATAACAATAATAATAATAATAATAAGGTTTTTTTTAAGTGTTCTCTGTGATGAACAATAAGGGTATAAGTATTTTTGATTACAATAACTGTCTTAACATAGGAGGCGTAGTTATATTCATTTCAGTTTAGTTCTTCAATCGTACACATTTCGAGGTTTTTAACGTTATTATCTTTTACCTTTCAAGGCTCCAAAACTCGCATTTCAAATTAAAATAGAGTTCAATAGCAAATCGAATATCTGATTCTAATATTTAATGCTTGTAAAAGATAATATCAGAATTTATAATTATACCTTCATTATATAGGAACATTTTTTTCCGTTTCTTACAAGGAGAAGTTCTTCTAGTACATATAGATCAAGACTAGAATATTAACTGGCCAAAGTAGTAATTGAGTTTGAAACTTTTTTATACTGCTGAGAATCATCCCGATGGAGTAATTGTTTTGAATAATAGAAGTACTGAAACTGTTTGAAATCAATCAAGACCGACGCAAACCTGTACACAAACACCATATGATCCAGAAATGGAATCAAACAATTTTATTTTTACAATTTTTGTGTATTATCTTAACCATATAATTAAGCACAGTACTCACAGAAAAAGATGGCCTGCAAACACAATTTTTTAATTTTTCATATTTTTCTGTTGCAGTCAGACTCAGCAGTCAAAAGACGATGGAAGTATATCCAACCCTGTTTCACTGGGAATGAATCTGATATCTCGCAGTCAGTCACTGACTAGTTTAAACGATGATACAAATCATTTACAGAGAGCAAGTAAGTTCATTTGGGCTTTTTATTTTGAAATTCCATATAATATTTGGCTGGACATTATTAATGACGAACTTATGCTTTGCTTAAAATCTTAAATAACCAACCTTGTAGATACAAATATAGAATAAATATCTCTTTTTTATATGCATTATATGGGAAAACATTTGGAAATGGAGAAAATTTCTAGGTAAATTTTCTTATAGTAGTCGATACAAATTTTGAAATTTCTACTTTTAAAAACATTTAAGTGATCATTTGGTTTTAGTAATGTTTTTCTCATTTAACTATACTCTTGGAAATATACTGATTCCTCCTACTGCAGTAAAATGATTTCCAATAAATGTTTGTTTAACTAGATTTTCAAAGAGGACAATTTTTGAATGAGAGTATCTTTAATATGCACATTATATCTCATTTCTGTTTCTATACAAGCCTTCGCCTTTATTAGTTAAATGCTATCATAAGAAGATTATTAAAAACCGTGAACTCCAATGAAACATACGACAAAGATTCTGCAGAAATAACAAATGCACTGATCCCGATTTTTTATTCAATTAAAACCGATTGATATTGGCATTTTGAAAGTCTACATTAGTAAATAACGTTTGAGAAATGAACATTACTTGAACATTCTTAACAAAAATCCTTAACATTTGGTCTAAATGATTCAAAAAGGGGCCAATACATTACGATAGAAGTAAAGTTCAGGGCTGAAGCAGTTTTTGTAGTTTAGGTGACTTCGTATTTGAATTAGATTTTATTTGATATTCAGCTACTGTTCTTTATTATTGTGAAAATTTTGTTATATTTCTTTTCTTTTACACAGATATAATTCCTTTTCCTTTACGGTCTTCATCTCAAAAAGAAATAAAATTTTCATCGCTTGGCCACTGCGCCTGATATCAATAAATCCTGCTTTCAATTGTATTAGAAATACTTTCCTGAGACTATTATGAATTGTTCAAATCTTATTTGTAACAAAGCCAATAGCTCTGACAGATGGCATTCAAAGGATAAGATAGTTAGGAAAAGATAAGATAGTTAGGAAAGGTATTTAGAATGAATATCTTCTCTAGGAAAGATATTTAGAATTTTTCAATCAATCTTCAATAAACATGTGAAGTATATTTTGTATAGGATCGAGTTTATATAGAACCCTTTAATTGAATATATTTATCTTTATGTAGATCTTTACTTTCAGTCAAATTTCATTTCATTCATTTTACAAATAGAAATTTCTTTTTTGATTTATATCTGAATTTCTTTTACTTTAAAATTTAGTTTTTATCTTTTTTCTTTAGAAAATAATTTTATTCTTAATTTTTTAGAGCAATTGGAAATGCTTATACTTTTTTAGCTCTTACTTTTAAAAAAAAAATCAACAATTCAGAGTATTAGACTTCATTGAAATGTCTAAATTACAATTGATAGCAATAAATATCGACATTGAACTCAATAGCCCCCTAGAAAAAAATCGTTTCTTTTCGAGATGGAAACCAGACTGGCAAAGAAAAGGAATCCCATAAATGAGAAAATTACACCACAACAAAGAGCATAATAGAAACAAAGACATAATAGACAGAGAAATAAAACTAATCTAGATACTAATTTTACCTACTCTACGGAAGCTGTTCCAATGTAGAGCTTACTTTCAAGCATATTAACATACTGCATATTGTATACATACGAAACATTTTCGAACATACTGTCGCGTGCAGTACAATTTCACTATAGATGTAAAAGTATAGTGCAGGATTATAACAATTATTAATTCTACTCAGTAAATCTATTGAATGACTGTTGTTTCTAACATTTCATCAGCTTAGCCTTTGATGAGAGAACTTTAATATTCATTTCTCTTACTTAATAGATGTCCCAAAGGTAGACTTTCATGAATCCAATAGAAATTGGGAAATGGCTTTGGAGAATAGAATTACCCTCCCAATTTACTTAATCTCAGCTTCGACGGTAATCAACAGTAATATTTACCGTTGAGGGTGTTAATATAGAATACCATTGTCTTTGCTCTATTAGCCAAAGCAAGTTATTTATTTTTTTGATTTAAAACTTAAAAACTTCATTTCGCAATCCAAGGTCATTGACTCTTCTAAGCATCATCCCATAAATCCGCCTGTTAATCGCCTGGTGCTATAGAAATTTGGAAAAAACACCGTCATCTGGGAAGTTCGCAACCTTCCTCTTCAAAATCAATGGAGTTGAATGGGAGGCTAGTGAATGAACGTACATATAGCTGGCACGAGAATTTTCTGTTATTTCACACTGAATTCTCTTAGATCAGAAACGCAAGTTCTTTAAAGTTTCATAAGACAAAAATTTTTTTTTTCTATCTATTACTTTTTCTCATCAAGTTAAAATCTATGAATTAGTAAATATAATAACAACTAATCAATACAATTCTTTTCAGAGATGTTTTATTTTATTGAGTACTAAGATTTAAATTAATTAGAAAAAAACTTAATTAAGATAAAAAAAAAAAGAGTTACAAATTTTATTTCAGAATGAAATTGCTGTATAAAATCATTAATTACAATTCAATGACTCTTATTGAACTCGTTTATCTCTAAAAACAGTTTTTTTTTCATAACAAAGTATTTTTTACAACTATAAAAGTGTATTTACATTCACGTAAAAGATATCCTCGTACTCTAAGTTTTCTGACCAAAAATACATATATTCTACAAAATTCAAAGCATCAAATGAACAGATACTAAATTATTATAGAATAGTTGATGACAAGCAAAAGAAAATAATACATAAAAGGTACTGTATTTGTAATACATTAAATATTTTTTGTTCTCAATAACTGAATTATTTTGATAAGTTCTTCTTTCATTGTGGGTCCAAGATAGCTTTTTGCTGAGAAAAGTCTCTCAACACTTACTTGGTATTTTGCTAAAGGAGCGTTTGCGAATATTATTGAAAGATACAGTTGAAACGCCTCCTGAAATTTTAGCAATAAAACACATAATTTAAGGAAAATAAAAATTATTTTTACAAATGATTCGGATTTTTAACTCTACTCCTGACTCCTTCAAAAATGCTGGACTCCCTCTGATTAAAACGGCCTTGATCGGAACCATGGTCGCGACAGCTTAAGATCTTCCTGGCTCAAAGAAGCTCGTCGTACTTATTATTAAAACTCGCTGGAAATGTCCTCATTCCTAAGTGTTTACGTTTTTTCCTTTCTGGTGAGTTTTTTTCCCCTTCCGTGTTTTGTATACTGAAGATTAGAATATCTGCATCATTTATTTATTTATTATACTGTATTTCACAATTTTCTGTTCTGGTATTTCTAAATAAAAAGAATTCCGTGGCAATCTTCGCTTTCGATCGGTAAACAATTTTGGAAAATTGCTCTTTTATGGTTTAGATTACAGATATTCTTAAGTGCATGAAGAATTCTAGTCTGAGCAGGGATACGGAAAAAAATGGTTGTCAATGTCCCTTAAAATATGAAACCATACAAAACTCTTCACAGCTGCTTTGAATATGTATAAATATAAACAATACAATAATTAATAAATACTACTTAAAAATTGTATACATGATAAAAATGAAATAAAAATTTGAGAATTATTTGGTGTTTTACTATTTGGTTCAATTTCTGTGAAGGAATCAGTCCAGCGTTTCTCAACCTAGGAGGGGCATCCGCCAGAGAAGGGAGCATATCAAAAATAATATATTTTCAAAAGGGTTTGATTCACTTAAAGGAAAGAAAATACATTCTGGAATAAAAATACACCTAAATAGGATTGCATCAGTACTGCACAATGTGTTTAAAAATTCCTTTATTATTTTATAAAATACTCAATTAAAAAATGTTTCATAATTATTCCTATCTTGCAGAGCAAAGTTTTTTCGAAGGATAAGTTTAATATTAGAAATAGACACTCTGGGTTTTGAATTTCTCGCGAGAATGTCCGATAGGGTGGGCCCTAAATAGGGAGCCATCAATTCTGGTTTTGTCAATGCAATTGCCAAATATCAATCAATTTACTTAATTTGTAATTAAAGTCATAATATAGCTTTACCGTTAAAATAATCAAAATACATTAATAATATATGCATTCTTATTATGTGAGAGATGATGAAAATTTTGACTGAAAATTGGGTGGCAAATATTGAAAGGTTAAGAAACACTGGATTAGTCAAATAGATTTCATTATCAATTTTTTATATTCATGCCTACAAATGTTTGTTTGTAAATATGTGTTGCTAGCAGGCTCGGGCATTTTAATGTATTGTTTAGCATTAATCACTTTGGCATTTTTTTAGCGCAATTTTCAATTGGAACATGTTTCTGGAAATCAAAATCAGAGAAATAATAATAATAAAAAAAAAACATTCTGTAGATAGAGACGCTGCATTCAAGTAGCAAGTTAATGGCGAAGAATCTGATCTTGTAGTCTGAAAAAAAATCGACTGAATAAAGTAATTTTTCGTTTTAATTTTTCATTCCAAAAAAAATACTTATTTTAAGGAATGATGAAGCAAGCTGCCGGAAAAGTATCAGTGGCTTGTGCATTCCGGTTTTTCTCTCTTTCATTTCTACCTTTTCAAACCTTTTTTATTATTTGGCTCTACTTGTATAGTAAGTAATAACAAAAGGGATCACCCATATGGTTTCTATGTATTCATGCCTGAAAAGAATATTTCACAAATATATGTTGATCCAAATAAGTTTACACGTTTTAACGCATTATCTAGCAATTACTACAGGTATTATTTTTATTTGTTGTTGTTGTACATCGGTGAGTCCTACTGATATATGCCACGAACAACCCACCGATGGGTGATGAAAGGACTTTTACGAGGCCTTATATTAGAATGTCGTATTCCCACCAGGCACCGCGACTATAGATTTTTACACAATCGCCATCGACAACATGAGGTGCAATTTAAAAATGGAATCTTCCTTTGGTAATCACATCTAATACGTAATGAATTCTTGAAACAAACATTTCCAGTAAATTGGAGACTCTTTGTTTAACAAATAAACGCATAATAAGTTTGTAATAAATGAAACAAATATTTAAAAAAAAAATATTTTTCTAATATTTTAATGTTTACATTTTAATAAAGCTGTAGTCATTCCATGTTATAACACTGCTTTTGAAAGTCCCCTTTCAGGCCGAAATATTTGAATTGCCAAATAAACAATATTACATAATATTTGGTAGCCAAAGAAACAATGAGAAATTGAAGTTCCCTGCCAAGGTCGTTGAAATTCATTATCAGTTGAGGCAGCCCTCTATCCCACGTTCACGTGTCAGCACACATGATTCATCATGCTATTTCGTAGATAAGACTACGGTAAAAGTCCATTCGAATGTAGATGACTGCACTTGGGTTATTTATATGATACTTCCCGAGAAAAACATACTTCTATAGACAGCATTTTTTTGAAAGCTTGTTGAATAAAATATTCAAGACTGATTCAACTGTTTATATGAATTGAATTTTTAAATGTGTCTGGTGTTTCGCGTCATAATACATAAAACGAATAACTACGCTATCTTTTGTTATTTAGAACCCAAAATGCGAGAAAAACGACATTTAACGACATTCGTTTGATATTGAGTTGGATGCATATTTTTACAAAACACTAATAAAATGCTAAATAGTTTTGCGTCAAATAAAAATTGACTTCATTTAAAGTTATGGATTGCATCAAGTATCTGTACTTCTCCAAAGTTTCTTTCCAGAATTTGCCACAATTTTTAAATCCTGTTCAATCGATTACTACATCTAATTTATTTTATCTGCAATGTAACTAATTTTGTCTGCTAAAGTAATTCATTTATTCTGATATTCTATTTATATCTACATTTGGGGTTTGAAAAACGATATATTTCTACTAAAAGTTTATTTCATATGACTTAAAAACTATTTTGTTATATTTTTGTCAGAGACATATTTTATCTGTGGTTATTTTTTTTTATCTTGCCTTCAGAAAGAATATTTTTTTTCTTTTAAATATTACTTTATTATTATTATTATTATTAATAATTAAATATTTTTTTCTCATGTACATATATCTCTAAAGAATTATTCACAACCGAGGCAGTTGGAACAATGCATTTTATCAAAACACAAAACTAGATTGCGAATAGAAACGAAAACTAATGGTTAAATGTTTTTACCTGAGAAGAAACGCTATTGGCAAAAAATATATAATAGTGTTAACAAAAAAAGATTTAAAAACATAAAATATTGAATGAGAAAGTTGATGAACCTGTATTGATAGCGAAAAAAGAAAGTAAACAGATTCTTAAACAATGTTTTGTTTCCCAGTTGATGGGGCTAAAAGAATATAAGAAAAGCAAAATTATATTTTAGACCCGAATTACAACTTACATGTACAATAATTTGAATCAACTATTAAGTTTTGGAAATCAATTCCGAAACAAAAATAACCTAAAATCTTATCCTAAACCAAAGTGTATTTGTGAAATTCTTAAGAGTATAGAGCTGAGATCTGAATTGTCGGTATTTCTTATTGTTGCCTTTGTATTCATCAGCTAAATTTGTTAACTCATCGTGTTATAATCTTCCATCAAAATCTAAAAACTTTTCATGATATTATTGAAGTGCTTCTTGCATTATTGAATTCTTTAGTTGAAATCCATTTTAAATATATAATTAGTATTAACCCGCACCCTTTTCATAGAATGGAAGATGCTTCTTTGATTGACATTCAAATCTTCTTCTCGTAGAATAATCCTACCCTGAGTATGCAGACTTCTGATGTTCTGTGCCGTAAAATCTTAGTATCTGGCCCAAATTCAGTTTCAAAATTGCAGTCCACAATTGAACCACTGCTTATTCAAGTTGTAATTTGACGCTTATAGTGAATACACTCGTTATTTTGAGATCAAATATGTATCTTTCGGTTGACGAAAAAAACTGTTATTTGATATCCTTTATTTTTTACAGACAATGGATGTTTAAAAAATAATCGAAAATAGAAATTAGTATGATATTTAAATGGGTCAATCTAAATTTTGAAGTAGGAATGACATATTTACTTCGAGGAAAATCATTAAAAAAATTCTTTTTTTTTTTAATTTAGGGAACAATATTTTGTTTAAATTCACTTTAAAAGTTTCAAAAAAAGCTTTAAAAAGCGTTATGAAACTATCATCAAATAGGATGGCATTTCTAGCTATGACCCAACAGATCAACCAATAGAATATTTAAACCGACAATTAAAATTTGAATTGACACTCAAAAAAATTTAAACAGGTTCTATGAAAAAAAACGAAATTTGGTGAAATACTAGTTATTTATTTATTTATTACAAAACGTTTCATTCGGATTTTAAAGATTATTTGATGACCTCCAATTCAGTCAGTTCTGATCGTTCCAAAAGATTTAAAGGAAGGAACTAAGGAATCAAAATTTTATTTCTCGAAAGGCATTTTTTTGTGTAAGGTCTCATAATAATTGAGAAACTTTAACTATGAAACTATGATAGCTTCTCAGATAGTATAAGCATTTCCATAATACTATACTAAAAAGACTAATGATCATGGCTTAGATCATGGAAAGAAAATATAACCAACATTACATTAATTGATCAAAACTGAAAGTGCACAAATGTTTCCTTTCAAAAAAGATAAGAGCCGTATGAGTTGAACAATAAAATTGACACAACGGCATGGGAGAAATCCACTGAAAAGGATGCATTTAAGTTGAATGAGATGTATAACATGAAGTAGGTGGAATGACTAGATGGATTGCACAATAATTAAGTAGGTTATAACTGGCCATTCGTGAATCCCGTTGGTTTTGTTGTTTTACTATCCATTACAACTTCATGAGTCATGTTATTAAGCTTTTGCAAAAGTTCAAACGGTCAACTTTGGATTTCAATAACCTTGAGAGTCCACCTTTTACTGTGTATGAGCCTGGTACGGGTGGGGAAAACCCTTAATTTCATTTGCTTAGCTCTTATATTTGGCCTCATTTTGAGATGAATTTAGACCTGCAGCAAGTCCCAAGAGGTTATTTATTTTATTAATTAACAAACAAATAATAAAAGACAGCAATAAAAATAAAGTGCGCATTGCATGTACACAACACAAAAAAGCAGCATTCAAATTAGTAAAAGTATTCCAAGTTTAATCTCATTTCGATTGTTCAAGTATTCCATATTGGATTAGACTTAGTAATAAATAAATTCAAAAATTGCTAACTTTCTTCTAGCGACCTTTTATTTCTTCCGGATTGGAAATTAGCATATCATCCAATCGTAGTATTCATCAATATTTTATCTGTCGTTCTTTATTCGTATTTCTTATTTAACTTTACGACAAGTTAAGAGTTTTATATAGTTTCTGAAATTGATTATTTTAATTGAGATTTTTTTTCCCAGAATGTCTATGATGCGTTTATAAACGTTTTAGAAAATTTAAATAGGAATTCAGAAAAATTCAGTTTTTTAATTAAAACGTTTTTCCTTAAAATTCTACCTTATTTTTAATTTATATATATCTACAAATAATTCACTCATAATGGGGAAACACTCCCTTATCAAAATTAAACTTCAATTTGATGTATGTTTACCAAAATTGCTATTTACTTTAACAACACTTGAACAGAAGATTCTTCTAAATATCTAGCTAGATGTTAGATCGTTGCGAAAGCTTTTTGATAAGAGACGTATTAAAAAACTCGCTTTATTTCAATCGTCTCATTTATTGATGAATGAATCTTGTAGAAAAGCATAAGCTCAAGTTAAATTGATTCAATTACTTGTGAGAGGAACGTGCTGATATGTTTATGTGAGGGTATTTTTTTTAACTTTGGCATGGTAAACACGTGGATCATCCAATCAATTATAGAGAGTCAAAACACTTTAAGCTGATATACTTATCTTGCATATATTTCAGCATGGGAATATTTATTTTAGAAATCCCAAATAACTATTAAGGTTAAAAAAAAAGAAATTTTTCTCAGTATTAGGCAGAATAGATATTAAATTAGGTATACAAATTTCCTTGAAATTGTAGCACATGATATTTGAATTGACATATATCTCCGAATCTTAATGTTTTTAAATTTAAATCTGCGTATAAAACTTAAGCAACGATGTAGTTTATAAGCAGACAGACATGAAATAGAGAAAGGGACAGTACAATGATCTTCGAATTCAGTAAGAAGGTGATTAGTATAAGTGACGTGAGGGTACGCAAAACGCATGTAATCAGTGTACGCTGTGCAAGACTGCAATAAAAAGGACGAAAAACGTTATTAAAGACATTCTCGTGAAAATGGCTGAAAACAAATGGTGAAATCTCGTGAAAATGGCTAAAAGGTATACGGGATAGAAAATTTTCCAAACCATAGACACAACAGTAAAAAAAGTTGTTATTGTTGAAATTGGTTATTGGTTAAAGGTTAAAGAAAAACAACGCCAGTGGATAACCGATATATTGCCCTGCAGCCCTGCAGACGTAAAGAGATCGATACCAATCAGTATCCAACATTGCTCAGTAGCTGTATAGGACTTTACTGTGACCAGACGCCATTATAAAGGTTACCTATTCGCCCGCCTTTCTAAACGCCGCATCCCATTGACAGCTGCCCAACTGGTGTAAAGAACACAACATCAATGGAGTCACATCTTCTTTACAGATGACAGTTCTTTCAGTTTCACGAAGCCACTTGTTATGAAGAGAGATTAGAACACGATCTAGAACGATTTTATCCAACTAACATCAGAGAAAGAGACCGTAACAATGGTTCTGGCGTGTTCGTCTGGGAAGGTGTTTGGATATACTGGTGGACTGTTACTGAAGATCGCCTTTGTCGCCCTCCCCCCCTTTCGTCTATTTCGAGATGCCATTGACACAGACTTCATTTTGTATGGCCGATAACACTAGGTCACATCGAATTCTTGTTATTTCTAGAAAGTGAAGGTCTCTAGAATGGATTAGCCAGAGCACTCCCCTGATTTAAATTCCAAAGAACATGCTCAGAATGCTCTTTGAGGAGATGCTTTTTAACACTATTATATTAGCCGGAGAACCTCCAACAATTGAATCAGATGATCATTGAAGAATGGACACTCTTATCTCAACAACTGGTGGCTAATCTGGTGTTAAGTATGTTGGTCAAACCACCATTGCTGTTAAGATAGGTCATATCTCTTACTAGCGGACATCTGTTTGTTATTCCCTCTGTTGGGAAGACAAGCACTTGTACCAAAGGTTTGATATTATACTGTGTGCATTTATTCATTTTTGCATTAGTATTCATTCATTAAGCACCTTTATTGACTTGGTTTCTGTTTTAATAATTTCGTAAATTAGATTTCTATTTCATTTAATACTATTATATATAAATTAACATAGATCATTTATGAATTATTAGCCATCTCATGAATAATAAAATGTATAAATATGAATTTTAGAAGAAAATATTTGATATATTTCGTGATAAGAAATTTGCTTTTCAGATGCTCGATGTAGCTTTGCTCTATGTAGATGAGGTAATTCCTTAACAATAATTTTTTCGAGTTTTTCTTCTTCCTTTGCCTCTTTTACAACACTTCCTTTTTGAGTAATAATTAAGATTTGATCCTATTTCATCTTCTTCTGCATTAGTTATATTCATTTCTAGATAAAAATTTCTTGCAATTTCAACAACTTTTTCACTAATTTGTCCCAACAGAGAATTGTATAATTTTTAATCATTAACAGAGAATTGTATTTTTTTTTTGGCCATCGTAAGTGTGAACTGTCAAAGACTACCTGTTTTAATAATGTTTCTGCAATCAAAGTAAGATTAATTTTGAAATTAAAAAAAAATTCATTTTTTTTTAAATTGCCACAAAATTTTAAAAAAATTCTTTAATACACTCATGTCCATAAGTTAAGGATAATGAAGTTCAGGCAAAGAAAGAGACAGAAGCAAAACAGATTTGACTTATTTGTAAAGTCTATTTATTAAACAAAAGATAAAGAGCAAAAAAGATGCTATACGTTTGACATAATTAATAAAAATTAAGATTTTTACTCCTTGGAGCAAATTTCAAAAAAGAACCTATTTACAAAAAAAATATAACATGGTTAGTATGATGGTTAATATGGAGTATGTCTCCCGGACGCTGCAATACAGGCCTTACAACGCCTAGGCATGCTGAGTATCAAATTATCAATCTGATCTTGGGGAATATTACACCACTCATCAAGCAATGCCCTCCGAAGTTCCGGTTGACAGGTGGGAGGGGGTTGACGGGCTGCAATTCGTCGGCCAAGCATATCCCACACATGCTCTATTGGATTCAAGTCCGGTGAGTATGCTGGCCAATCCATACGGGTGATATCCTCCAATTGAAGGCATTCGTCTACAATGTTTGCACGGTGAGGACGGGCGTTGTCATCCATAAACAGAAATTCAGCACCCGTGGCGCCCCGAAACAAATACCGGTCCTCATTCGGCGTTGTAACTCGGGGGCGACCTGTGCTGTAGCATCTACTCACATTACCACCCTCTTGGAATCGTTGCCAAAGCCTGGAGATGACACTCTGGGCGATTCCAAGTTCCTCGGATACTTCCAGCTGGGTACGTCCACATTCCAGTCGTCCGATAATTCTACCACGTAAAAAATCCTCCAAATGCTTCCTTTGTGCCATAACTATGCGGTTATTGCACTGAAAGGCTTTTAAAGCGCTTGTGAACAATTTTACTACTTTGCCACCATTCCTTATATACCCCTCTCTTACACTCTCGTCATTGTGACGTACTATCCGCGCCATCTGATGGTTTCCTGTAATTTGCATATTCATCTTCAAGATGTGTGTGATAATTCTACAGGTGAAATTTTTATTTTAGAGTTCAATTTCTGTGTGATTCTGAAGTATTCTTAATTTATGGACATGAGTGTATTAAAATGTGACATATTTTAATATTAAATTATATTAATTTAAGTTAAAAGCATATATTTTGTTTGTGTATTAGCGATAATAAATATTTTATGAATTCAAAACATTATTGAATGAGTAATATAAAACTATTTCGTGCACAGAATGTATACTTTTTTAACAATAGAATTTCGCAAAAAACCCCTAAACATGAAGATTAGAGAATTCTATTACCGGTACATAATTTTTATTCTACTATTTCTAATATATTTTAATTTTTATAAATGCTACTTGAATCGTGTTGTTTTGTTTTACACGATTCTTATCTATTACGACAAATAATATTCTTCAGTATTGTGTATTAGAAATTTTATTCGTCAATTTTTAGTTTTAATTGAATAGATTTAAAATTGAAACTATTGGCTTTACGCTGAAATTTTATTAAATTTTGCTCAATGAAAACGTTGAAATGTCAAGAATTCGACAAGAATTGAAATTATTTCATCTTAACTATATTTTTAGCATAGTTAATTTTTTGTTTTGCATTAAAATACAAAACTTTTGAAGTCATTTTACGCAGTTTTTGTAATAAATCACTATTAATGGGTTATCAAAATGTTAATGTTTAAGTAACTTCAGAAAAGGTTCTAAAAATGTGAAATTGAATTTAGGTTTTAAAACTTGTTATAATATTTAATATTTAATTATTATTTATTTTGCAATATTTTAAATGAAAATAAATTTAATGGCAATAGACGATAATTATAATTTCGAGTAAATGCTTTATTATCAAAGACTTTTATTCATTTATGTTTACATTTTTTGAATCTTTATCCAAATCGTTCTGAAAATTGTTCAATATAACATCTATACATTATTTGTTTCTTAAAGTAAGCTCTTATTTAAATGATCTTTGCTTAAAACATTTCTAAAATATTTCTTTTATTCTATTTATAAAAAAAATCCCATTCATAAATTTTCCCTGTAGCAAAAAATGTGCTGATTTTAAGATTATGTACTTATAAGGTAAAGCATTTATCTGAAAAATAGTACCAAGTATACTGAAAGCTATAAAAATAGCTATGTGTGTGTTAAATTATTAGAATTTTTTATAAAAGATAACATTATTCTTGTAAAGTATAAATTTAATTATTTTAAAATGCTTTAAAATATAACTAGATCTATCTTAACAGAGAGCAGCCTATCGTTGAAAAATTTCTCTAAGTGGCAATTTTTAAATTCTTAAATAATCAAGCATAATCTTTTTTATAAAATAATATTCATGCCCCTCTATACAATCTCTGCCCGTTTTGCATAATTTATTAATCAAAATACTTAAGTTATCATATAAAATTGTAACTTTTTGGATTATTTTTTAAGACATTGTAACCTTTTAAGTAATTTCTGAAATATAGTACCTTAAATATTTTTTTGTATTTTTGAAATATGGAATGGAAATATGGAAAATTAAACAACAAAAAGCTTTGAAAACGCAGTGAAAAATTTTTTGAAATATTTTACAAGGAGAGTATAGATAACATATAACTATTTACTTCAATTGTGAGCATAATTTGATCAAAAAGAATTTTATTCGATTTCTGCTTTTTTTTCCCCTTTACCATAATTATCCTTTCATTTAAAAATATTTTAGAGTATGTAATTCGAAGTAAAATAGTACATAAAAGTAAGTCATTAAAACAAACTAACAAAATTAAAATTATTTAACGCTTTAATAATATAATAATAATGCCTCACAAATCACAATATTTCTTAAAACTATATGAAAAAAAATCAAAATTTTAAAATTAAAACTAAATTATAAAATTTTTAATTTCGCATTAATTCTGCAAAGCATTTAAATTGAAGAAATAACATTTAGTAAAAATTACGTGAAATACATCTGAAATGCAATCTACTTATTTAAGAAAAATTATTTAAAATAAAGATTAATTAAAATACGTTCCCTCTTAATTACATTCTAAGTCAAACTAATTAAACCAGAACTTCATATGGTTTCATTCATTCTTCTCTCTTACATATCCTTCAAATTAAAGCAAAGTTTAATAAAAAATCTCATAAAAAATCCCTCTAACGTACAAGATATCCATACAAATGTTTAATCCACAAATACATTCTGGAAATTTATGGAAGTTTGTATAGAAGTTCTTAAAATTTCTAAAATTATCTGTCATTTAATTAATATTAAAATATCTTCCAAAGTACGATTTTAAGTTTAGAATTACGATTTAGTTAGCTAGAAAAAAATTGAAAATTTTGATGCCATAGCCATAGCATCGTAGCCGAGGTACCACCTTGCAATGCACCTATTACAAAACATTTCTCAACTGCACGTTTTATTTGTAATTACAAGCTATTTCTTTTCCTCTTTTAAAATGTCCAGCAGTTTTGAAATATAATAGATAATTTTTTGACTTTGAAAACAAATTTGAAACAAATAGCAGCTTTTTAAAAAAATTTGTAATATAAATTGAAAGGACTACGAAAGTACAATAAATCGATCACTTACAATATAAATCTGTACTAAAAAACTAAAAAGACATTCATAAAATCCACCTAAACCTAAGAAAACACCTAAGAATTTTGAAAAATTTTTAAGTATTGCCATTGTAAATTTGAATTTTTTTATCTATTAAATAAAAAGAGAGAGGATACATAGACTGCGACCAGCATTATCATGCATATGCCTAATATATTACTGAAAAAATATCATTGCTAATTTTTTTTGAAAGATTTTCAGATTTTGATGAAAGATTAAAGAAATGGAAACGCTATTCAGCTATAGTTTCATATTAAAGTAAACATTTGAGTATTAGAAAAATATTTTATTCAGTATTTTTTATTTTATTGCAGACTACAAGATAGATCCTTTTTCAGTAATGTGCTAACATGGATGCTAGATACCTAACTATGTAATTTCTTCTTTTTCTGCAATGTTTTCAGCTAAAAACATTTTAATATTACATATTTCCATTGTAATATTGTATAGAAGTAGAATAATGCAATAAATTGTACAAACTTGTTTGATTCAATACATACTTGTGACAGTCATTTTTAGACATAAATATAAAAAACCCTGATAAATATGAATTGCTCGATTAATAAACCTTTGAGCTCAATTTAGTACAAAAATCGAACTAATGACTAAAACATTAAATCAATCTAATATAACACATCAAAGTCTTTTTATTTTATTACAGTAGTTATGCTTTATTACATGTAAATGAAGCATGTATGCCCTAGACAATTTTTCAGTTTGTATAAATCTTAGTTGTATAAGTTACAGAAAATATGTGTGACCAACAGCCTACACAAGTCTATGTAACTCAAAAAGTTCTTTAATTAAAGTAAAAGAACACAAAATATTAAACGGAAACAAAATTTAAATACATAAAATAAGCTTGTTGTTCCTCAAGAAAAGTTATTATTGTATCTGAAATTGAATATACGCTTTTCAGCTGTAATTAATCCAATCACTTGCATTTGAAAAGAGATAATGTCTTATTATTGTTAGAAGTTGAATTATTGAAGGGAATTTTATTCATTTAAACAGCAGAGCATACTAAACTCAATTGAAAAATAATTCAATTAACTGAAGAATTCTTTACATCAGCTGTACTCAAATCACGATATTTCTTATTCCCATATCGAGAAGAATAGATAAAAATATCAGCAAACATAATACGTTGTTCTCGAAATTTTTCTCCATATTTTTTTGTAAATAATACCAACCATCTGCAAAGATGCAAAAGAAGGCAGTACAAAACCCTCAAAAGAAATTGTTTTATGTTATTTACCTTTTATATATAAATCCAAACTTACGAATTACTTGTATTATTTTAAGTAGTGTGTTTTCTTCCTTTTCTACAATATGAAAAGTTTACTTACAGAGAAATTTATTCGTCGTGTTAGAATTTATTCGTCGTGTTTTAATTTATCCCCCAATATAATACGCATTTATTTACTGAATTATTTTTTGCTATACAAATAAAATAAATTAGAACTGTATTTTATCGTTGTTCATTTATGGTTTATTTTTAACGCCCGTATTGTTCTATGGAGTTTTTAGAGATCTATCTCCCACGTCTATATTTATACATGATGATAATTAAATAAATACTTATGTAATAATTAAATCAATAAATTATTTTATAATATTATATTAGTATGAAATAATTTAACGGATTTACTCAGTATTGGTAATTGTTTTAAAAAATATTCTTCTTTTATTGTATGATTGGGGATAAGAACAGAATCTTGAATTCCGTAGTTAAATAATTAATTTGTTATTATTTAGTTTTTGAGATGATGAAAATATTCTAAGTAAATTTGCCATGATAGAAATGCAAAGAAGGTTTGGAGGGTAGTGAAATTTCATTCTGAATACACCATACTGCTAATAGAGAACTGCATAGAAACAGTAATTGAATCGGTAGGAAATTTTTAAGCAAGAAAATTACAGCCCATTCAGGACAACAATGTATTCATTGAATACTGAATCCTATTTATGTACATACAAGGTTTTGACTGCCAGAGAAACACTTATTCGACAATAATTTCGAATCTCTGAAAACATTTGATTCAATTTATGTTGAGAAAATCAAAATTTGGTGACGACTATGCATAGGGAGTTTATAAAACGGTTTATTATGCAGTTTAAAATATTTATTGTTTTTTAAATTACATAATAAATTCATAAAAGGATAAAAGAAAGAATCTTGCCAAAGGATAAGTTTCTGAAAAGAGAAAAATAATTTTTTTAGATTTGTATAAGAAAAAGAAAAATTACTTTTTAGACTTACCATTTTCCTTAAAAAATATGAAATTATACACATATCTTATTAACTTCCAGTGCATTGTTTTTTGAATGAAGGATCTGTGCTATTTTATATTTTGAATTGCTTCTACCGTAAAACTGTTGTTTATTTTAATAAATTAGCATTGTATTATTCAATTGACACTCTAAAAATATTTAAATATTGCTCAAGATTGAAATCCAAGCCACAGTGTCTAATCTCCATATAACAATTTTAGCTGGATTCGATTGTAAAGGAAACATTCTGTTTACTAATGAAGTAATACTTAATACAGATAAACAATTATGAGTTCATGTTATAATTAGCTATAAGTGTAGTATTTTTATACTTTTAAAAAATGTTAAATGTTGAATAGCGTTTGATATTTCGTCAATTAAAAGAATAGTTTTAAAAATGCATTTTATTTTTGATGATTTAAATCATTTATAAAATGCTATTCCTATTTTTTCTGTCGTGTTATTTTATTCCTGACCACTACCATGGTCACTTCTCAATATATTTATGCAAGTTTAACCTTCAAAATTTCACGTTTTTCACAAGAACTTCCTTCTTAGTCTGATGGTTCTCCTTAAAGGCAAGGTTAAACAGTCGAATATTTTGGGTTAGAGAGGTTATCTGTATCGAAAAAGGGCTCTCCTAAGCTTCTGATCTCAAGATTGTAAGTGACGAGAGATGGCCCAATCGCATTCTCCAATCTTGATTGCACGCTGACTACGTTATATATATCTCGTATTTTCGAAATAGCTGGCTGCTGTCAAAATATTTCCCTATAATAATATCTCTAAAAGAAATGCCATTCATAAACAATATGGATGTCGTGGCGCATGTCAGGTGTGATACGGTTTCATCGACTACTACAGATATCAATATCAATTCTTCATCATCGGAGTCTGACGGTAAGTTTCGTTTTTTGTTTAATCTGTTGTCTGCAATGGCTATCATAGCACGACTCTTGGAAACTGCAACTTACAAGAATAATACCAACTTTATCAAGGAAATATTCAACTTATAACTTAATATACTAATGACGTAATTAAAAAATTTTAATTGACTACGGAAAAAATAGTGCTTAACTTCCCGAATGAAGCATCCTGATCTCTGAAAAAAATCTTGCCTTAATTGTCAACTGATGAATGATGTCATTGTTTGCTCTTCAAAATGTTTAGGTTATTTCATTACTATAGTGAGAAAATTTGAGCATAGTTATTATTTTTTAAATATATTTATAATAACATGTTTAAAAACATATAAATTATGAACAATAAACTAATAAAATAAATTAATGTTTATTAAATATCCCATCGTTTCAAGTGAATTTAAAATACTTTTTGGCATACAGGAACTTCAAATAGAAGAAATATTTGTCAAAAATCCCTCAAAAATCCCTCTTGTATTTCAAAAAATCGAAGGGAGGATAATTTTCGATTATAATTAATAAGACACATTTTTTTTATTTTGCTCCATTTCAATAATGATCTCTTAGGCAAAGTGTGCTACTCATATAAAGAATATGGTTCGTAGAAAAATTGGAAACATTCTTTATTTTTTGTAATTAAGCAAAATTGTTTCATATTTAAAGACAGAATAGGAGCGATAATGTTTCAGAAGGGTCCTGTGGTTTGCAAAACTGATTTATAAATATTTTATATTATGCTGTCATAATGCAGTGATTTATGAATATGCTTAAAACAGTAATAAAAGTAGTTCAGCTTTTCAAATACCAGAAGGAAAAGCTGTTTTAAATTTTTTTTTTACTTAAAAAGTAAAGTTACTGTTTTTGCAATTTAAATACTATGTTTTAAAGCTGTAGTTAATTCAGTTCGATCCAGTTTTCAATTCGTGGTTTAACTTCCATTACAAACGGATGAAAAGAAAAAACTTTTGCCCTAATTTGACTTTCAACGAGTATTTCAATGCTGCTAAATAACCGATTTTATCGAGCATTTGAATGTTGTTAGAAATAGGGAGAAGAAAATAGTGGCTTTACACCTGATGACCTTTAATTCATTTCCTTTCCTTTAGACCCTATCAAGGTTCGATTATCATTACATTTCAGGGTTAAAGAAGGTTGAATGACCCGAATGCATAGATTGAAGGGTTCATGAAAACATAGCAGTTGAAGGCAATATCAATCCAAACCTGCGAGAACTGGTCTGGAACAAAAGATTGGAGAAAGGAAACTTTTGAAATAAGTTCGCATATTGCCAAATTATTTGTTTTTCTTTTTATCCCCAGACAAATCCACATGGCTTTCTTTCCATATAACAATAAAAATGCTACAATAATTATTATATGATTGTTTGAAATAAAGAACAACTTTTCGTAAATGCTCTGTCAAGTTTTTCATTTTGAATTCTTTTCAATTTACCCTTAAACATACGTATGCCATAATAATAATAATACATAAATTTCGTTGTTTTACATCTAAAAGATAAATTGATCATTCTTGAAGGTTTAAATGTTGCATTGAACATCTGGGGAGTATTTCTTAAAATAATTTTTGTCTTAAATTTGATAGTGGCAAATTTGTTCGACGAAATATTAAGTAGAATGTAACGATTCAATTATCCTTTTAATAAAAAGAAATAATATTAATGGTAAATTAAAGGGAACACTGGTTAAAATATCGAGTTTGAAATCAAAATAGCTCTTTCAGGTAACTAAAAAATGCATTGAATTTCAAACGGAATTTTATATTACTAATTTTTTTTCGGAATTCTAGAAAGAAAAGTTCTAAATGCTTTCAATAACTAGAATGATGAATCTAAACTTCTAAAAGAAAGTCAAGAAATGAACTTTATGTCACTCCGATTCTGTTTGATTGTATGATTTAGAATCTTAAATACTGCATTTGTTTATGGATTTATTCTGTTACTTCTGTTCTACAAAGATCTGTTTTATTTCCTTCACAATAATTTCATAGAAAGTTATCAGATAAATAAAAATATTACTATTAGAAAATACTTAATAGTTCTGTTACAGTTGAAAAATTAATATTTAGGGAGAAAGTATTGAGGGTAGGAAGGGAAGAGAAACTGATTTATATATATATATATATATATAACATATTTAATCCTATTTAATGCTGAACTTGCTTTCATTTTTACATTTCATTTTATTTTTAATTTTATGTATATGTAAATAATTTTTAATTTACTTGTTTTATTCGTTTTCGAATGACAATTTTTATAAAAAATATTTCTTTAAAAATTAAATAATTTCGTATTAAATAAACTATTTAATTTACTGTGCACAATTACTTGATAAAAAAGACGAAAGTAAGGATTAGTTATTAATTATTTATTCATGTTTTGTTTTAATAACAAAATTTTTCGATTGGAAAATACTTTGTTTGACAACAAAAATAGAAATTTTGGAAAAAAAATGCCGCCCAAGTTTCTGTAGATGAATAATGACAGGAAAAAGAAGGATAAATAAGAAGTCTTATGAGATTTTTGCATTTTTTAAAAAATTATTACATAAAACGAAACAAAATTTTCCAACTGGAGTTTTTAAAAAAATTGTACGGCTCATAAATTACGAAATCCTGTTGAAATATTTTTTTACTTCATACCCGAGAGCATTTAAACATCTCATATGATTAAAACAAAAGGCTGTTATTCTTTATGGCAAATTTAATAAGGTGTTGGTTACGTGGTCAAAGTGGTTATCTGTATGGTATAATTAGTGTAATATAAAAACATTTTTCAAAAATATGTTTTTTATTTGAATCTATTTATATTTCTGCTATGTTTGTTACATAAAAGTATGTTTTAATCCTGAATATAAAGAGAATTCCAGGAATACGTTCTATTTCTTAAAATATTCTTGATAAAAATGTAACAGAGCAGTAAATCATTTCAGCATAGTCTTCCAGCTGAAATGTTTGGAGATTCTATTCGAATATATTTTTCACAATCGTCATCTTTATTACTCCATCAATCGATATTTTGCATAAAAACATATAAATAACTGAAAATTGTATAGAATGTGAAATGTCCCTGGATATAAAATTTCTGTGATAATAATACCGTAAACTTAATATGCTGAGCACTAAAATGCATTTATTTTTATGCACTTATTACATTTACGATACTTTTAGCAAAAGTTAATGACTATTATAGTTGAATATATACTATACAATCACTTATATTTAATTAAAGCCTTTTAACAGACAGTTAAAGAGCTTTTTCAAAATTACATAGAAAAAAAACCCCAGATAATTTATATAAATTTAACATGCATTATTGTTTGGAAGGTTAAGATGGCCTTTTAACAAATTTTAATTAGCTCAACTTAACAGTCAGACATTTGAGTTAAATTTTAAAATAAATAAAAGAAAAAGACTGTTAATAAATAAAAATAGATACATAGAATAGAATGGTACAAAAAACATTCCATCAAAAGGTAAACAATAATCTTCTAAATGAATCTCAGTAGCGATGAGACATTAAAGAAGCTTTAATAAAATTCATCGAGAAGAATCCAAAGTTTTCAACACCTGAATTTCATCATTTATTTAAGATCATTTTTGAAAATTACTAACGTTTATTTTAAAGTTCGTAATTCAAACTTACTATAGGGTAGTATTAACTCCTGGCGATCTTTATATTTTACTGAAGATTTAGAATAGATTCATCCTCATCATTGGAGCAACAGCTCTGCCTGCTTTTGAGACAGTCCCTTTTACGGTCCAACTCTCTACAGTCATATTAGACAAGTATCTACGGTTTAAAGCGAATTCTGAAAACATCCATGGACTCGAACTCGAAACCTGTGGCAGCGAGGGCCGTCAATCCCCTTGTAATATATTGCTTTAAACAAAAGTTCTTTGCTTTTTGCATAATATCTGAAATTTAAATCGGTATAAAACGTTAGATGTAATAATATATTTTATGTAATTGCAATATATTTTGAATATACAACTAAAAGTAAACTAATAAGCAAAATTTTTGTATTTGTACAGAAGAATTTTTGTATTTTGACAGTTTAGAATACTCTCATTATTGTGTCTAAAAAAAAAACCTAGATGAAATCGATTCGAGTTAGCTTAGAAATTGAAAGATTTATTTGAAATGATTTTTTTATGTTTGTATTTCTTTATAAATTGAAAAAAAACTTTGTCGCAGAGGAAGATTTTAATAATTCCTTTGTGTGTCTTTTTTATAGTTTTGAAATTCTAGGATATATTATATGATAGAAGGGAAAAAAACCTTTATTCTCTGTAAATGTACTTTGCAATTGTTTGAAAAATTCGAACTTGAGTTAAAAAAATTGAGTTAAATAGTTCGAGTTGTAGGAAAAATTGATAGTAAAATAGTCTTTGTGTAAATCTTACCTAATAGTAACAGCAATTTTGATGGAAAAATGTTTCTAGAATGCTTTAATTTTCCAGATGAAGTCAGTCTACAGGTTGTATGAATTACTATTCTAATTTATACTATTGTATTTTGTGTTGCAGAAGCTGGAGGCAGTGGTGACATTCGGCCAAATATTCCTTCCCGAGTGAGTGAAGATTCCGGTCTGGGGGCTCTGAACTTGAATCGGAAAAGAGCCCCTTCTCTGCATTTGGAGATGGGAGCTGTGTCGAGGGCGAGCTCATTTGCTGGATCCATCAACACTTTGGCAACGACACCGACAATGAGTCGGAAGGATGGCTTTGTGTTTTTCCGAGAAGAATCCTCCGAAAAGTAATAATTTAATCTCATTCGAACTATCCATTTTATTTTTCAAGTAAAATAAATGCAACAGCTTTGAATGTTACATTTCGAAAAGAATCAAAATTCAAATAATTAAGAAAATTAAATCATTCATTGCAGGATTTATCATTTTACAAACTCTGACATGTCAATTTCTAACTCAACTATTTGTTACTTTTTGCAGTTTGTTATTTATTTTACATCAGGGACCTCGTACTTACCACGAATAGTCTTTGAATAACGGACTTTCATGTAAGAAAATCCTAAGAACTCTCACGAGGAAAGCAGTTTATGTTTATTTCCTTTCTTATACATCAGAATTGAATTTAAAGGAAGCATTTTCCATTACATAAGATTTAATAATAGAAATTATAGAATCATTAATTTACTACATTTTAAAAGCTAGTAACATACTTTATTTTACTTTCAACAAACTTTTCTCTTGAGAGCCATCTCTCAAACTTGCATTGCTTCTTTTTCTACTCCATCGTCCCCATAGCATTCTACAGTTATCCATTCAGCGTCGTTAGTGACAAAAGAGTCAGCACTTGTTACAATGATCTCGCAGTGGTATCTAACTTTTCATCAAATCCAGAAGAAGGAGGAGTTATTGTAAAAAATGTCTCCACAGTTAATTAAATTGTAAAATATTGTTAGTCGATATTCAGTAGCTTAAAATATTACTACTATAGTGATGTGTACAAAGAATTGTATTTAAAATTATATGTTACTCATAAAAAATGTCCTTTAACAACAATAACAATTATATTGTGTTTAACAACTCTATTGACTTTGCTATTTTCATCGTTATTAATCCTATTGTATTTTGTTCTTTAATACATGATACATAGAACCAGAAACAGTGGAAAGCAAGGCAGGTGGGTTTAAAAATGCCTTTTTGTAATGTTATTTATTCCTGCAAAACAAAAACTTTCGAAGAACCTTTTGGGAAGATTTTGTCAAATAAGAATGCTAAGGATATCACACGAAAGCTACTATCAAAAGAAAGAAAAGACCATGCAAAAGTTCATTTTAAAAACCATTCAAGCATTTCTTTATTTATTTTGCACTATGTATAAGGCGAGGGTTATATATATACATATATATCTTTTAAAAAAACATTGCCTTATTAACTTTAAAATCACTTTCGGATACTCTTTAGGAAAATCCCATAAATGCTGTTCGACTATTGAGATGATGAATATGCTGAAATATATGATGCTTTGTTTGAAATGTTCTCTGACGACAATTTTAAAAAAAGAAAGTAAACACAAAACATACTGATGATAATGACTGGTTAAGATAATTAGATGACTAATTTATAAGACTAATTAGGACTATTAATTTAGATGATTAATTATTATTGTTTTAGGATATGGTATTTTATTTCTTTTTTATCTTCAAATGTTGAATAACAAATATTTTAAGTGCTTTGATAGCCCTTAATTTAGTTTTTCATGCGATAGCTGGTTAGAAATAAAAATAGTTGGTAGTTCAACTGATGATCTAAATTAATTTCACGAAATTCATTTTTGTTCCCAAATTTGAATATGTTATTCAGAATAATACTATTTTTTTCTACAAGTATAACTGGAGAGTATAGACCATTTTCGAAAAAAATAATAAGTAAAAATCATAAAAAATATTTACGTTTAACAATGTTGCAAGGTTGGCTGATAAATGAGTCAGTGATACAAGTAGTATTCTAAATGCTAATAATATTGCATCTTAAAGCTCTAAAAGCTCAGTAAATAAATTATCAGTTATGTAGCAGGAATTTCTTACGTTGTTATTTTCTATAAAAATTCAAATGCATATGAAATCAAGTTAAAAAATGTCTTCCCTGAGGCCCAAATGATTGTTTTCCCTTAAGGACAACCTTTCTCCAAGACTGCAAATAAATGTCTGGAGCTTTCTGTTTTGGTTTTCTGCATCTACCTAGATCATGAGTGTAGTAAATTCCGCAGAGCAGGAATAGATACCCTCAGACGCCGCTCCAAATTACAGTAGTATCACTCGTCAGCCAATTAAAAGCCTGAGTGGCCTTTGATTGGCTGACGTTCGGCGACTGTATCTGGTTCGCAATCCAGCTTAAAGTGATCAAGATTAGTTCTAAGAATCCTAAAAAAGCGCTCACTAGGAAAACTGAATGAAATGCGTACGTTTTGAATGATTGTATTCCTATAACAAATGCCTGCTTTTGAGAGCTTATTTAAAATTTTTTATTTATTATTTCTACTTAACACTTGATCGATGTATGCTGGGCTCGTCAAAAAAAAAGAGGGATCAGTAATGCCATGTATACAAAATAAAGATATTATAAATTTCTTTGGATCGATGTCTCCAAACTATCTTCTTGCGATTGTCATTATGCATAATATTGTTATCAAGTTATATTGATCACCAAACATAAATTTATATCAATATACATATTCCCTTAAAACACTAATAAAATAAATATTTGTATGAAATAAAGTTTATATTAATCCTAATGAGCCCCACTTTCGATTGTACATGAGTTTCTTTTATTATATCATCCAATTTCTTTTTTCATGTAACCTACTAACGCACAATGTATTGCGTACATGCAACATTTGCATTTCACATCATCAATTTCACCATTATTTTAACATAAATATTACTACTTTATTATGTCAAAATTATTCTTATTGGTTTCTATTATCTTAAATAGAGTGCTTTTTATTGTAATAAGTTCTTTTGTATAATAACTTTCATTCCAATCTAACAAGTATTATTTGGCAGCGATTCTTTAGTTGTCATGCTAAGTGCAGTCTACGCCAAACTGTTGGTTGTGATGGGAATCAGCTTTCCTTTGGCAGAAGTGATATCGCACAAGATTCCAGCGTCTTATTACGAGGTAAAATTGTTGCAACAGTAGAAAATAAAACTTGCTTGAGTAAGTGGCTTGAGATACACTTTAATGCATGGTATTTCTCGTTTCAGGGCTTCTACCTTTATCTTTATCTCGGTAGCATCACTTTTCTTATATACGTTTACTTGTTTCTGCTGAGATCCGAAACTCCCAAAAGTAATAAAGCAAACTCCTTTTTCAAGCAAGTCCTCAGAAGAGTGGGTTCTGTAGCTAACAGCATTAGCACAATGGAACAGGGAAGCAGCACGCATACAAGCAAACGTCGCTTCAATGATGCTTCTCACTGTGGAAGTTTCTACCTCAGGCTTGGTGCTGTTGGTATGCTTCATGTACTCTTTTTGCTCCACCGTATTTATATTCACGCAGAATTTTAATTTCAAATCACAATTTCAAAAGTTCCATAAGCGTGTATGAAAGGGTCTAAAAAGGGGTCCAAAGCATATATGTGTCTAAAAAGGTCTATAAGTATATATAGTATTTCAAAAGGTCCAGAAGAGCCTCAGATCATTATCAACCCATTTCAGTACGATAAAAAAAGGTTTCCATCGAACAAATGAGAGTTTTTACAGAATGAAAATACCACAGCACATTGATATATCATAAATGGTGCCCATCTAAACGTAAATCAATTTTATTAGCATATAAAATTTAAACATGTGTGTAATTTTAAAGCAAAAAGCAATGAAAAGGAGTGAGCAACAATGAACTCTGAATTCGGTAGAAAAGTTTTTTGTATTCAAATAGCGGTCAAAACATATCGTAAGAGCGTGTAAAAGGCGACCCGTTGGACGCACGAGGATAAACAAAGGGAGAGTGGTATCCTTGCTTCAAGTTCTAGTGAACTATATGCGCTAAATGGCCATTACACCTAGTAGCACATAGAAAAAGGGACATAATGTATTAAGTTAAGGTCAAGAATTTGGTATAGACCACAGAATCATTTCACGTGCTGAAAAGATGTCACGGACAACAATGCTCATAGCTTCAAGTTTACTGTAACAGACGCGTTCTTAAATTGCTTTGAATAAACAATTAAGAGCAAATTTATTGCAAACTGTATTACTCGCACCTTCCCCATTTATCGTATTTTGGAAATTAATATCCTTATAGTATTCGGTTACAAGTTTAGTTACTTAAAAAAAATAAATTCTTTAATCAATAAGTTTCTTTGTACAATACTTTCAAGAACTCCAGTAGTCTAACTTTTTATGACCTGTCTTTCTAGCATTTGGGATAGGTAGCATGATATATTCAGGACTCGAATTTGGACAGTTTTTCGAATTAGAAGTGTCATCTCATTGCTACAACATTCTATACGCCTTGACACCCAGCAGTAGAATGGCATTCACGTTTATACAACTCTATTTCATCTTTCTCAATTCTAGAGTAAGTATAAGATAAAACCAATCATTTGTCTGTAATGAACGTTTAAATATTTTTCAGACCCTTTTTAATCCAACTAAGAATTGTATAAGTCCCATCTCATTAATATTTGCATCAAAATTTTTCTGCATTTCACAAATGTATCTCTGAAATTCAACTGATAAAAAATAACATAATCTATTCGGAAATATTAATTTAAGAACACCGAATAAATAGTAGGATATTCATTGGTAGAAAAGTGAAAACGGGGTTGGTAAAGAACTGACGAAAAATGAGTTGTGTATCAAACTGTTTCAGCCTAACTCTTGACCCAGTGGTAACGCGCACACAAAAGGACTCGAATCACTGGTGGTGTCCATTGTAATCACTGTTTTCAGAAACGAGGAGACTAAATGCAACTATGACAGTACATGTAAGAGTCTCGCATTGAAAATCTAATTGCCTGGTAGGAGTTTTCATTTTATTCTCCCATATGACATACAAATGAGGAGCACTTACACCTAGAGGTCCTCCCAAAATACAATGTTCTCTCATCATAGCTTATAGGTGGGCTGTTGATGGGGAACAGGAGCTCATCGATGTATACCAACAACAAAAACTTCTTTTTAAATCTCCAAAAAGTAATAAAATATAATTGCAATTGATATTCAAATAAATTAATGATTAGAAACATGATTATTAAAAAGAATTAAATTAATCGAAGAATTGCTTTTCTATAAAAAACGCTTTTTATTAATTTGAAATTATTAATTTCAATCTATGTATGTATGTTATCTAATACGTTTATTGCATCATCTATTACAGAAATACAAAAAGTTTACATGAAGAAGCTAATAGCTTTAATTTAAATAACATTTACTTCAGGTTACTACTTATATCATTGATATAAAAATACAGTCTAGTTCCTTTTTTGTTTTTCACAAAAATCACATGAAAAGATCTAATTTGCACTTAATATAATTATATAAAACTCAAGCAATGTATGTTTCAAGTCCAAAAAAAGTTTGTGAAAATTCAAAGAAAATAAAAATGCCTCAGTATATTTTAAGGTTTTATTCATTTAATTTTTAATGAAACACACTAATTTGTTTCACATTTTTAATTAATTAGCTTCGCCAGATCAGCAGTATCTGGCAATGTTACGAAATGGAATATAAAACTGAAGCATTTTGTATTTTTGTCAATTCTCATTTCGATGTTTCTTAAATCTCCTCTCTATATCTCTTTCATAATGCCATGTGTACTTTTACCATTTATTTGGTGTTTTTATTACATTGTCTATTATTAGCTTCTGTAAGCCTCGTGTGATACTTTGTGGTTCATGAGGATTTCTTGTATACTTCAATAAAAAAATGCCTCCCCAAATACAAAATCTCTTGAAAATGATGCTAATTTGCACTTTGGTAGAACTTTTGACAGAAATAAGATTTCATTACTACGACTTCATTGCTTTGTATTACCTTTTATAATAAATTTGTCGAAATTAAAACTATCTCCTTTAGTCAATATCACTTAATGGTTTAAAATGAGACTATAACTTTTCCAATGAAATTGTTTTTTTCCTCTTCTTCAAAAAAAGTCAATCTTGAAATAAAAAATAATGACCTTTTGATAGTAAAAAGACAGCTCTATTCACACTCATACTTAAGCGAAAATGAGCTGCCATAATAAGTTGTTCATTATGAAAACCACCGAAAACTCATTTTCTATATTTACACTACTTGTAAATTAAAAAGTATTTCGATAAGAAATATGTATGTAAAAAAACAGAAATGACTGTTTAGTATGAATATGAAAAAAAAAACACTTGGAAGTATAAGAAACGTAAGTTGTTAACTCAAAGGTTGCTAATTTCAAGTGACTACACTCATGTCCATAAATTAAGGATAATTCAAAATCACACAGAAATTGAACTCTAAAATAAAAATTGCACCTGTAGAATTATCACACACATCTTGAAGAAGAATATGCAAATTACAAGAAACCACCAGATGGCGCGGATAGTACGTCACAATGACGAGAGCGTAAGAGAGGGTTATATAAGGAATGGTGGCAAAGAAGTAAAATTGTTCACAAGTTCTTTAAAAGCCTTTCAGTGCAATAGCCGCATAGTTATGGCACAAAGGAAGCATTTGGATGATTTTTTACGTGGTAGAATTATCGGACGACTGGAATGTGGACGTACCCAGCTGGAAGTATCCGAGGAACTTGGAATCGCCCAGACTGTCATCTCCAGACTTTGGCAACGATTCCAAGATGATGGTAATGTAAGTAGATGTTACAGCACAGGTCGCCCCCGAGTTACAACGCCGAATGAGAACCGGTATTTAGCAGTTACTGCCAAAAGAAACAGACGGAGCACAGCATCAGACCTGTCTTGTCAGCTCTCTTCAGCTACCAGTACTACAGTTTCAAGGCAGACCGTGTACAGACGCTTAGGGCACATTGGTCTATATGCTCGTAGGCCTGTCAGATGTGTTCCACTTACCGCAACTCACTGTCGCCTGCGATTAACCTGGAGTAGAGAGCATGAATTGTGGACACCGCAACAGTGGTCTTGTGTGATGTTTTCCGACGAGTCCAGGTTTAGTTTGCAGTCTGATTCTCGCCGGACATTCACATGGAGAGCGCCAGGTACCCGTTACCACCAAGAGAACACCATTGAACGACACCGTTACGGTGGTGCAGGATGGCTCGTTTGGCGAGGATTTATTCTTGGTTCCAGAACTGACCTGCATGTTCAGAGTGTAACGATGACAGGTTACATCTTTTGGGATGTCATTCTGGAACAACATGTACGTTTGTTTCGGGGCGCCATGAGTGCTGAATTTCTGTTTATGGATGACAACGCCCGTCCTCACCGTGCAAACATTGTAGACGAATGCCTTCAATTGGAGGATATCGCCCGTATGGATTGGCCAGCATACTCACCGGACTTGAATCCAATAGAGCATGTGTGGGATATGCTTGGCCGACGAATTGCAGCCCGTCAACCCCCTCCCACCTGTCAACCGGAACTTCGGAGGGCATTGCTTGATGAGTGGGGTAATATTCCCCAAGATCAGATTGATAATTTGATACTCAGCATGCCTAGGCGTTGTAAGGCCTGTATTGCATCGTCCGGGAGACATACTCCATATTAACCATCATACTAACCATGTTATACTGTTTTTTGTAAATAGGTTCTTTTTTGAAATTTGCTCCAGGGAGTAAAAATCGCAATTTTTATTAATTATGTCAAACATAAAGCATCTTTTTTGCTCTTTACCTTTTGCTTAATAAATAGACTTTACAAATAAGTCAAATTTGTTTTGCTTCTGTCTCTTTCTTTGTCTGAACTTCATTATCCTTAATTTATGGACATGAGTGTACTTATGTATACAATTTTTAATAGATGAAGTAAAAGAGAAAATAAACAAGTTTATATTTGAACTTTGCATCACTGAGAATAAATGCAGAAAAATAATCCCGAATTTTGCCAGTGTATTGGGCGAAAATAATATACATATATTCTTATATGCCATTTATTTCGAATATTTTTGTTTCTTTCTAGATGGCTATTAGCAAGTATCGCACTTTGGCAAGATTCGGCTTAATGCACATGATTGCGACTAACATGTGTGTATGGCTGCATGTACTTGTACAAGAAACAAAACACGAAATATTAACACTCATTACGCCAAATTCTACAAATCTTATACCTGCTTTTGTTTTAGAAGCACAGGAATCGGAAGGTTTGAGTTTAGGTAAGATTTATCAATAGTTATTAAACTGAAATTATTTCCCATTTTTTATCTTCTGCTTCTTTTAGTAGAATACGAACAGTTCCTGAGAGGGGCAATATTGCCATCTGAGAAGGAGTGCTGACCCGTATTGACGTATTCCATGGACGAAAATCAGAAAAATTCTTATCAGATAGTTAAAATATTGGTACGAGATGTTTACAGGAATCGTGTCTTCTTATTTCTTAAAGCAGTAATTGCAAAGCAAGCCATCAGCAGATTTGAATCTTTTTGAAAGCTAGATTGTGCGTTACCACTGAGCTACGAGCTAGGCTTTATTATTCATTTATTACATTTTTTACCCTCGCGTTTTACAACTGACAGATCTATTGATAATTCACATACCTACGAGGAGGAGAGCACTACATAATTAGACTCTAGGTGTTTTTTTGGGTCTTCTCCCTTAGGACACACAAATGCAATACCCCTTAAAGTTCGTTCTTCCCAGAACTTCCTGCTCTCTGTAGAACATCAGCCTCCCCAAAGTATAAGAAAAAGTTTTGCCATTATAAGAAATAAATTCACCCGTAGTATTTTTTTCCTCATTGAAGGCAATGCAAAATTTGATTAGTTAAATTCAGAGGTTTTAAACCCAATTTGTCTGAAAAAATATCATATAAAAATTGTAGATTGATGTGGACTGAAATAATTTCTCTTGTACAGTAGTCACCAAAATAATCAATATGGAACTACCGAAAAAAGACTGAAACAAAGAGCTGAAATATAAGTTTCTTTTACAATATTTTCTGAATCTAAATTCGAACTATCTGAAAGCCACAAAATTGACGATTGTATAAATTCAACGATAGATTCAATTATCAATTTGAAAAAAAATTTGTATTATGTAAACAAATTTCGCTTACATTGTATATATATACATATATATATATTGTATTATACATTATATATTGTATTATACATTATATATATATACATTGTATATATACAATGTAATGTATTGTATTCGCTATATTTGGAATAACTTTTCGAGTTATTGAAGTGATAACTTTTAAAGCATTTTTAATTCAATCTGAACTCCTATTTCTTAGAGAATACATTCTGCATATTCCATTCGGGACTTTTTTGTTACCTATAAAAACAGAAGAGTTTTCATTAATGAAATATGTGTCGATATGTGTATATATGTATTTTAAGACCAGCGTCTAAGAATATATACAGATAATTAATAAATACCTCCTACTTCAAGTTCTTGAATGTGTATGAAGCAAACTTCCTTTCCAAAATGATATCTTTTAATTTTATATGACAGCAGAACGTTTGAGAAATTTATCCGAATTGTTCTGAAAGTCAATAGATACCTTCCAATCATAGAGATTGAAATGAAAATTTTAAGTAATTTGATTAATTAAAATTAATTTGTTCATTTAATTAATTAAAATTAATTATTGTTAAATTAATTCCTGTTATGATCCATAATTTTTATTATTAGTTAAAAAATTAATTAACTTAATTAATTGTAAACCTTTATTTTTTAGAACAAGATTTCATCTCTCCTCTAGCAGAAGATTTATCAGAACACGCTAACAGCAGCCATCTCCACAGGGTAGCTCGCTCCATAGATATGCATGGCATTTACATCAGTCATGGTTGTAGACGATTGAATATAATGGGCGAACTGGTTCAAAATGCCAGCCCGTTTCTTTTTCCTTGCACCATTGAGTACAGTCTGATTTGTGCAGCCATTTTGTATGTAATGTGGAAGAATATTGGACAATTTCGGCAAGTCACTAGTGCTATGGATAGTGCAAGTTTAAATCATGCTTTGGTTCATGGCAGTCGTCATAGACATTATTATCAGGTTGACTGTGCTAAAGCAAATAAGGGCCTCTTTACTGGCATCATGGTACTTGTACTGTCAATAATATGCCTCATTATCTTTTTTGTACTGATAAATAAGCCCCAATATAAATATTTAGCCATATTAGAAGCTCACATAGCAGAACTTGCTCTGTACTTGCTCACAACTCTCGCAGTTGTTATAGCTCTTGTCCAAGTCCGAGAACTGAAGTACAATCCTCATCAAATCATGGAACTGGACAGTATCTTACTAGTCGTGGCTCAAAGTGGACTCTATCTTTTCACGATGTTCAGTGTGATTGGAGGTCACTTTACTATAGATCAAAACACCATTTTAGTCCTTCTAACTGCTTTGGTATGCCTCATTCAAGGTACTTTTCAAACTATATTTATCCTCGACGCGTCCAGGCGGTGTGCGGGAAACAGCGATCAAGCTCATCGAAAACCTGGTCGAGAGATGGTCACTTTCCTCCTTGTCTGCAATTTTGCTATGTGGGCTATCAACACACTGGAAACTCGACGGGCCGATTCAAATCCTGTGCAAATGGAATTTTATGGTTTCTGGGCATGGACAATTATAGCTCATGTGACCACACCACTTACTATATTTTTCCGTTTTCACTCAACTGTATGCCTTTGTGATATTTGGAAAAGAACTTATAAGGTCAAGTCTGAATTCATTTGATTTACAGCTGCATATAAAAAGCACTATTTATTCTACACCGATTTTATTCTTTGATTTTTAGATATTTATGACTTGTAATTGTTGAATTATATAGATAAATAAACATTGTTATCATTTCAAAATCACAGCTTCTGCTATAAAACTTTTGAAAAACTAAAATGAGATATATTTTTTCGATTCTGCTTTATTTTATTACTCACTTTTAGCATCAATATAATTTGTTGCAAAGAAGAAGAATTTTATAAGATGGTATTATCTCATTTCTGTGCGAAGAATAATATGTCTAAATTAAAATCAAAATATTAAAAAGCGAGAGCGAACTGAACATTTGAAATGGGATATGTATGTATATATATATATATACATATATAATACATATATATTCTGCAAGAAAGATGTAAATTATATTCTCTTGATAGCAATATTTTTAAGAGTAATTTTTTGACGACAAATAATAAACTATTCCTCTCTGTAATTCTATTTCTTCTTTGCAAAAATAATACATAGAAATACTAAAAATTAAATTAGTATTATAAATAGAAAAATTTCTCAATGCAATTCAATAATAGATCATCACTAAAAAAATAATGGTTCTCACTTTTTATTAAAAAATTAAAGAAATTATTTTAGCAATATAGATGCATTATGCATAGCATCGTTATCTTTCATTTCGTTTTTTCAAGACTACTTACAACTTTTCTTAAGGCCACAAGAATTAAAATGATATTCCAAAAAATGAATTCTAAAATACTAACAAAATGTTTTATAATTAAAATTTATTAAAACGTTAATATTTGTATATAAGCTTGGAAACATTACTTTAAAATTACTAGAGATTTAGTTTGTTGATAGCTTAGGGTTCTTTTTTTTGCCCGTTAAATTCAAACTATATGTATATAACGTTTCTAAAGATTTATAAACCTAGCAAATTCTTTCAACAATACCTATTCATAGAGCGTTAGTCTATTCAAAATTACATATTATTTATCAACAGCAATGCAAAATATTCTATGATTCCATTAAATCCTATGGTATAAATTATTTCAAAATAATCATTTATAATATTACAAAACAACGAGTTAATATATTTTCTCGGAACCATCCAATAAAATATACACTATCTGGAAGAAAGTGACGGGACACCCCTCGAAAAGTAGAAAAGTCGACAATACATCTGACACATGCGCAATAATAGGTATCACGTGTCAGCCATATCCTATAAATACTCTGTGGAGTCGACTAGAGTTGTTTTTTGTCAAGATGCCGCCACGGGAAGAGTTGTCTGAGTTCGAGAAAGGTGTGTTGGTTGGATTCCATCTTGCCAAGGTGTCAATTAGGGAGATATCCCGTCTCCGTAACTGCTCAAAATCAACTGTAGCACGTGTTGTGTGTCGCTACAAGACTGAGGGACACTGTCAGAACAAACCCCGAAGGGGACGACCTACAGTTCTCACCAGCAGGGACCGGCGGGTGCTCGGCAGGGAGATTCGAAGTAACCGTCAAACATCCATGGATAACATCGCTAATGTGTTTAGACAAGCCACAGGTGTGGCAGTTTCGACCAAGACTCTTCGTATCGAAGCCCATAAGTTAGGTTACACTGGACGTTCGGCGGCCCATTAGCCTTTGATTACGAAAACCGACAAGAAAGCGCGCCTTCGATGGGCCAAAGACCACCGTACTTGGACTCTGGATGACTGGAAACGCGTCCTTTGGAGTGACGTGTCACGATTTACCCTTTTCCGCTCCGATGGACGTGTTTGGGTATGGCGTTTACCAGCAGAACGCCTTTTGCCCGAGTGTGTCTTCCCAACTGTAAAGTTTGGTGGAGGAGGATTGATGGTATGAGCCTGTTTCTCCTGGTATGGGGCTGGCCCACTGGTGAAGATTGATGGTGCGATAAATGCCGATAGATACTATGATATTCTCGACAATCATGTCCTTCCTACCTTGTGAGCAACGTACGGTATGGATGATTGCTGGTATCAAGACGACAACGCAACATGCCATGTTGCAAGGAGGACTCTTGATTGGTATGTGAACAACAACGTGAAACGCATGGAGTGGCCGGCTCAGAGCCCTGATCTTAACCCAATTGAACATCTCTGGGACGAATTGGACCGTCGGTTGAGGGCCTGCACCCCACTCCCCTAAAGCAAGCCTGAACTATGGAACTTCCTGTTAAACATTTGGAAGGAAATTCCTCTTGCCACTACGGCTAATTTAGTGGAAAGCATGCCCAGAAGGGTTGCAGCTGTGATCGCAGCCAAAGGAGTCCCTACCTCCTATTAATTTTAATAAATATGGGTTTATGTGATTATAGTGTCGTGTCCCGTCACTTTCTTCCACATAGTGTATTTTCTTATCGATTTTAATCCTCCATTTCTGAAAATTTTTCGTTTAAATCCCTCTTCGATTTTTTCAACAATATTTTCCTTAAAGGGTTACAAGTCGTTAAAACTAACTATTTCGCATTTTGATTAACAGCATTTTCAACAGTTACAGTGATTACATCCAAACTAGAGAAATTCCACAAGAAACAAAATATTTGTCAATACTCGCTTATCTTTATTTACTTTACTTTGAAATCATTTGATTAACAAATGTGCTTTTAGGTATGTAGATGATCTTACTTTTTTTATTGTTCAAGTTTTAATAAATTTATAAAATTTACCCAATAGAGTTGATATTAAAAGAGCTTATTACAAAGAATCTTGAAGCAGACTTTCTACATATTAATGTTCATAATTCTCTACAAAACACTATTTTTGAAAAATGGTAAGAATTTCACTTCAAAGTCAATAGACTTAAACACTGAAGTTCCAATATCAACGTTAAAATGTATTTTAATATAATAATTAACTTCTTAGAATTAATTATTTGCACATGCGTCTTTTTTAAACAACTTCACAAAAAGTTCTTCACAATATACTAATAGATAACTTTCTTCAAGATTCATAAATCACAATATTTACACTATATGACAGAGAAAATGCAACATCATGAAGAATCAGGACTATGCAAATTGCAAGGAATTCATAGTTAAACGATTTATGTAGATGATATGAAATCAATCACCTCAGAAGTTAGCTAGGCAAACTTAAGGAAACTTCGGGTTAGTTAGCAATACATATTTTTTTCTTGCTGAAAGAAATCTTTCTCTCAAAAGGCACTTGCAGTTGAAGAGACGCATTGCATATTCCGTCATGTCGCAATTGAAACACAATTTCAATTGCCACTGTACAAAATATTCGGAAAGATATTTTTAAAGAAGGGAATATGAATAATCACAGAGGTACAGGTATTCAGATGCACGTCAGTACATTCGGATCGGTGCATCCGAAGACATGAACTCACAATCCATATCTGTCGACATTTTGGGGTGAGTAGGAATGTTTTGATATCATCAAGAACAATTTCATGACCACTCATAAAAATTGTTTTTGAATCTGTTTATTCTTATTTTCCACTTGCCATTCTTTATGACTGAATAGTACAATATAGTATCAACCAATGAGTCTTGCTTCCATTTCAGTAATACCAGTCGCTGATTAAGAGGCGGGACAAGTCTAATCCTGCAGTGGCTGATGAATGTCACGCTACTCGGCATCATGGAGTCATATTACCTTTTATAACCAGTTCACCTTCTAATGGGTATCGGAAGTTCAATAAGGGGAATATAATATTAGAGGGACCAAAAAGTAATGTTTTTTTTCTACATTAAATTCAAATAGATACATTTTTACCAAGTGTTTATTTTTAATCAATAATCAAATCACTCTCGTTATCAACAATCTTTTGCCATCTAGTGGGCAAATTCAATGAAGGATCGATACAAATCAATTTTTTTTTGAGCAAAACGTCTGGAGTTCATATTTTGGACATCATCCGAATGTTCAAATTTGTTGCCACTTAGAAAATGTTGTAACGATCGGAATAAATGGAAATATGATGGCGCATTATCGGGCGAGTACCTCCCATCCAAATTCATTCATTTTTTCCAGGATTCATCTTGCGCAGTGCGGTCTTTCATTATCGTATTGCAGAATAACAACATTTTCTGTTGACAGTCACTGGGCACTTTTCAATTTAAGATTGATTTACTCGATCCAGTTGTTTCACAGTAAAGGTCTGCATTCACAGTTTGCTCAGGTTTCAGCACTTCAAAATGAACGACCCAGCGAATACTGCATCAAACACACAAAAGCGCCTTTTGGGAGTGCAAACCTGGCTTAGCTGTACTTCGTTGTGGTTTATTCGGAGAGAGCCACTGAATTTTGGATTATCATAGAGGACCCACTTTTCATCTCCAGTGATCAAGTGATCAAAAAACGCTTCTGTATTGTGCCGCTGAAGCAATAAGTTGCATGTGGTGGATCGGCTAGCTTTGTTTTCTTCAGACAGATTATATGGGATCCAAACACCTGCTCTGCTTACTTTATCAATATGCTCAAATGTTCTTGGATGGTCGACCAAGATTGGTTAAGAATGTTTGACAGTTCCTCGATTGTCTGACACGGATTTCCGTCCACTTCCACCCCTAACATGTCATTGTCTATAGTTGTTGGTCTTCCTGAGCGGTACGAGTCGGAAAGACCGAAAAACGAGATCTAAATTACCCTATTTGAACTTATAAAACCACCTTTGGCATTTACGAACATCTAACGTTTGGATAAACATCGAAAATGTTTTTGGTAGCAACCGCTGCGCTACTACCCTTGTGAAACTCAAAAAACATACAATGCCGAATATGTACCTCTTCTGGTATTTGGCTGGCAATCGCAAATATATATATATATATATATTATTTACTAGTAAAAAAGTCACTAATTTTAAAAATGACTTTGGCGTACACAATGAGCTGATAAATGGCTAACGAATATCGACATGCGCAGAAACGACATTACTTTCCGGTCCCCCTAAGGCATGGATAAGGTGCTGCAACCAGTTGAACTACAGCAGTTTCAAAATGCAGTTTTCCGATAGACCACACACAACAATTATAAGCAGAGAATCCTTACAAAAAATCCTTTGAAGTCTTAAAATTTCCCACAGATCGAGCATGCATGAATCGTGATGGGTCGTCGCTTGTTTGACTTGCCCCAGTCTTAAATGGAGGATGATTGAGAGCATATAGTCATCCATCTCTCATGATAGAATTATATCATGTATGACCCCAAGGAGGGGTTCTTCTATTTATTGATCACACAAGGTATTGGATTATTATATTGCAACATCATTTTGGAATTTAAATCCCACTTATTTATACATGTCTTTTCTGTGTGCCAATTTTCATCACATTCTACCCACTCTCTAATGGAGTCGCATTTTTTTTGTCAGGCAATGATCGAGCCGAAGTAATAATTTGTCCATCCAATCATCCCAATTCATTATTTCCAGTCTTACTATTGTTTAAGAGCATATTCCAAAGATTTTCAGTTTAAATATTTTCCCATAATAATTTTAAGAAAAGTCACTTAATAAAAATCTACATAACCTATCTGTTGTCTCCCTATGCTAATAACACGAAATAAAATGTTACAGAAATAAGTAAAACATTCGTACACTTTCGAAAATCGATTTGTACAAATATTCTGGGACCAAATAATTAATCTTAATGTTTATATCATTCCGCTACTTTTATATTATAAGGAGTCCCAGTTACAAACAAACAAATTACTTTTTTCCTCACAACTAATTGTCAATGACAGATTTCCATACAGGAGGTTTTCTAGTCGCATGCAACTGGATATCCACCATTGATCTGCAATCACGTGGTCGTGTGAAAGGTGACTTGAATCTTTTTTAAGTAAACCTGCTGCTTCGACCGAATTCTCATAAGTCAAAAGAAGGCAAATGCAACTGTGAAGGACAATGCATTTTTATATTAAATTTGCCACGAAAACTGCAATTATATATTTAACTTGTTTTTTGTGATGTCCGTTCATTGCCGCGAACTACGAGTGATTCCCACTGAACCTTGCTGAACCGAACATCGCCACTTGTGTCATCTTCGTACTATTAGAACCGTTAGGTGCTTACTTAGCGGCCTCCACTAATCATATTCAGTATGAATATCAATATTATGACGTGTTTTTTGTTCAAATAAATCTTGTTGATGCTATTAATGCAGCTTTGTCTTCACTGTTTTTAAACATAAGTTCTCTATTCCTTGGTTAAATATTTTCATTCCAGCTTATAGGCAATTATCAAATACAACTGCAAATCATTATGTTTTATTTGCATAATTACAACAGCAAATTATAAAATAAGCAGACATTATGAAGCAAATCCTCTACACTTTTTCATTCAGTATGCACTGAATTCAAAATTGCGGAAAGAAAAATTAATGTCATTAAAAAGTTGTCTCCAGAAAGAACAAGGGATCTTGGCTTCATGTAGTACGAAGATGATAGGAAAATTAAAGTTAGTTTTCTGATATATTACACTCATGTCCATAAATTAAGGATAATGAAGTTCAGACAAAGAAAGAGACAGAAGCAAAACAAATTTGACTTATTTGTAAAGTCTATTTATTAAGCAAAAGGTAAAGAGCAAAAAAGATGCTTTATGTTTGACATAATTAATAAAAATTGCGATTTTTACTCCCTGGAGCAAATTTCAAAAAAGAAACTATTTACAAAAAACAGCATAACATGGTTAGTATGATGGTTAATATGGAGTATGTCTCCCGGACGATGCAATACAGGCCTTACAACGCCTAGGCATGCTGAGTATCAAATTATCAATCTGATCTTGGGGAATATTACACCACTCATCAAGTAATGCCCTCCGAAGTTCCGGTTGACAGGTGTGAGGGGGTTGACGGGCTGCAATTCGTCGGCCAAGCATATCCCACACATGCTCTATTGGATTCAAGTCCGGTGAGTATGCTGGTCAGTCCATACGGGTGATATCCTCCAATTGAAGGCATTCGTCTACAATGTTTGCACGTTGAGGACGGGCGTTGTCATCCATAAACAGAAATTCAGCACCCGTGGCGCCCCGAAACAAACGTACATGTTGTTCCAGTACATGTCGTTTACACTCTGAACATGCAGGTCAGTTCTGGAACCAAGAATAATTCCTCCCCAAACGAGCCATCCTGCACCACCGTAACGGTGTCGTTCAATGGTGTTCTCTTGGTGGTAACGGGTACCTGGCGCTCTCCATATGAAAGTCCGGCGAGAATCAGACTGCAAACTAAACCTGGACTCGTCGGAAAACATCACACCTGACTAGTGTTGCGGTGTCCACAATGCATGCTCTCTACTCCAGGTTAATTGCAGGCGACAGTGAGTTGGGGGTAAGTGGAACACATCTGACAGGCCTACGAGCATATAGACCAATGTGCCCTAAGCGTCTGTATACGGTCTACCTTGAAACTGTCGTACCGGGAGCTGAAGAGAGTTGACGAGACAGGTCTGATACTGTGCTCCGTCTGTTTCTTTTGGAAGTAACTGCTAAATACCGGTCCTCATTCGGCGTTGTAACTCGGGGGCGACCTGTGCTGTAACATCTACTCACATTACCATCATCTTGGAATCGTTGCCAAAGCCTGGAGATGACACTCTGGGCGATTCCAAGTTCCTCGGATACTTCCAGCTGGGTACGTCCACATTCCAGTCGTCCGATAATTCTACCACGTAAAAAATCATCCAAATGCTTTCTTTGTGCCATAACTATGCGGTTATTGCACTGAAAGGCTTTTAAAGCGCTTGTGAACAATTTTACTTCTTTGCCATCATTCCTTATATACCCCTCTCTTACACTCTCGTCATTGTGACGTACTATCCGCGCCATCTGGTGGTTTCTTGTAATTTGCATATTCTTCTTCAAGATGTGTGTGATAATTCTACAGGTGAAATTTTTATTTTAGAGTTCAATTTCTGTGTGATTCTGAATTATCCTTAATTTATGGACATGAGTGTAGAATATTGCTTGAGATAAACACCCGTATGGAGAAGGAGAATTTATAAAAAAAATTATTTCAAAATGATGATATTTTTCTCATTAAAAAAGCAAGTTACTTTAATATCGAGGGTGGCAAAATTATTAAGTATCAAGAAAAGATTGAAGAGCGAAAAATGAATTTTAAAACTAGATTTGAAAATCTGAGAAGTTTCAAGGCTCTTTTTGCTTATTTATTTGCAATTGGTATTATGCAAGATGATTCGCCAGTTTCTGATGTTATATTATCCAGCACAGCATCCGAAGAAATAGAAGTACTTCAAATGAAGAAGGACCAGGCATTACAAATCTCTTTACCTGACTTTTTGGAAATTAGTGCGAGAAGCAAAGTATCCTAACTGAAAGAAAGCAACTTGCCGAACTATTTTCAATATTTGGTATAACATATTCTTGCGAATGTTTATTTTCAATTATGTAGCTTATCAAATCAAAATATCGCTCACAATTAACTTATAAACATCTTAAAGAATTGCTGCGAACAGTCATGAGAAATGACACCCAGATTTTTAAAAATTATGGAAGGTAAATCGACTGAAATTGTATTTATTAAATATTTTGTTTTTTGTTAATTTTTTTCCAAATGTATCTAATTCATAGAATTTTTGTCTACATTGCTAATAACTATTCATAAAATAACTATTTTGCATACATTTTAAAATAACTATTTAAAATTAACTACATGTTGTCTATTTGATTTTCAATAAGGTTAAAAAATTATTAGCTATTGTACCTTATTTTATTAAACATATAACCTGGATGCCAAAAATACACTCATGTCCATAAATTAAGGATAATTAAGAATCACACAGAAATTGAACTCTAAAAAAAAAATTTCACCTGTAGAATTATCACACACATCTTGAAGAAGAATATGCAAATTACAGGAAACCACCAGATGGCGCGGATAGTACGTCACAATGACGAGAGTGTAAGAGAGGGGTATATAAGGAATGGTGGCAAAGAAGTAAAATTGTTCACAAGCACTTTAAAAGCCTTTCAGTGCAATAACCGCATAGTTATGGCACAAAGAAAGCATTTGGATGATTTTTTACGTGGTAGAATTATCGGACGACTGGAATGTGGACGTACCCAGCTGGAAGTATCCGAGGAACTTGGAATCGTCCAGAGTGTCATCTCCAGGCTTTGGCAACGATTCCAAGATTATGGTAATGTGAGTAGATGTTACAGCACAGGTCGCCCCCGAGTTACAACGCCGAATGAGGACCGGTATTTAGCAGTTACTGCCAAAAGAAACAGACGGAGCACAGCATCAGACCTGTCTCGTCAGCTCTCTTCAGCTACCGGTACGACAGTTTCAAGGTAGACCGTGTACAGACGCTTAGGGCACATTGGTCTATATGCTCGTAGGCCTGTCAGATGTGTTCCACTTACCGCAACTCACTGTCGCCTCCGATTAACCTGGAGTAGAGAGCATGCATTGTGGACACCGCAACAGTGGTCTTGTGTGATGTTTTCCGACGAGTCCAGGTTTAGTTTGCAGTCTGATTCTCGCCGGACTTTCATATGGAGAGCGCCAGGTACCCGTTACCACCAAGAGAACACCATTGAACGACACCGTTACGGTGGTGCAGGATGGCTCGTTTGGGGAGGAATTATTCTTGGCTCCAGAATTGACCTGCATGTTCAGAGTGTAACGATGACAGGCCACATCTATCGGGATGTCATTCTGGAACAACATGTACGTTTGTTTCGGGGCGCCATGGGTGCTGAATTTCTGTTTATGGATGACAACGCCCGTCCTCACCGTGCAAACATTGTAAACGAATGCCTTCAATTGGAGGATATCACCCGTAGGGATTGGCCAGCATACTCACCGGACTTGAATCCAATAGAGCATGTGTGGGATATGCTTGGCCGACGAATTGCAGCCAGTCAACCTGTCCCACCTGTCAACCGGAACTTCGGAGGGCATTGCTTGATGAGTGGTGTAATATCAATTAAGTAAAATTATATCTATGTATAATGCTAAGTTCTGCAGTTTACATCGTGATATAATTTTTTCAGTTCATCCTTAATTTAAAAAGGTCTTCAATTTGTAAAAATTTTTAAGAACATTTTTACGGAATCAAAAATTTTAAAAAATTCGATTTTTAATCATGTGTTAAAAAAAAAATCTTTTATGAAATATCTGTTTTTAAATTCAATATTTTGTGAACGATTTTTTCTTTAAATTTGAACTTCTAGAAAATATAAAAAAGGAAAAAATTGACATTTTTGAAATTGATTCCTCCACAAATAAATATAATTGTTGCTTCTAATGCTGATATATTAAATACAGTAACATCTTTTACTTTGATTTAGTTTTGTTAGAAAAATAAATGAAAAATGCAAGACTAGAACAAGTAAAATTTCAAAAGAAATACATTCAGCATATTAATATTAAATTTCTTTTCATCTGTGTGAAAGAGAACATTCAATTCAAATTTTTCGAAGTCTTTTAACTTTCTTCACATGCCGTGATATTTTAAATAATTTTGGATTTTAAGTGATATTTTAAATAATTCAAGCTGTTTTAACGATTGATCCGGCGGTTTTAACGATTGATAACGATCTCTGGAAACTTCTCAGACGAGCCACAGTGAAAGGAGAAAGATTTCATAGGCGAAAGTCGGTACAGAGTTATTGGAATACAGTGGGAATGAAAGTCAAGAAATAAGTAACTTTAGCTCCTTCCTTTTTTAGTGGATGCAAAATGTCAAACTTCCTATGGTGTGCCCTAAGAGACGCTGAATATGCCGCCGGAAGGAACCATCTTGCAGTCATAATAATTTCGATGGACCCAATGTATAATTAATAATAATAATTAATTTCTCCAATGCTTTTAGTAGTTTCATTGTTGCTAGTGCTAACTGAGATATAAGTAACTTATTTTTTACAAAAAAAAAAAAAAAAATTTAATATCCGAAAATAATTTGGAAAGAATTAAGTGAATTGGTACTATGCTTGGTTATTATAGAGAACTATATTAAAAGCAAGGGTACACTCGGGGCGTGCTGTTTACAAGAAAGCATTCGTGTCAAAATATCTGAGATGAAAGCAAGCTTTTAAAAAAAATTTACGAGGATATGGAATTAAAGTACACGTGCTTATTATGCAATAGAACTTTACACTGGCTGTCTCGTGGTATCCTTTTGCTCCGTAAGTTTGAATTGGGCTGGAAAATTCATATTTCTTATTCTTATATTCATATTTTATTAGAGAAAGACCATATTTTGGTTAAATTGGCACATATTGGCAATTGCATAAGTATTGGCAATTGCATTAATTTATTCATATTGACAAATAAATAAAATGTTATGCAATTTTAGCTGTCGTAATTAAATACAAGACATCTTAGATATATAAAAATAGTAAAAATTTTATTTTAATTTGCATTTTCTACGATTTTTTCTTTCAAAAACGAAAATTTGCATGTCAAAAAAGTATTGGCAAAGTTTTAACTGCTATGCAAATTTTGTTACATTGAAGTCACGTGTTTCGACTGATAAGAAACTCTACCGGTATAAAGTCTGCAAAACTACTCCAAAAGTGTCTATGCATTATTTTGCGATTACTGCAGTAAAATGACTTCGAAATCGAAGGAGTTGGACGTTAGTGTGAAAAACACGATTATTAGACTCAGAAACGAAGGTTTAACTTATCGTGCTATAGGAGTGCAGTTCAATATAAGTTTATTTACTGTCAGAAGCGTTGTAAAAAAGTTCTAGGAAACAGGATCAACGGAAAATAAGACTAGAAATGGACGACCTCGAATATTTTCTACAAGAGAAGAACGTGTCATTATTAACAAGGTTAAGAAAAAACCCTAAAATAAGTGCACCCCAGGTAGCTAGAGATGTTGCTTTCACTTCGCAAAAGACTTTCAGCATACAGACTGTACGGAATGTTCTACACGAGAGAAGTTATTATGGAAGGGCAGCTAGAAAGAAACCATTCATATCGAAAATAAATAGGAGAAAGAGGTTAGATTTCGCAAAATCCCACGTTGATTTATCTGAAGAGTTTTGGAACACAGTTATTTTATCCGACGAATCAAAGTTTAACATTTTCGGCAGTGATGGATGACGATATTTGTGGAGGAGGCCAAATACTGAATTGAAACAGCAACATTTAACTGCTACTGTAAAACGTGGTGGAGGCAGAGTCTTAGTTTGGGGCTGTATGGCAGCTAATGGAATTGGCAACCTGCATTTTATTGATGGTATTATGACAGCACGTACATACATTGACATTTTGCGCCATAACTTAAAAATCAGTGCCCAAAATCTTGGCTTGGGAACATCATTCGTTTTTCAACAAGACAATGACCCCAAGCATACAGCGAATCTCACCCGTGAATGGCTACTCTACAATGCTCCTCGTCAATTAAAAACCCCACCTCAATCGCCTGACATCAATCCAATTGAAAATTTATGGCACCTGCTGGATCTAGAAATCAAGAAACATAAAATTTCAAGTAAAGACGACCTCAAACGTTTACTCTTGCAAGAGTGGCACAAAATTCCCAACAGTACAACAAAGACCTTAGTTTCCTCTATGAGAAATAGATTACAAGCTGTTATAGATGCAGAAGGTATGCATACAAAGTACTAAACATATACTGATTTTGTTTTCGCTCATAATTTTGTCAATTTCATAGTTTTGCCAATACTTTTTTTATCATGTAAATTTTGGATTTTCTCGTAGATTTTGACTAAAAATATATTTAAATGAAAATTTCGTTATATTTGTTTGTCTTTTCTCCTTCCGTAATCGCTATGTTAAAATAAAATTTGTAAACATACTTTGTTAGCAAATATGATCATTTATAGGCAATTGCCAATACTTTTTTTATCCACTGTATGTGATATTAAAAAAAAAATCTCTTCTGCATGCAATTATTATTATGCAAATATTAGAGGCAATTTAAAAATTAAAATTTTTATAAAAAAATAAAATTATCAAAAAGAAAAATGAATAAAGGGGTAGATAAAGAGCATTTCTCTTTATTACAACACTTTTTGATTTACAAAGGAGTTAAGTTCTTTCGAAGTATGAAATCCATATTTAAAGAATGTTTACATCACTTAATTTGAGATATAATTTCAAAATAACAATATCAATAGATGTGTAGGAATTCAAGATCCATTTAATGTCAGTGTTCCTTCTCATTTTACTTCGCTAGAAGAGAAGAATCTCTGTGAATTGTCCTGAGACAAAACATTCATAACAAAATTTAGTAGCATGGAATTAACTAAATTTTGAATATCTCTTTCTGAATTCAGAAAATTTTCATTCATTTAGCGATTTCTTATTTTTGCGAAACTGGGTTTTTCGATAAAAACTAAATATCCCAAAGTACATGTGAAGAAAGAAATATGAATAGCTGTGTACTGCTTGATTCCAAGATTTAGAAAAATGTGCAGAGATCAAGAAGTTTAGCCATCCTTATAATTAAATAAATTTTTTTCGATAACAACTTTTGTGATCGTAAATGTGTATTTAATTTATTTTTACCTAACAATTTAATTTTTAAAAATATTCGCAATTTCAAAAAATTTACTTGTTAGTATTTTAAATAAGATGCTTTGGATAAACTTATATTCAGTAAGGAAACCATCAATCGAACAAATTAAAGAACTGCACATTCCTGATCTGCATATTGCAAATTCTCATTCAAAATATTCTACAGATACTGGTATTTGGAAATTAAATTATTTGCACTAACTATTCAAAATGAAAAAATACAACAAACTATTGAGTAATAATGATTTGTTGTTGTTGTTGTTGCTTATCCCCTTGATTTAGAATCCTAAACCAAGTCCAGTAGATCATGCTGCATCAATAGATCGTAAACGGTCCTCCCCTCATTCAACAGTTGCCTCACAGAGGCACCAATACAATTAATGAGATGAGAGGGAGACGTGATGGCCGAACAATGACAAAGGGTATATGTCTTCTCGTCTCCACTGAAGGTCAAACTCTTAGTGCGGCCAGTCCTTAGTCTAGCTAAAGCCATTTGTGCAGATCTAGGACATGAGCACTGCAAGGACATACCAGGATATTTAGCGGCGTACCATGCATGAATTGGTGGCGACCTCCAAGCAGTATTCACTCTGGCTAAAGTCATGGAATGAACCTCTGTAGCTAACAGATTGGAAGAAGAAGCTTTGGTAAGTTCGCAACCTTCCCTAGCGAGCAGATCAGCAATTTCATTTCCGTAGATGCCCACATGGGAGGGAATCCACTGCAAGCACACCGATCCGATCTGGTCTAAAACAGCTAGTTTAGAAACTATATCCTGCCCCAATTTGTCCAGGATGCTTGGCCAATCTTTCAAATACTGTATTGAGCTCTTACTATCAGTCAGAATCCAAACATCAGGTACTTTAAAGTCTAAAGCTAGGCTCAGAGCTTCGCTTATAGCAGTTAATTCTGAGCGGAATACTGAGCTGTGGTCCGGGTTTCTAAAACGATATCTAAGTTCTCCTGTACTTATCTTCATAAAAATTCCGCTACCTGTCCTTCCAGAGTCAGATTTGCTTCCGTCAGTGTAAATAACCAGGGCGCGACGGGAAATATTATTGATGATCTCGAGAGCCAACTGACGCAGCAACTCCGGGTGTTCTTCGTGTTTGATAAATTTCACTTTCAAGTCTTCATTAAAAGTTACATTACTAAGTACAGTAGTAGGTGTCAGTAGATTAAAAGGAACACTGGGCTCGACTTCAATATCTGCAAATCCCTACTTCCATATTAAACCCAAAGGGCTGTCCTTTTTTAATCTTTGGTTATTTGTCCAGTTCGATAAAAGGTTAGATTATCTGTTATAAGGCTTAAAACTCTTTAGCTTTGCAACGTACTTCGCCATATTTATTTCTCTTCTCAAGGAGAGGGGCTGAAGATCAGCCTCATAACAAGCAATATCATTGGGACAACTGTGCCTGAGACCAGTGATAATTCTGGCAGCACTAAATTGTATTCTCTCTAGTTTTTTTAGGTTAGTATTTGCAGCAACTTAATAGATCTGGTAGCCATATTCAAGAATTGGCCTTATAAGTGCAGTATAAGTGATCTTGAGTGTGCCTGCGTCGGCTCCCCAATCTCTTCCAGAAATGTATTTTAGTAGTTGAAGCCTTTTCCTACCCTTCTCACAGAGTCTGTTAATGTGCTTACTACAGTTAATTTCAGTATCTAGAGTAAACCCTAGATAGGTAGGAGTTTTAGTAGATCCTAGTAATCGTCCCTTTAGAAAAATTTTTGGCCGATAGTTGAACAAGTGTCTGTTAGTTGTGAAGAGGCAACTTAGAGGTTTGGTTGTGTTAAAAGCCAATTTATGCTCATCTGCAAAGTGTTGAATTTTCTCCAAGGTGTCGTTGAGTGTATTTTCTAGTTTAGTTAAATCCGAATTGTGGTCCCAAACGATAATGTCATCAGCAAAAATGCTTATTTGACAAGGGGAGACAACTCTCTCGATACCAGTCAAATATAGTGAAAAGAGGGTGGGGCTCGAAACTGAACCCTGTGCGATTCCTTGATATGTTTTAAAAATTTTGGACAAGCTGTTCTGATATCTCACTCGAAAAGATCTGTTTTTCATAAAATCTGAAAGCCATGGAAGTGCACGACCCTTGATATCAAACTCTGAAAAGCATTTCCCCAGTAGCTTATTTTTCCAAACTTTGTCAAAAGCCTTAGTGAGGTCGAGAAATGCGGCCATAGTCTGGAAGGCTTCATATTGTGTGAATCCCTAACCCGTTGGACAAAATAGAGTATTTGGTCGATTGTACTATGTCCCTTGCGAAACCCATATTGTTCTTTTGGAAGCATGTTACGGTTCATGAGATGAAAAGTAATTCTCCTCAGGATAATTCTCTCCATAAGTTTACACGTCATGCAAGTGAGTGCAATTGGTCGATAGCTTCCCATGCAACTAGCATCCTTATTTGGCTTACGAATGGGAACAACAATCGCAGTTTTCCATTGCCTAGGTAATCTACCCAGTTTCCATGATAAATTAAAAATATGCAGGAGTCTTCTAGTTGCACATGATCCAAGATTTACTATAAATTGTCCATGTATACCATCAGGTCCCGGTGATTTCTTGAAATCTAATTGCTGGATGGCATAAAGTAGTTCTGAAGAAGTAATTGGATCATTAAATAGTTCATTACTGGCTGGAACCCCGCAGGATCTGATTAGTTTTTTGGTTGCTCTACCAGTCTTTTTGTTCTTCCTTCCTAAGACCAATTTGCTTTCTTCAGAATAGTAGTTTCTCAATGCATCTGCAGCTTCTTTGTCATTTACAGTGGGAGTTCCATTGATACCAATGATAGAAGTTGTATTTTCCACCTGTGGTTGTATTTTGTCTAGATTTTTGGCTAATCGCCAAAGTCTAGTATTAGGAGTTTTATAATCCAAGCTCTTACACAGGTCCTGCCAGTTGCTCTGCTTTATAGAACAATACTCCCGTTTGATCCCTGCATTAATTTTGTTAAGTTCAATACTGGCATCTGTGTTATCATTTAAATTATGGCTCTGCAGCAGATGTTCTCTTTCGGCCAATAATTTTTGTAAGTCCTGTGAATCACTGGTGAAAGCTGATCTTATTTTCTTATGATTACCTCTTGGTACAGCACCCTCTGCAGCCGTAAAAATAGAATGCTTAAACACGAACCATTCATTTTCTAGGTCTTCTGTAATAGGGTTCTTCTGAAGCTGTTCGATTAGGTTTTTCTCAAATAAAGTCCAATTAGCTTTTTTAAAATTCCAATATATAATACTACTGATGCACTCGACTTGACCATCTCTAGTCCAGATTTATTTCCATATTGCTCATGGAAAGTTGTTGACTATGTTGGAAGCGATCACTATCCTATTTTGATTGAGTTGGATTACGACGTCAAGGCCTACGGAAACAACAATGATGATTTGTAAAAGGATTATAACTGAAATATATTAATGCAAAGCTAATTTCGGATTCTTATAATTTATAACAATATCCTAACTTTAAAAAAAGGACTACAGCACTGATCACAAAAAATTAAAAAACTTCAAAATAGTGATAGGCGTTTTTAATATTTTTCAAAACAAAAGCAAGCTGTTCAACGAAAGTCAGTGTTAGGAATGCTAGTAAGAGATACGCGGCATAAAACTGCTTTGAAAGAAAAATATATAATAATGTGGAATTTTTTCATCTATTTGTTCTTTTAATATCGTGTAAATGAAAATTTTAATTATTAAAAATTAAAAAATTGCAATTAAAATCCCTTTAAATGACACAGCTCTTTTTGAATCCATCCGACTTGGCCGCTTGTCAATTTTCCACGAACTATACAAATATAATCTCCCCCTTATCCATGAGCACTGCTTTACTGAAATTTTGCCATTCTTTTCTGTATTCTTTAGCACCGAGGAAAATATGCCTTAATTTACCAAGAGTAATTTTTCTATTTTCTCTTTTTTTGGAACATTTGTTTTTTGGTTTGCCAAAAATCAAATGTTCAAGTTAGGCTGTGAAATGTACCCTGAAAAGCTGTTAGGAAACAAATTCACCGAATAATAGGAAAAGAAATGTACGAAATAAGATAATTCTAGATGTAAGAACAATTATTCAAACATTAATGAGAAATCAAAGAAACTTTTCAAGCAGGATTGGTTTAAAAAGAATTTATATAAAAATAACCTGAAGAAGAACCTGAATAAATATCTGAATTGCCAGCAATAGCATTCTTCAAATTCAAAACCTTATCCATAATTGTTGACAGAAAAGGAAATACAGGGGACATACATATTATATAACTTATTTTATTGTGAAACAAAAAGCTGTAATCTTCCTGTGTCTCTTCTTATGCCGAAATAATTAAACTAAAAACAGTATCTACAAGTTTTGAAATAATTCAACCGTATCTATAAATGACTGACAATATAACTTAGAATTTATTCAGAAAAGTTAAACAGCTATCTGTTTCATAACTTAAGGATTCCATCTGTGCTATTTCTATCACTCTTATTAACTACATCTTCAACATCCACTTCTGTTCCTACTTTAATTTTATATCCTCGAAGAATTCAACTTATTTCAAAAATCAAACGATCATCCTACTTTAAAAAGCCTATATAAAAATAATAAAATTCTAAAGATATAATAATTAATTGAAATTTTTTTTAAAGAAAACTATACTTCATCAGTCTGGTTGTTCTACGACAGATAAGATGATAATGAAGAAAATGATACTGCTATTGACAGTAGTTACAATGTTTTAGAAACAATAATTGAATATATGCAAAAATCAAGCATTAAAAGTATAGTTTTGATATAATTTCTTGTATGCATCCTTATTGACATATTAAAAATGAATTGCATCTGGAATCAAAATAATTTAAAAAAAATAATTTTACAAAATAATTTTTAGCTTCTTTTTTATATTTATGAGCCTGCATAACAGCAAATATGCAGCGAGTTTAGTGTTTTTCAAATATTACTGCCCTCTAACGTTAATTTTACGAAATATATGAAATACTGTAAAACTATATATTCAAATATAGTAATGAAATATGTGATATGTTGAATTAAATATATTTTTGAGATTACAAGAAAATTAAATTTTATTCAATCTATAGGTTATAAAGTTTGTGTTTGATGTTATTGCAGAAGATAGTGTTTGGCAATCTGATTGTGAAACACCACAAAAAAATTTCAGAAATAAATGTAAAAACATTAAAAGATATTTTTTTAAAAGAAAATACTTAACGATTTACATAATTCTTTTTAAAGTTCATGTTGCATTTTATTATATTATTTACTAGGAGAGTGACGTAATTAATTAATATTGAAAAAAAGTCTCAGAAAAGTAGTTGAATCTGACCCCTATTGAACTTACGTTTTTTAAATTACAAGACTGTACTTTTGCTAAATTGAGAAATGTGTCCCACTATTTTGGCTAGTTAATATCCTAGCCGTAATCTACACGTACTATAAGTTTGAATTAAATCGGTCACAGATAGATCACCAATTTCATCTTGTAAATCAGAAATGGTATTATCACGTCCATGTAACACCATGTTAATTTATTTAAGAATCATGTCCATTAGGAAGGCAAGTAAACTGTTAAAATGAGGATCAGGTAAATTTATGATTAATTCTTTTCATATCCTGCCTCTATTTCTGTGAGAAAAGGTAAAATATTGTGGTATGACTGAACTCGATTTTAACTTTAATTAGATTCATATTGTCTTTTCATAATATTTTCCATGTCTACAGTTTTGACGCACAGATGCTGCTGATGTACATTCATGTTTTGAAAACTGCCATTAAAGAAACATCAGAATGAAATGAAATTTATTTCACATATAACCCACAGGAGTGCAACAGAAACTATTCAATTTTTGGAGTTAGAGAAAAAAAAATACCAATATAACATACCAAAAATCAATATTCGTTGATTTCGTCACGAACGGCTATTAGAGCTTCTATACTTCAGAGCATCCAATGAAACAGATTTTGAATGTGTTCCTGATGAATAAAGGTCCATATTACTTCTATTCGAGTCTCAAATTTAACTGCAACGAGCTGCCGTCTAACGAGATCGCATACATATTTAATCGATGGCATATCTGGTGAATAGACAAGGAAAGAAAGAAGCGGTAGAAAGCTTGAACAATGTTATCATCATGTTCATAGGTATTAACAGCTGAAATACACCTTCAAGAACACGTACAACTATTCCATTACGCCTTTGTTCAACATGTTTTTGGTATTCAACAGCAGGGTGTCGAGCAGCTTGAGTTGCATTCTTTGTATACAGACAATATTTGAAGACACACAAGGTTTGTTGTTTGTAATTCATTTAATTTATAAATATGTATTTATTTTCTTATCCATCTTAAAATGTTCTGTTTTCTAAAAAATTAATAAAATATCAAAAATTAAATATTAATTATAAATTAATAAAAATAAATTAAATAAAATATTAAAGAAATTAACTAGGGAATTTTAAAAACTGTGATAATACAGTTTATTATTACATTTAGACCAGTGAATTCTCAAAGTGTAAGGCGCGGCGTCTTTACAGTGGCGTTGCGTAATATTGCAAAAGCTTCATAATTAATTAGAAAGACATTTAGCCTAACTGAACAAAAAACGAAGTAAAAAGCTAAAATTTAGTAAATATGTAGATTTTTATTTGACCCTGCATAAAATTAAAACCGCCTGTCCAGAAAGTTCTTATGAGCGCAAGCCTGCGCTTTTTCAGATGGCATCAGATGCGTAATGCAAAAAACAGAATTCCATCTCTCTCTCTGCATGTTAAAAAGTCAATAAAAAAAATTTCGGCTTATATATATGTATATATAAAACAACCTCATATGAAAATTGTATGAAGGAGAGGCCAAGGATAGTTTTTTAATATTGCAGCAATCTTTGACATCAAATGAATTTGATTTCTCTCCATTGAAAACCATTTTTGAAGGGCACTTATGATCTGGTTCGAGAAATACTTACAAAACGAAACTTTAGATTAAATTTTCCTAGATTTAAGATCCATTTAACATTAGTAATCCGTCATTTATTTCTGCATAAGACAATCTCATCGAATTATACCCGTGAGAATCAAAATTTAAAAAAAGCATGACGCTTGTTTTAAATGTTTGGCTCAAGAATGTTCGGCAGTTAAGTGTAAATACAAAAATTGTTTTATGGGAAACCACACAACCAATTAATTCATTTTCAAAGAAAAAATGAAAATGCAGGAGAAATGAATGTCGATCAGGTGAGAATTACGATAGTTTAAACCCATCTGTTGTTGCTTCTAACTTGAGTCGAAAAGAGCCCAACGCATTGCTGAGTATTATTTGATGTTTAATAAAAAATTATAATTAAGAATGGAGACAGGTTAGATGTGGGAAGATAATTAGGTTACAATTTAAAAAAGAACTGATAAATATGGAGAATTCTTGCCTAAATGATTCGAGTATGGTCATTACTAAAAGAGTTACTGCAACGATCGCTAAAAAGCACAAAAGTTTTCAGAAAGATCTGGTTATGTTAGTAGTTAAAAAGATAACTGATATTATCCCTCATAAATTTCTAGATATTAAGAGCGATGTCTTAAATTCTGTAAAATTTGCAGATAGCAAATTTAATATACCAGGTAAAATAGACTTGCTGTTAGGAGCAGAGTTATTCTACGAATTATTGAGACCCGAGCAAATTTTAGTGCCAGACCCTAATTTACTTTTGCAAAACACAGTATTTGGGTTTGTAGTTAGTGGAAAAGTTAAACAGCCAATGATAAATCACATTCATTGTGGAATGATTAGAGAAGATCTAAATGAAGCATCCAAAGAATTTATGGAAGAGTACGAGAGACTGGGTTACAGGAAGGAAGTAATTGAAGAGAAAGTACCAGATGCTATTTATTATGCAATTCATCATGGCGTTTAGCCGCCTGAGGAGAAAATTACGAATTTTTATTGTTTTTTTGTTGAATTTTAATTTTTCCTCAAAGACTATGAATGGAGCTACTATCAATGGATCAGAGAAGAGTTGATCTATGTCGAGGTCGTAGAGATAAACGAGGAGCCCGTGGTTGTGGAGGATTCCGTGGAGGTAGAGATGGTGGTTATTCCAGAGGATGGTAGACGAGAATACCGCGGAGTCAGAGGAGATGGTTCCCGTTTTGGAGGAGACAGAGGAAGCAGCTATAATGGTATGGTGGTGGAGACTACAAGAGTTCAAGCTACAGGAGTCGTTCACCAATGGGACCGTACAAGAAACAGAGGTGGCTGGTAATGGAATATGCACTGAACCTCAACTGTTAGAGTGAGAGTATACCTTCTGTTGCAGTTTAATAGTCTTCAACGTTTTTCAGTTTTTAATTTTAAGAATTCATCAACTTTTGTGAAAAGAACACTCATTGCCTTGAAGCTTAAGACATCTCAAGTAGTTTATTGGAGGGATTCGATGGTTGCGCTTTCTTGGCTTAAAAAAAGAATCAAGGGATTTAAAAACTTTCGTGTGCAACAGAGTGGCTACAATTCATCGATTGATGTCTGATTTCCAGTGGTACACACCAGAGTTCCTGACTAGAGAACAGTATCCTGATTAACCGATCCAGATCCCTGATAAACAAGACTAGTACTTTTCTTTCATCCAGTGTTGGCAAGAACAAATTGTTTACGTTACAAATGGCTATAAATTTTGTGAACTGTTTACCGAGTTTAAGCAATAATTATATAAAAGTTTTACGTATTTTAAGTTACATATTTAGATTTATTAAAAATACCAAGTGTTCGTCATTAAAATTAAATGGTCCAATTGATGTATCAGAAATGAATAATGTTCAGATATTTCTAGTAAAATCTATTCAACAGGAAAAGTTTTCCTGTGAGATTAAAAGTCTATTGAAAGATAAAAAGGTTATGTCAAAGAGTAAATTAAAATCTTTGAATTCTTTTTTAGATTCAGATGGAATCTTAAGAGTAGGTGGGCATTTGAATAATACGGAATATAGTTTTGATCAAAAACACTCAATAATTTTGCCTAAAAATCATGCATTTACAGAGATGTTAATTTCTTATTACCATATAAAATATTTTCATGTAGGATTTATCTGCTTTTTTGTATCATGTACGTGAGAAATTCTGGCCTATAGGTGAAAAATCTATTTGTAGAAAAATAGTGCATAAATGTGCTATTTGTTTTAAAGTAAAACCTATAGTGTCAACATAATTAAGGGGTAGTTTACCAAGAGATAGAGTTACCTTGAATTATCCATTTAATGTTTCAGGAATAGATTTCTGTGGATCATTTTTGGTTAAAGTTGGTAAACAAAGAAAGAGTATTGTATGTATGTTTATTTGCTTGTTTTATATTTAAGGAGGTGCATATTGAGATTGTTTGATTTATGATCCGAATCTTTTATAGCTGCTCTTTGTAGGTGCAAACAGAGGAATTCAAAATTTTTATGAGTTAGTTATTAATCCTGAAATTAAGTTATCTTCATATTTATGTGAAGAAGGTATTGAATGGAAATTTATTTCCCCTCGAGCCCCAAATTTTGGTGGTCTCTGGGAAGCTGCTATTAAATCATTTAAGTTTCATTTTAGAAGAGTAATTAAAGGTGCTATTTTAAATTATGAAGAGTTTTTAACTGTATCTATACAAACTGAAGCAATTTTGAATTGTAGGCCATTGAGTTCATTCAATTGTAGGCTATTCCTCCCTCCCATTTTTTGATTAATCGATCAATGAACGCTATTTTCAGAGCGTAATTTAATTGATTTAAAATATAATAACCTTAAGAGGCAAAAAGTAACTAAAATAGTTCAATTAGTGTGAAAAAAATGGCACCGTAGTTACTTAAATAAATTGCATCAAAAAGACCAGTACCAAAAGTGTGCATTTTACATATGCCAGAGTAATTTCCTTTTGAGTACTTTTGTTTATATTGATAGTGTTATGTTTGTAATTTTTTTTATATTTAGTACAATGCATATACATATACTCTCATTTTTCCAATGATTTATTGTATATTCAGAATTGTTAATTTAGAGATAGAGAGGTAAATAAGAATGGAGTGAGGTGTTGATTCATTTTGACGCCGCCAACTCGTATTCCAAACAAATAACGTACAACGAACATAATTTTTCGCATGCAAACAAGACAAAGTTAGACTTATTCCAAAGAAGGCGTATACCGAGGTGACACTGTATAAACATGAGATAAATTATCTATTCTTGCTCCTTTATGCTTTTTTTTTAGAAATACTATAAGAACTATATTAATTCTTAACATTGACTATATTAGTCCCCCTCCCTTTCTTGAAAGAATTTTTTCTTTGCATTTGTATTTTATTTAGGACAGATTAATTTTTTTTCATCTTCAATAGACATGGGCTTCTGCAGCTTGGAAAAAATCTGTAGTAAAGTAGTTATCAATAACTATTAATTTATTAATAATTATTTCAAAAAATAATTGTTCTTGTATAAAATTTATGTGAGAGTGGAAGTATATAAATTTTAAAGCATGCAACTAACAAATATTTCTTCTGACAAAAATCTTAATGTTGAAATGAGCATTTAAAAATTCTCAAAAATTTTAATTAATTTTTAGTGTTTCATTAAAAATTGATTGGAATTCTATTTGTGAAGATAAAATTAAAAATTAACGTTGAAACACAATTCTGAAATATTTTATGTAATCAGTATAGAGTCTTATTAAAAAAATTTCTGTTACTTTTGTCATAAGATTAAGATTTCTTTGAAGTTTTGACTGAATTTAAAATATTTATTTTAAACAAAGAGTATTTAAATAAATGTTTTTTATAGAAGATGAGATAAGACTCGGACAAATTTTGATTGTTTTCAATTAAAGATTTTTTTTTCTAAGCTGAAATCTATAATATATTCTTTGTTTTTATTCCAATTCTTATAGAATTAAAAATCTGTCATTAGAAAAATTATTTTTAAAAATTTGTTTAACTAGCCAATTCTTTTTAAAGGATATGTTATAACATTGAAAATTCTTTAGGCCGAAATAAATTATAAATATATACATATACTACTGTGCCCAAAATATAAGACCAATTATTTTTTTTTCAAAAACTCTTCATTTATTCTTCTAAATTTATTTTATCGCCTTCAGAATAATCCCCTCCGGACACAATGCACTTATGCTAACTTTTTTCCAATCCTCAATGCATGCTAAAAAGTCATCGGGTTCTTCGTCTTCAATGCGTTCAATGTGTTCATTGAACATTAAACATTTCTTTCCAATATAGGAATAGTCCCCGAATGCCTTTTGCAACATTCTATACGTTTCCGCACACAAAATTTAATGCAAGTTCTTTGCTCAATTAATTCAGACATTTCAAAAATCGCCAGAATCAGTTTTAGCGTCTCACAAAGCCAAGCATAACTCAAACATTAATGAATATTTTGACGCCAAATTTCACACAGACGTCAAGGACATTGACAGCAACTTGGGAGAAAAAAAAATGAAATTCGGAATCCGGGAATTTTAAATTGAAAATTGGTCTTCCTTTTTGGACACAGTAGTATTAGTGATTTTGCTTTACTTTAATTTATATTCACCAATGCAACGTAATGTAATTCTGTAATAGAATTCAATTCAAGGAAGTTTTACTTAAAAAAAAAAATTCCATTTTTTTAGCAACCTAAAAATATATCATGCGATTTAAAAAATTCCATTAGCAGTAAAGAAATTATGAAGACAAATTAATTTGGATATAATTACTCTTAAGAACTTTCAATTTTAAATACACAACAATAATGTGAACCAAAATACCAATTTTATTTACACTCTGAACAATATTTTAAGAGTATAATTAAACATTAATAACAACATAAAATTTTAATATTTTTCTTAAATCAACCTTAAGAAAAAAAACATGGAAATTAATTTCCATATTTTTATTAAGACCCAGCTAAAGGCCTAAGTTTAAACATTTGTATTTCATTACAATAAAAACTTAATTTTAATTTTACATTTGACAATCATTTAAAATTTAATAAATATTGGTAAAGATATCAGAAATTGTTATGAAAGTGTTCCAACAATGTTAATCACTAAAAAAAATGTGTAAACTATACAACATAGGTTTTAAAATTAAGCAATATTAAATTTGATGTATGTAAACAAATTACTTTTCAAAATGATTTTATTTAATAAAACAAAAGACATTAGCAGCATAGCTAAACTTAGCAATTATTTTTCTAAAATTTTATATACATTTTGGAATGTCTGAATGAATCACCCGAGAGCATGAAGGTAATACTGCTTAGGAAAAACAACAAGTGCATACTCTTTTAAGAATACACGACTTTCATTCAAAGAGTGCCTTGGGTCTACAAGAAATTCAATGGCACTATTAACAAACTCTCGGAGAGCAGAATAGGATTTGTTTTTAAGTAAAATTTTTACATTGTCAACAGCTTTTTTAGCAGCTTGTGAAGGTAATGGTTCAATTATTTTAGAAGACATTGCACTTTTAACATCAGTTAAAGGTAAAAATCCAGGATCCATTGGTTGTAGACGTATTGATGCATTTAATGGCATTTGTAGCAGCAGAAAGGCAACAAGAATACGACATAGAAATCTGAAACTAAAAAAAAAAAAAAATAAATAAATAAATAAAAAAGGAATATAAAAATCTTCTAAAATAAATTAAAAAAAAAAAAAAAAAAAAAAAAACATTTACCAGTGCAAAGTTTATAATGATGAGCAAAAACTAAAAATGTGCTGGAAATAATAATTTACTTTAGCATATATTTCAATTCAAGAACAATTTAAATCATATTAAGGTCATAGTATACCATTTAGGCAGACAGAGGTAGAAGGATAATAATGAATTGTATAATCTATAAATTATGAAAGATGAAGATATTTTAAAAATTGGATGATCAATAAATTATGAAAACACAAAAAATTAAAATATTTAGCAAAAAATTGTGAATATCTTCTAACTTATTATTTTATTTGTTATTCAGAGCAAAACTTTAAATATTGCCATGTTGCAATAATTACAAAACAATATTTTTTAGATCTATATTAACAGTTTTAAAATTGTTATATGTATATAGATTTAGAAGCAACTCTTTTTAAATAAAAGAATTTACTGGTGTTTACAACATATGCCAAGAAATAGTTTTTATTTTTATTTTCTTGTGACTCTTTACATTTGAAATTCTACAAGTTGGAATTAATATAATTTATATTAGGCATAGTTTCCAGATAAAATCTTTTGAAACCAAAGTTGTACATGTACACTCAGTACATTTAAATTTACTATTATAACTATGAATTGTATTTTTAAATAATATGTTCCAACTATTTTACTCAGTATGTATAAAAAAGTTTAAATGGGGAATAAAATTAATTATAAGAAGGCCTATATACCAGGAATTTATACCTAGAAATTAAACATAAAAAATCAGAATTAAGAATGACAAAAGTATTATTGCATATATTTATACTTCAATAATTTAATCCATGTTCAAGTTTAGATGCATAAACGTATTTTTATGCTAGACTTACTTCACAGACAGAACAGAGGAACGACCAATGTTCAGAAAACCCCCACTTGATTTATCTTCACCAAATATAGAAATTTTTTGACAAAAAATAGACAGAACTTTTTTAACAACCTAATAAATAAATAAAAAACATTAATCAATCAATCTTTAAAAAAAAAGAAACATTTTTTTCAAAGTAAAGTGAGAGAAAAAAAAATCAACCCATAACAAAAATTTCAAGGTTTTTTTAAAGACAGAAATCAAAATTGTAGTTTTAATTTATGAACTTTCATTTTGACAAAATTTATGATTAGATTAACAAACATTTTATTCTCATAATTGTAGGATTTTAAGGAATGAACTACACTAAATATAAACACAATAAATTCTTTGGAAAAACTAGACCACAATTTAAAAAAAAAAAATAATTTAGATTGAAACTTTATACAAAAATAGTTTCTACTCAAACGACTAGGCAAATAAATGTTATGTCTTACAGAAAAACAATTATAATTCAATGCAATTACAAATTTTAATGCTATACATTCTATAGAACTCATGGTATGTTTTAACTATATTAGTTACAATGTACTGATAGAAAATTTGCATATGTTTCAATAAATTAAAATGGAATGTCATACAAACTGAAAAAAGTAAAATAAAGATGTTATTATTTAATACTTATTTGGAAAAAACCCACCTAGTTTCAAAAGTTTTATTGGCTAATTTTTATAGTAGTCTTCATATTAAATTTAAGAATTCAAACCATGTTCCTTATTTATTGAAGGATTTTTTGTAACAATTATATAAATATTAACCTTAGTAATATTTAAACTAAAGCAAATTAACTAAAAGTTAATGATATCTTCGAATATTTTGTTTAACGAAGGTCCCTTTTCAAAGTTGAGTAATAATCTTAACATAATTGAACAGTTTTTTTTTTCTTCATGTTTTTAATGAAGGCTTGAAGTACTCTATTTGAAGTGTTTACTCAGCACAAATCATGCCTTTCATCATTTAGTGTATTAGATCAGTATAATAGTTAGTGTTTGTTTTTTAAAAAGTAGTTCATAGAATTTTGGAAGAAGCCCATTCTCATTTTTTTTTTCTTTAAAAAGATTAATCTTTCATATGTTATTTCAATTACTAGCTAACTTTAACTTTTTCATTTATAACAAACCTATTTCAATTCTGTTTATAACTTTTTATAAAGCTGTTCTTCATATCCAAGGAGGGGGAATATAGGGGTACCAACAGAGTATTAATTATCTTAGTTCCTCAGGTGTAAAGTATTTGCCTGATGGTCATATATAAGCTTTGAAATGATTTTTGCAATACCTTCTGCCCACACAATGACCATCACACATACAAAATTTATTTATTCAGCAATTAAGCAACATATATACCTCATTAGGGTCTCCAAAAATGTCCCACATAAAATTTTGATACAGTATCATGAATCTACATATTAAAAGCATTACAATCTACATATTAAAAGTTAAATTCATGATAAAATCTTCATATTAAAAGTGCATGCTATAGGAATTTGTTTGCATTAACTGAATGGAGAGCTTTTAGAATAACTTTTGACAAATCAATATACAAACACACAGATTCTTGGAACTTTTATTATTTCAAAAATAGCATTCATTAGTTCTATAGTCAAGAAAGCTCTTTATACTTATGATCAGAAAAATTCTGAGTATTCTAATTAATTAAATTCCAATTATAAAATTTTAGATAAACTTAAATTTTGGACTGAACCATTTAGGTTTTTTACATCAATAAATGTGGCAAACTAGAAATGCTGAAAATTGAATTTTTTAATCATTCTAATCCTGTCTAAATTTTCATTTATATTAATGAAAATTTTATTTTTTTTCATTGATATTAATGAAAATCGAATGAGGTATTAACTGATCTAAATGAACGCCTTCATAATTAAGAGAATGCTGAGATATTTTAAGCAGTTTTAATATTAACTTGCAATTCTCTTTCTTTCCTGAAATACAAAAATTACAGTAAAAAAATATTATTATTATTTTTTGGCCTTCAAACTATAAGAACTGCAAATGGCATAAAACAAATATTGAAAATCCCTTACATATGAAATACAATAAAAATAAAATGTCTATCTCTTCTTCCATTCTTATGTTCTAACTAAATTAAGGAAACAATGCCATGAGTGCCAAACTAACACTAGAAAACAATGTAAACAAAACTAAAACCTTTCTTCTACCTATTAAACTAAACATGATAGCAAATATGAATTTTAGGTATGAAAAAAATAAATTGGTGTCTGGGACAAATTAGGAGTTTGCCAGTATTACAAAAAGTTTTTTATATGAGATATTTTTCAATATTAACAGATCTGACAATATACACAATGTCATGGTCTAGTTTAACATCTCCTATGCAAATTTCTTTTACATTTTTGCTGTATAACATAATAGAATCATTATTGAATAACACACACTGCAATACTCATAAGTTGAAATAATTATAAAAAAGAAAAATTATGCATCATTTTTATCACAATCATAATAGCACTCATTTTCTTGGGGACATTCTCATTAGCAGATGAAGAGTTAAAGCATTTGAGTTATATTAGATTATACTAAAGCTATCATAAAAACAAGTGAAGAAAATATAATGTCCAAACACATGTCAATATTTTATATGAAAGTTGTCTCATGATGGAGTGTAACATTATTGTGAAAATACTGAAGAATAGTCCACAAACTATATATTTTTATGCATGAAATAATCTGAAACATCTATAATAATGCTTTCCTGAGTAACATTATCATAATTAGTTGATTAAACAAGTGTATATTCATATTTCCAGTAGATTATGAAGCATTTTTTTTTTACACTGGCTAACTTTGAATAGTTCAACAGTTTCGATATGCAATAATTTCTTTTAGTATATCGTCTACTAATCAGCATTCTTTAAATAAAAAGCATATCTTTAATGTCTTTATTTTAACTTGTGTCTACCCTTTATCATCACCGATACATTTATGTCGCCTTCCAAGCAAATATCAGCAGCTGTCGGAGTTTTGAGAGCGGAAAAATAAAATCATTAGGTAGTTAGAGGTTGGGTGATTACGACGGTGAGTTGCCCACCACATCATACATTTTGAAAATACTAAAAGAAGATGTGGGGCTTAATGAATGAGAGTCAGTTTTCTAGGTCATGACACCCTTGGACAACTAATATGCTAAAAGATATTGTTCAGCAAGCATGTAACACAAGTGAAAGGATCTGCGCAAGTGGCTGCTTGCAAATGTGTTTGTTTGTGTGTGAAAGAAATTTGCTTGTTTGTTTGTGAATTAAAATCATTTGCTGTCTCAACTCGCATATGCTGACCCAAATAGAGTGATGCACTCCTCGATTAGATTGTATTGTGATGGAGTAAGACGCTTCATCTTCAGTGACAAATTGCATTTCAATTTGGATTCTAATGAAAATTATGTACACTTCCTTGGCCACTGACTTAGATAATTTTGTGACGACTTTTGTTTTCAAACTAGACAAGCCTTCAGCAATTGTTGAGCAAGATGTTGCTGAACCCCATAAGAAACCTGTATACCTTAATGACAACATATTATATGTTGCATTCCAGCTAGATGTGATCCAAAGACTGTATTTTTTATAAATAATCTTTTTGTTTTCATTTTGCAATTGTTTATATATATTAACGTTAACAAACACACTTTAAAATTTCTATTAATTCTGATAGTTGCTACTTGGTGCACTAATTGTTATGGCAATGAGTGATTGTTTTTAATGAGAGACACGAGTTAAAATTAATAATAAAATATGAATTGCAAAAATGTTTTATAGTACATTGATAAATAAAGAGATATTAAAAATATGCTTTTTAATTTAAGGAATGCTGATTAGTATATGATATATATGAAAATTAAAATAGTAACAAGACATTGTAAATATTTGATTCATTTAATAACATCAGAATTATTTTGCATTTTAAAGTATTATTTAGATGGTTTACAAATAAAACAAAATGGTTCATATTAAAAACACCATTTTAAATAAATAAACTTTTATATAGATATTTCCCCTGCTGTAATGCAAAATAGAAAAGTTTTTGCAACACAGAGAGCAATATGCATACTTATTCTTTTTCCTAGAATTAATATGCATGAGAACACATTAGCATACATCTAATTTATCATCGTTGTATATTTTTTCAGAGCTTTTGAAAGTATTGGTTCCATTATTTAAATTTCTAAAAATTACTGAAGATAAAATGAGAAAATCTCTAAAAAATCTGACCAAAAGTGGATTCTAAGTTAACATGAAACACAACATGTGTATGGGATTGCTAAATGCTGCATACAGTGCAGCAGATCAAAAATATCATCTAATCATATATCTTCAATGATATATGCTAACATACTGTAATCAAGATCACTATAACAAGCTATCAAGACATAACTTTACTAAACTGAAGTACTTTTAGAAAGAAAGAATGATAACAGTAATTAAAAATAATGTTTGTCCATTTGTCTACAACTTCAAGAGGAAAGTAGAAATATTAAATAAAAAATATGACTGATCTGGAATGAGTATGGCCAATTCATTATGTGTCTACTGTACTGAGCTAAAGCCATGCCATCACTTTTTCCAGAATACAAGGATATCTTTAATTATGACACACATTTATAGAATCTAGAGATTTTGTATAAAATGTGATTGAAAATATATAGTGTTTCAATTGAATACAGAAATAATTTTTATAAATGATTATGCTAAATGAGTAGACAATGTTTAGTTAAATTTCTTTGTATATTGGATAAGAAACGACACAAATAATTTCAAAACTGTTAATAAAAAATGCTTCTCCTTTCATTCCATCTGTATTTAAAATAAACTTAGACTTAATCTATTTAAAATTTATAAAAAGGCCATAAAAAATATATATATATATATTTAAAAATTTCAAATTCAATAAATTTCTGATGCTTATATTTTAGAATAAGAAAATAATTTATAAATTTGATTTAAGTTAAACATATTATAGGACAAAACATTTAAGTACCATTGAATTAAATATGGAAAGCATTATGTGGTGAAGTTGCCTCATTTCTTGAGTTAGTTTTTATTTACAGCCACAGCCTAGGAGTGAGTCCTCTCTAAACATTTGTGAAAAATTATATGATGAGTATAAGTAACAGTTTATACATCCTTGATAGAGAAGAAACAGTGGGTGGCAGGTCATTTGATTTCATAAATAGTTTGTGAATTGGAGTTTTCTTGTCCCTCAGTATCCAGAGTATAGCAAAACAGCACACAGACAAACAAAACGATTGATTAGCAAAATTAATTAACCATGCTAATTAATTAACTCAATAATTTTCCATAATAGAATCTGAGATTTTTAATGCAATCGAATCGGCATGAAATATCATGAGTTCTAATTAAGGTATTTTTTTTAAAATTTTGTTCAAAATTTATATTTGTTATAAAGTTAAATATAATATTTCACTAACAAGTTAAAAAAATGGTTTGAGCAAACTTCTATGTTTTTATTTAAGCCACAGTCATGTACAAATTTTTTCACTTTCAATTAGCATAAATTTATTAAGCAGTCTTATAAAGCATTTTATCCATTATTCGCTCTCTTAACCATATAGGGAGAATCATAAAAATTTTATTGACTCAAAATTGGTATAATTACAATAAATTAATAAAAATGGGTAATTATTATTTAGATAAACGTTTTTATTTAAATAAAAGTACAAACGTTTTTCAATGAAAGCAAGCAAATGTTTCTTAATTATCATAATAAGAACATGGTAACATTTTATTCAGTTAATGAATGAAACGATTGTAATATTGGATATTAGCCTTTTTTAAAATTATTTTTAAGTTATAGCAATTTTATCACAAAAATATGCAGGCATAGTATTTTCCCACGTTGAATCGATCGCACTAAAAATTTCAGGTTATGTTATAGAACAATTTTGAGTCAGTGGTTTATTAATAATTGTGATTAATTTTGCTAATAAATTGGCAATGCACTATAAATTAGTTCCCTTTGAGCCATTTCCAACAACACCACATATGTGAAATTAATAGTTAATTATAATTACAAAAGTTATAGGGAGTCCTATCTTTTTTATATGACTGTACATCTACCAAGCAATCTCACTGAATCTAAATATGTAGATCTGTTGAGTGATCACTTACATTTCTCCATACTTTTCGGCCATTCAGATGGGGAAAAGGGTGTATTAGCAGGACAATTTACACATGTTACAGGTAATGATTTGCGATTAGCTGTTTGGAAAATTTTAATGAGAAGCCTGAATGAAAATTCAATTGAAAAGTTTTTGAATACCCTGTAAAAAAGTATGCAAGAAAGTCAACCACCACCACCATCTTTAACTGATTTAAGGAAAATTCTACCAGATGTTTAGAAGGCCAGAAAACTTCAGTAAATTTGTTGAATTCCTGCCTCATCAATTGGCTGTCATTATCAAATATAGAGGAGCAGCAACTCATTACTAATCAGATACCACTTAGTGTAAAGAACAAAAATATTAAACTTGCCTGTAAATCGTTTTCATTTGCTAGCATAGTACTCAATTCCAAAACTTTATCCCATAATAGAAGACATTTGGCTTCATCACTTTCTCTAAAAATAAACAAATAAATTTAATGGGTAACTATAAGGCACTCTGTTGAGCAGATGTTTAAGAGAGGTGAACATTAAGAACAAAAAATTGTCATAAGAGATATTATCCTAAACTATATTGAATTGGTGAAAATTGGAAAAATACTTTTACAGGGTTTAATTTCTACAGGAAAGGGAAGGGAAGTGAAAACAGCTATCAATTAATTAAAGATTTTGTTCATGGGTTGGTGCAAAGTACCTAGTTTTCATGCACATTCTCCCAGATTTGCTGTTAGGTATGCCCTTTACAATGCAGCGGGACATGCATAATGATGTTCCAGCACATATTAATAATATTCATATAATTAACTCATGCTTTATCATCACTGTCTGTAAACCCCTCTGACTTGAAAAATATATGATAATTATTGTTTTAGGAGAAAGGAAATAAATAGCAAGAAAAAATAATGCAAAGTTATCAATAATTTCATGAATATGAAAAAAATTAAAAAAGACAGGTGAAATCAGTGACAGATCAAGAACGGAAAGTTTAAGAAAGACAATATAATAGTAAAATGAGCTTTTACATTTGTATTTTTATCTTTTGTTATATTTCAAGTACTTTTCAAATGCAAATAGTTAAAAAAAAATTGAACTTATTTTCCACATGTGTTTACCATACATTATATGTGTTTACTGTATATTATATGTGTTATGTGTTTACCATATATTATATTATATTAATTAAGGATATATGAACCTGTAAAATACACTCAAGAGCCAAAACATTATGACCACCCCTACATTTTGTAATGAACTCGCCTGGATGACGTGGAAGGCACGTGATCAGGTGGAAGTGGTATTTAACTGCTGCTGGAGAGTCTGAAGAATCATTCTTTCACTTATTTCTGTATGTGATAGGAAAGGCTGCGGATCTAAGCGACTTTGATAGAAGGCAGATTGTAATGGCTCGAAGGTTCGGAACAAGTATTTCCGAAACTGCACGACTCGTGGGTTGTTCGCGATCTACAGTTGTTAGTACTTATGCAAAGTGGATGAATGACGGTGAAACCAGCAGTAGACGACATAGTGTTGGATGTCCATATGCTATCAAAGAAAAAAGTCGTCGGAGACTGTCTCGCATGTCTCTGGTCCATGGATCAGTGGGAGAGAGTTGCCTGGTCAGATGAATCACGGTTTGTCATTCATCACGCCGATGGCCGTGTCAGGATACGCTGTCTTCCAGGCGAACAGTTGCTCCCTCAATGTACAGTATGTCATACACAGGCCGGTGGTGGCGGTATTATGCTTTGGGGGATATTCTCTTGGGCGTCTCTGGGACCCGTGGTTGTGGTAGAGCAGACCATGACTGCTACAGGGTATCTGAACATCATTGCGGACCAGTTGCACCCTTACATGGCCTCTGTTTTTCCAGCTGGAAATGGAATGTTCCAACAGGACAACGCCCCTTGTCACAAGGCTAAAATTGTGTTGGAGTGGTTCCAGGAACATGATGCTGAATTCCAGTTAATGCCCTGGCCGCCTAACTCACCGGATATCAATCCGATAGAACACATTTGGGATGTCCTGGGACGGCAGCGCAGAGTTCAAAGACCACCAAATTCGCAATATCTCGGATTTGCGTGACCGTTGCTTAAACATCTGGTACAATCTGTCTCCGGACATCTACCAAGGACTTGTGGCATTCATGCCAAGGCGGGTGGAAGCTGTGTTGCGAGCCAAAGGTGGGCCAACTCGTTATTGACAGGTGGTCATAATGTTTTGGCTCTTGAGTGTAAGTAATTTAATATTTAAAATCAGTATACAATTTTGAAAAAATTTATATACAATACATAAAAATTCTGATGATGAATATCAGCATGAAATTCCAAATTTTACTTATTGTTGAATCGGCCACTGCTTTTTATTGTACTATTTGTTGATCTTACATGGAAAACAGATAGTACAACAAAAAGCACATATATTTTCACAATTTTTATGGCCTAAGCATCGCTTGCAACAGTATATTCTATGGCAGTTTTTGTTCCTATTTAATTCTTCCTAATATTCCTCTTAGTTTCTCATCCCTTCAAAAAGAACATCTTGTATAAATCATGAAAAATTTAATTATAATCTAGATACACTGATTATAAATACATAAGAAATACTAATAATTTTATATTGCCAAAATATCTTTTGAAATTAAAATTCAAAACTATCCAACACAGCCTTTAAATATTTTTTAATGTACTTTAAGAAATAAAAAAATCAATAAATTTAATATTCATATTTATATCAATAACTCAAACTATTAATATAATAATAATATTCCTATCAAAAACTCATGCTTTTAAGCTGCAAAGGTATCATACATTTATACCTTTATTTTATAAACCAAAGTTACAAGGAGAACAATATAAGAAGAAAAATAATAGCAGCCCCAGTAACTTCTTAAAATGGAATTTTTTTTTGTAAACAAACACACACGCATTATAAAAAGCATATATATATATATATATATATATATATATACAGTCTGAGTAAAAACTTTAAGGCCAGTAGACATTTTTGAGAAAATGGGAACATTTAAACTGAGGAATTAAAATACCATTTGATTGATAATTATTGAGCTTAAATAAAAGTAAAAAAAGTAGAAAAATTAATTTGCAAATATTTTATTACTAGAAAATATTACAGAACACACAGATGAATATTTGAGCCTGAGTAAAAACTTTAAGGCCAACATGGAAAATAACATATAAGAAAAAAATTACAAATTTTTAGAAGGTTGTGTAGGAGCCATTACTTCGAATTACTTGAAATATTCTTGTTTTCATGGATGAAACGAGTTTTTGACAAAGGGTGGGGTCGGTTTTATACCACTCATCTTCGATAGTAGATTTCAGCTCTGTTGTTGATGTAAAATGTCTCCCATTTGCATAAACTCTTCTTGCTAAGTCAGCCAAAAGGTTCTCGATTGGATTGAGGCCAGGTGATCTAGCTGGCCATTTCACAGCTTCAACATTGTTGACTTGGAATCAATTTTTTGTGCTGTTACTCGAATGGATCGGTGCATTGTCTTGCTGATATTTCCAATTTTCTCCAGCAAGACATTCAGCAAAAGATGATTTGTTAGGACATTTTGGTATCCTTGTGAATTCATTCTACCTGAAACGAATGCAATTGAGCCCACACCATTGTAAGAAAAACAGCCCCAAGTCATGACACTAAACTGACTCAGACATGACTAGTCTCCACCTAATTGGCGCTTGGAGAATATTTCTTTTTCATTTCTTATATCATGCCAGTAGAAATTCCAGCCATCTGGTCCATCCAAATTTCATTTTTTTTCGTCAGAAAAAATAATTTCTATCCATTGGTTGTCCCAGGTCATGACTTTCTGGTCAAAGTTCAAACGTTCTATTTTATGTCTCTGCAGTAACTGAGGCTTAGTCGATTTTGCTGTATAAGTGTACCTTCCAGGCCTTCTAATTGTGTTAGAAATCGTTTTTTGACAAACTTTTAAACCTGTCGTCGGAATCAGTTTCCTGGTTGAGTACTTTCCAGTAGATGCAAGTTGGCAAACTCTTCTTTCATCACGTGAGGACAAAGCTTTAGGTCTTCCCCTAGTATTATTATTACCATAATTGTCTTTCAATTTTAAAAAATTGTTGACTACAGTCTTTGATCTTCCTATCTTTATCGCAATAGCACGACTACTCATTCCTGTTGAAGACAAAGCTTCGATCTGCCCTCTTTCACGATCAGTTAACTTCTTACCCTTCGCCATCTTCACAAAGATCACCAATACTTTGAAGAAACGTATGACAAATATGAAAATTGCAGCGTTGTCACAAGCTAGTAGTTGCAATGGTAATTACACGATTATATTATATTTATTTTTAAAAAATGACTGGTGGCCTTAAAGTTTCTACTCAGGCAGAAATACTAACTTTGTAAATAACCACATGTTTCTCATAATTATGGATTTACAAATTATGTTTATAGCATTTCTCTCTTATCAATGAACTTTAATAATTAATATTATTTGAATCCCTTTTATTTCCTTTTACATTTTCTCAGAAATTTTTACTGGCCTTAAAGATTTCACTCAGGCTGTATATATATATATATATATATATATATGAAAGGATATGAAATTACAATAAAAAAATTTCATTTAGAGCTTCAAAGTTAACATAGTTAGAAATTAAAAATTACTTACTTTATTTCACATCGATTTATCCAATCGATTACATTAAAGAGCAATAACCTTTTGCTTTCTGAGGAAGTTGCTTTTGGTATTTTGTCGAGTAGATAGCAGTACAATGACAAAAATGCATTTTTATTAATACAAGCATGAATAAATTCATCTACCATTGAACTACGGACTTGAAAACTGGATAAAATTAGTTTCCATATAGAATGTACATCACTTGGATTATAAAAATCTAAATTAAAAAAAAAACTTAAATCAATAAGCAAAAAATAAATAACTGGAAATAAAACTATTCTGATCATAACTATGGTATATGTCAACCTACCAGTATTGAACCGAGTTGCAACGCAGCATTCTACTATCATTACAGCATTTTTCATTTCATTGAGGCATCGACAGGCTGTCTGAAGGCAAGGAAGTAACAATGGACTTCGAGGATTGGCTTTCAACCAAAATAAGATAGATTCTATAAAAATCCCTTCTAATTTGGGGTTTGTGATTTTATTTAGCAATCCAATGGCTTCATTCACAAGAGGTAAAGCATGGCTTATTTGTTGATCTGGTTTCACAACTGCATATTAAAATATATAGCAAATAGATTAGTATTCAAATTTTATAATAAAAAAATTTCGAAATAAAGTCTATATTCTTACAACAGAGAAGAAAATAATAAATTTTCCAAATAGTAAATGGGTTTAATCAGGTTTGAACAAAGTTCATTTAACAATTAAATCAATATCTTCAGATACAGCATTTTCTACCTGAATTTAAAAGCACTTTTATCAAAATATTATCTAATTTCAATCATTTTCAGGTTGAAATACACCAATAATAAATGAGCATTTGTTGAAAAGCATGCTCTCCCCCTTCATCAAATGATAACACAATGCTGGCCCACCATTAAAGTTTTCGTAGCTCATTACATTGGTCGTTTGCAGAGCTTTCAATCGAATCTTAGATGTTGAAATGGTAAAATTATCTTCCCTCTAAGGTAACATCAATGTAACTTTTTTTTTTTTCCAATTCTGGTCATGACAGATGTTGTGTCCAATGAAAGTAAAATGATTGATAAGACAGCTATTAATCACAGAACAGTGGTAACACTTACAATTTCCGAGAATAAAGACGTTTTGAGAATTATATTTTACCGATATTTCCGAGGTTGGAAAAAAGTACCACAGATAATCTGCACCAAAAAGCATATTCTACAATTTTAATTTCGCAATTTTGCAATAATTTCATTAAACTGTTATAAACAATGTCACAATATTGTAATGAAATTTACGGTTTTCCATGTTGAATCAGCAATTATTTTATAAATTCCAGATCCCAATGACTGTACAAATACATTGTAGTACATCTGACTATTGCTTCAACTTTTACAAGTAAAAGATTTTTCTTATACGTCAGTCACCATGCAGTTATTGATGATTTTTACCTTTTTTTTTTACAGTTTGAATTGGGCTATTATATAACTCACCAATTCTTCGTTTGACCTACATTGCACGAGTTGTTGCAAACATTTAGAAGTAATAAGAAAAGTGAGAACTTTTAAGACATTGATTTGTTTAATACATTTCTGAAGAAGATGTCTCAATCTTAAAGTCTAGCAGACAAGCCTTTAATCGATTATTTTCTGCTAAAAGACAAATTTGTTACTATGAAACCTCACTATCCAGTTCACGTCATGGAGGGAGTATAAGTTAACGAAAAAAATCACTTTATTGCAGAGATAATTTATTTCTATATAATTAATTTCATTTATTTGTAAACATTAATTTCTCTTACGTAAATGCTGTAATGTGGATGTTATTTCCTTGTGCAATCCCTTATACATATGGTACAACCTAGCTGCCACATCTTGTAACTTGGACATGATTTGAATAAGTGACGGTCAATGGACGAGATCAATGAACTTTTGAAGCTGCATTTCGACCATCCAAATAAATATTGCATTTAGAACAGTTTTGTTCTATATTACTCTTATTGTTACTTCATTATGAATGATGCAAAATCGAAAACTAATTCTAACTTAACGGAATTGTAGTTAAACATGCCAACGTCTTGGAAAAGTAAGCCAATGTTATGGTTTATTCAACTTGAAGCTCAACTTGCCAACCGTGGTATTGTTCAATATTTAACGAAATATAACGCTGCCATTGCGAAAATATTTCAAATTGACGAATATTTAGAGTGACTTGATGGAAATATTTTAGATTTCATTGTCGATAATCTATCCAATCACCCAAATGATAATAAAAACAACGTTCTAACAAATGTTTTATTCACCAGATTAACTGATATATTAGAAGTATCTAGAATTAAAAACTGCTAACTGACATCGATCTTGACGACAAAAGTACATCTGATTATTTATTGCTGCATATGAAAAGTTTGGCTGGTAGTTTGATATCTGAAGAAGTGATCAAATCGCTGTGGCTTCAACGTCCGCCTAAGCACACGCCATTTTATCAATCAGTAAAGATCCATATGGGCAATATCGCGGAAATGACAGATAAAACTCTTAGTGTCTACAATTAATCGGAAGCATTTTTCGTTGCGAAATCTAATACAGCTGTCACCAATTCATCATCCTATCAAAGTAGGAAAAATGAAGAATCAGAAGCAAACATTGCTTCACTAAACAAAAAATTCGACGCCTTTGCTTTTCCTAATATATCACCCGGCGGATGTAGAAATTTCTGAAGCTGCAGCAATAGAACCAGATTTAGTTTTGTTAGTATCATTATAAATTTGGAGAAAACGCTAAACAGTGTATCCAACTTTGCAAATTTAAAAAAACTAACTTGTCCTCCTCCTCGAAAAACTAAATGAGGGGGACCAACGACTATAGCAGCTTGAGTTGTCGCCTATTTCTCTTCGATAAATCGAGTCACAAAAACTATTTTATAGATACAGCACTGTTTTATAGATCCTGCATTCCTCTATCTAAATCAAATACATGAACTCCGTCAGAGTTTTAACTTTATACAGCCAATTTTAGCTATTGAAATTCAGTTAATTAATCTGGATCTTGGATTGGGAAGAAAATTAGACTGACAGTTTATAGTTGACATGCCTTAAAACCTAACATTGTCGTTGACTTTTTGCAGAACTATGGTCTTCTGGTGGATTTAAAACGAAAACGGTTGATCGATTTTTTGGCTTCACTTTTTGCACCAGCTAAAGTATATCAATCTTCTTTAATTCTGCGTACCCTTTTTAGAAGAATTCAAAAGTATCACATCAGAAAATTTTTGGATTAAAGAAAAGTGAAATCAATTTTACTCATTCAATAGTAGCAAAGGAATCACCAGTCGTTTCCAAAATTCGTAGATTACCCCCTGATAAATTAAAAATTGCAACGGTTGAATTCGACTATATACTAGAACATGGCATTTGTCGTCCAACAAGCAACTCATGGTCCAGTCCTCTGCAACTTGTGAACGATGAAGTTTATAGGGTCTTAATGCCATTATACACTGAAGTGACAAAAGTCATGGGATACCTCTTAATATCGTGTCGGCCCTCCTTTCGCCCGGCGAAGTGCAGCAACTCGACGTGGCATGGACTCAACAAGTCGTTGGAAGTCTTCTGCAGGAATATTGAGCCATGCTGTCTCGATAGACGTCCATAGTTGTGAAAGCGTTAATGGTGCAGGATTTTGGGCACGAACAGACCTCTCGATGATGTCCCATAAATGCTCGATGGGATTCATGTCGGGCGAACTAGGTGGCCAGATCATTCGTTGGAATTGTCCAGAATGTTCTTCAAACCAATCGAGAACAGTTGTGGCCCGGTGCCGCATTGTCATCCATAAATATCCCATCGTTGTTTGGGTACATGAAGTCCATGAATGGCTGCAAGTGATCTCCAAATAGCTGAACATAAGCATTTCCAGTCAATGTTCGGTCCAGTCCAGAGGACCAAGTCCATGCCATGAAAAAACAGCCCACACCATTACGGAGCCACCACCAGCTTGAACAGTGCCTTGCTGACAGTTTGGGTCCATGGCTTCGTGGGGTCTGCGCCACACTCGAACCCTACCATCAGTTCTTACCAACTGAAATCGTGACTCATCGGACCAGGCCACGGTTTTCCATTCATCTAGGGACCAACCGATATGCTCACGTGCCCACGAGAGTCGCTGCAAGCGATGTCGTTCTGTCAGTAAAGGCACTCGAGTCGGTCTTCTGCTGGAATAGCCCAAGAAAGCCAAATTTCTCCGCACAGTTCTAACAGACAAGTCCCTTGTACGTCCCACATTGATTTCTGCGGTTATTTGACGCAGTGTTGCTTGTCTGTTAGAATTTACGACTCTTTGCAGAAGTCGCCGGTCTCGGTCGTTAAGTGCAGGCGGTCGACCACTGCGCTGTCCATGGTGGGATGTTATGCCTGAAATTTCATACTCTCGGCACACTCTTGACACAGTGGATCTGGGAATGTTGAATTCCCTAACGATTTCCGAAATGGCATGACCCATGCGTCTAGCTCCAACTAACATTCCGCGTTCGAAGTCTGTTAATTCCCCTCGTGCTGTCATCATCACGTCAAAACCTCTTCACATGAATAACTTGAACAGAAATGAAAGCTCTGCGAAAGCACTGCGCATTTATACCTGTTCTACGCGATGCTACTGCCATCTGAAAATTTGCATATTGCTATCCCATGACTTTTGTCACTTCAGTGTACAAGCAGATCGGTATCCCATATCTGATCTTTATGACTTCATTCATCAGCTAGAAGGATATACAATTTTTTCCACCTTAGACCTTCATCAGGCATAACATCCAATATATGTATATGGCAGAGTTGGATATTCAAGAAACTCCCTTTGTACTCGATTTGGGATGCATGCGTATCCATTCATGACGTTTGAACTCGAGAATGATTAGCAGTTTCCAATTATTGATGATATTCTCGTAGCAACACACAACAGACTAGTAATTTTAAACATCTCCAAAGTTTCCATGAACATGACTTGGCACATACATTTAGCAGATGCATTTTTGCACAGCCTGAGGTTAATTTTTTAGGTCACATCGTCTCAATCAAAGGCGTCAAACGAACTGACGAAAGGGTGAAAACAATTTGACTTATTACAAACCAAAAACTATGAAACAGCTACACAAATTTTCTTAATATTGTTAACCTTTAACAATAACCTTATTAGATGTTAACCGTTAACCTTGTTAAATGTTTAATCCGAAATGTTGCCCAAAATCAAGCTTTTGGTCAGTAAGAAGATTGACAATCACAAAATGGAGTGGACAGATGATGCACAGCAAATACTCTTGCATATCCATCACTAAAAGCATAACTTGTTTTAATGGTAGATGCTTTGGACAAAGCATTATGATTTGCCAGTATATATTAAATGGACACTGGCAGACCCATTGGATTATTAGTGCAACTAACATCAAAGCAACAAAATTATTCCACCTAAGATCCTGCTTATTCTCCCATCAAGCAAGCAAGTAGCCATTGTAATTAAGAGAGGTCATATTCCTTATCAATAATATTCATAACAGTGCTACTCTAATCATAAATACACGGGGTTTTTTTGTTGTTCTTGTTTCAACTCCCTACTGAATTTGTTCTAAATCACTTTTATGTTAGAAAGCCTTTTTCATAGTTTAATTACAAAATGCTGTTTTCTATTTCTATATTTCTTTCTTCGAAAGTTATTTCTCGCAAACTTTTGAGATAAATATAACAGTTGCAACTCAAATTTTGCACACTAATGTATATCAGACCTTCAGCTGCGTAACCTATGAAAGTAAATTTTGAATTTCCCTTATTTGGGATGAATAATTTAAAACCAAGAGCACAAACAATTTAAGAAAAGTAACAATTTAACAAGTGCATGTTAAAATTTGATCACTGAAGGACCAAAGAAAGGTTTTTAGATACACAACAAAATCAAACACATGATTAAAAAAGAATTGACATTTTAAAGAAATAAATGTTAAATTATAAAAAGTTAAATTGTTATCATATCTTGTTTTAAAAACAAAAATATGGATAAGAATATAATTACAATGCAATATGACGAGCATTGCATTGGAAGAAATTATGAAGTGAAGTAGAATTTAAAGAAATTATTAAATATTAAATTAAAATTTGAGAATTAATAGAACAATAGTTAAAAATTTTTAGAATTTCTTTCGTGGATTATAAGATCATATAGAGGATTTCTTTATAACTCTCGGATGGATTGGCAACACTATAGATACTAAATTAATTGGCTATTATAAACTGAATTAAATTGGCTTAATGATTCAGATAATAGATCATTCAAAGTATAACCAATATCATCTAAGGAAGAAAATCTCCAAAACATGACAAAAAAAAATCACAAAATTTCAACTAAGAAAGTGATTCCTTTGTGGTTCATCAGAAAGGAATGTTCCCTAGGGAACCATTAGTTTGAGAACTACTGCAATAGCAGAAAATAATCAATTAAAATTATTCGACAAATAGTAGAATAAAACATTTTTAAATAACAATTTTTTATATTGCATAAGAATATCCAATATTTGTATTTTGCAACTATATGCATAAAATAGAAAAATCAATTGCATCATATTTTCTATAATTTATTCTGATTACAAAGTTTTTGTTATAGAAATATGAAGAACAATATGATTAATGAAAATTTTACTTTGAAACAACTCGTTTTTTAATTTAATTTTCTTCATTTGAAATTGATTCAAAATTTTAATTCAGTATACAAATTTGAAGTATGGCTTACAATGAGAGGTCATGAACTGCTCATCCATCAACAATTTAATTGAAACTTAATTATGTATAGGCCAGAATTAGAATGTCAACTGGCCCAAACAGAAGAAGAAACAATACAATAATTTTCAAAGAAAATTCAGTTTTAAAATATTACTTACTTTTTATGACTAAGAATCATCAGTCATAGAAGTGGGTGAAAGATTAAAGACAAAGTTTAGCATTTAGAAGGCCATTTTCAATCCCTCTTGTGAGTTTTGAAATTTTTTTTTATTCTCTACATTGCACTTATTATAAGTACTACTACTATAAGAACTATAAAATAAATAATTTTTTTTATGTTAAAAATCCTTTCTTTTAAATTATTCCCTGTTTATTGTGGTTAAATGGAAATCGCTCTAAACAAACATTTTGAAAAACTATGAGCCTATTTTAGCAATTAAATATACAAAATTACATTTAATTTTGTGATTGCAGAAAAATGAACAAATGCTATCCTTAATAAATTGACCATTAAATTTGTTATTAATGTTAGTATACAAGATTGTATTTAGATATCTAAATGTGAAGTATTGTAAGCAGGAAAAGTACTGCAACAGTCAGGATGATATTCAGAAAAACAGGGGAAAGAATATGTTACACAAAATTTATAATACCCTACAAACTGAGTTTTCATATGTGAAGAATACAGTGACTGGGAAGCAAGCTATGATTAATTTAGTTTCCCTTATTTCTAGATAAAAAATAACAGAACATGCAAGCTTATCAACTTTCTCAAAATTTAATTACCTACTTATAATATCCATGCATCTTGAATTATTGAAATTTCACATATGATTTAAATTGATTTAGTAATTAGTACTGTGGGGCCGGAATGGCCGAGTGGCTAGTGCTCTGGCCCTCGGTACCCCAGGTTTCGGGTTCGAGTCCCGGCGGTGCCATGAATGTTTGTAGTTGTTCGGAATCCACTTTAAGCCGTAGGTCCCGGTCTCGTATGACTGTTGAGCGTAGAGCTGACAACCCTACCCCGTAAAAAGAAAAACATTTCGTCTAAAAATCTACCAGTATGTAGACGGCTTTGGCCCACCCTGGGCTGTTGCGCCAATGATGATGATGAATTAGTACTCAAATATAAGCAGCATAAGTCACACTGTTCCAGATTTAATAAAAACTATGAATAAGCACGGTATTAAAAATTAGCTATTATGTTAAAAAAAATGATATACATTACCTGCACCAATTATTTTTTCAATATCTGTGAAAAGTGAAGGTAGAATTTTCTGATATTTTTCAGGATTTTTTAAAATTAATTCCTTTTTCTCAGAAGTACATAAAGTTAAAGCTGAAATACACTGATGCAAATAAAGTAATCGTTTTGCATTTGAATGAGGATAATCAACTGAATTAGTTGCCACAACCATGCAACAAACAATTTTCAAGAATCTGGAAAAAAAAAAAAAAATTACATCTCAATAAATAAAAAGATGATACTTAAGTATAAAAGTACTTAAAAAACCGAAAATTATATAACAAAATAAAAATTAAAATGTTTTTACTTACTGTAAAACATATACATCAGAATTGGTTTGAAGTTCTTCATTCAGTAGATTTGTTGGATCAGAAGTCGAATAGTAAAGTTTTAACAATGCTTCCACATCTTCCAAAGAGATTAAGTGCCATGATAATTCTTCTAGGGCTTTTAAATTATTTTGATGAAGATTACTCTAAAATTAACAATCTCAAATAAATACAATTCATCATAAAAAAAAAAATAATAAATAAATAATAGAATTCACAGCTGAACATTTTAATTTATTGAATTTGAAAATAACATCAAAATACAGTTCTATTAATCCTGTATAAGTATTTTTTAAATATTTTTATTTTTGTCTACAACTTAGTCTGAGAGTTAAAAATTAAAAAATATATGTATTTTTACAAAAATGATACTATTATAAGAATAAATTTAATAATAATGTGATGAAAATATATAGACATATAAATAGAACACTAATAAAACATGTTAAAAAACAATTTCTATTTTCAAAATAATATAATTATTATATTATTTTGAAAATAGAAATTATATATATTTATATTTATTGTGAATAAAAAGTAAATATAAGAACACTTACTCTAGTTAAAGGCATATCTAACCCAGATATTATAAGTAGCCTTCCTAATGTTACAAGAGTCTTTCTTACATAATCAGGTGACATTGTTTCAGAAATAATTTTCATTATTTCAATCCATGGAATTTTTAAACTTATTTTTGCTAAGAAATCTCTGCTCTCTAGTAAATCACTCTGAAGAACCTATAGTAATAATAAGAAGAAACACCAAGCACTAAATTATAAGATTCAAAGCAATTATATAAAATCTGATTACCTAACATTCTATTAAAGTGCAAAGTAAAATATTAAAAAACATGCATAACTTAAAAATGTATAAAATGAATAAATAAATATTATGAAATTTTTTTATATGTTTACCTACATATAATTCAAAATGCTATAAAATATTAGATATATAGCAAAATTTAATTATAAGCAAACATTAATAACCAAATGTGAAAGAAAAAAATTCAATCAATGAGTAAAAAGTGATAAAGCAGCTATATTCTAAAGCATATTTAATAAACAGAACATACACCCCGTCCCAAAAATATAGCACAGCAAAAAAATTATATTACAAACTACAGTACGATTTTGGTATTTAAATTATTCAGTTTTTAATTACTGATTTATACAAATTTATTTTGTGAAACATGAGGCAATAATTAAAAATGGGATAAGAACTAGAAAATTGCAAAAATATTTTTAATTTATGTCTGCCTAAAAATTATTTTCAACAGGCGAAAATATATAAACAATTCTTCTGAATAAGTTTAAATTTTGTCACTTTTTAAAATAAAAAAAGAATATAGCTTAGAATACAATTTTGTGAAAATGTGGAGAATCAAAGGTACTTCCGGGCAGGAGGTTATCAAAATTTAAAAGGAAACATCTGAAAGGCATTTCTCATTTTTAAATTATTTCAAAATTCTCATATTTATAGAATTATGATAAAAGATTAAAAATAAGAATTAGAAAAGCAAATATTTAGAAGAAAAAAATGCATTGCATCCATATTTATCAAAAAACAAAACTTACAAAAGAATAATTTTCAAGAAAATTTTGAAGAAGCCATATTTAAAACCATATCATAAAAAATGACTGAACTAGTCAAAGGAAATGCCTTACTGTGATAAATTGCTCTGTACATAGTGATGAGAAAAAGTGGAATTAGCTGCACCCAATATATATATATATATAATTTACTGGCATAATTAAAGAAATGAATCAAAAAATTTTTATTATGCAACAAGGTGAAGTATCAATAATGACTTTGTTGGCTTTGGATTAAATGGCCAAATGTTCATGGCTTCTACTTTAACTTGCTGGAAAATAATGTCATATCAAAAGATATCAAGACATGATGTAAAAATTGTTTTGAGAGATCTAAATGCTAAAATTGGAAAGGAATCCTCATACACAAACAGTTGGTTGGTTTAGCTTACATGAAACCAGCAATGAAAATGGAGTAAGCATTGTGGATTTTGCAGCAAAATAACAACATGTTTTCACCACAAGAGAATTCATAAAAAAAGTTCGAGTTTCTTTCCCTGATGGAAAGACACAAAATCAAATTGACCATATTATAATTGATAAAAGGCACTCTTCTGACGTTATAGACATCAGAACCTACAAGGGAGCAGACTGTGATATTGACCATTTCTTGTTGATGATGAAATATAGACAAAGAATAATCCAGGATCCGCAAGAAAAAGGGTAAAAAGTAGGAAAAAAATTAATGTAAGAATACTGAGTTACTAATTAAAGATAATTATGGCAGAACTCTATATGCAAAGATAAAAGATGAATACCTTAAGAATATAGAAAGTGATTCGATGGAAGAGAGGAAAAGAAAAATGAGAAAGAGTGGTTGGATGAAGAGTGTGAAATCCTGGCTGAGGAAAAGAATAAATATAGAGAAAAATTAATTACCCATTACACAAGAAACAATGAAAACATCTATAGACAAAATAAAAAATTATTGAAAGAGCAAGATTCGTGCATAGGAAACAGCATTAGAAAAAAAAAAGATACAGAAAGTGGAGGACATATCTGTGATAGGGGACATCCATGGAACGTATTCAAAGTTAACTTCTATAAGAAGAGGGTACAGCATTTTGGCATAGGAAAAATGGGAACCTTGCTGGAAGGGAGGATGAGGTCCTAGTGAGATGGGCAGAATATTTTGAAAATCTATTAAACTGAAAGGAAGTAGTTGGACAAATAGAGACACAAGAGAATGATTGTGACTTCTTAAGGTTGGAAGTTGAAGAAGTAGTGTAGCAGGAAAGCTCCTGGAGAGGATGATTTTCTCAGAATTGCAATAGTATGGTAGTGACAAATTACACGAAATCGTATATGATTTAGCTAATGAAGTCTGGGAAAAGGAAGTGATGCCATGTGATTGGAGCAGTACAATAATTAGCCAGATCTTAAAAAAGGTAAGCATCCTAGTATGCAGCTGACTACAGATGTTAGGGTCATAACCCTTGATGAAATTACCATAAGCGACTAAGAAGAGCAGCATAATTCGGTAACTTCTGATTATTGTACCACAACTACATGGAATTGGAAACACAATGTAAATTATAATAATAATAATTTTATATGTATGTTAAAACTTTAAATTATTTCAAAAAATAAATAAATTAAGTATAAACTTATAAGTAACACAGAACTGCTGGAATGTTCCATGTAAGTGCTCACTTTTTTTTTCATGGGCATCTTAAAATATAAATTAAAAAGTTCTAAAATAATATTCTCACCTTACTGAAGAGGAGTAGACAACAAAAGATAGAAAAAAAAAAAAAATGCCTTTTTTTTAACAATCGCACGTAAAAGCAAAGATTTAAAAAGTTATTAAAAATTTAATTTTTTCCAATATTAAACAATTATATCACAAGGAAATACATATATATAATACATATATATATATATGCATTCACTAAATTTTTGACAGATCAAATTTTAGCAAAAACTTACCAAACACATTCCTTCCAGGTCTTCCGAGTTAGGATGGAATTGATTCCATGGCAGATTTAAAGATTCAGTATGATACAAAGAAACTGAATAATGACGAAATCCAGAGATAACATAAATTTCAACATAAGAGTTCCAAAAATATGATAAAATGCATTTTTCACAATTGTACCCTACAGGAAAGAAATGTCAAATGAAACAATAAAATAATGCATAGATCACATAGGAAACATAATAAACTGTAATTCATAGTATTATAATCTTGTATTACACATAATGTCAATGGACGAAATTCATTTTTGAATTATTTAGGAAAAAAAAAAACTGAAAAAAGAAAGAACAGAAATTTATTTAGATTTAACATGAGAAATTGTCAAAGAGGTCATATATTTTATAGCTGTGAAATGAACATGGTTGTTATGTTCTTGATGCATTGCAAATAATGGACAAGAACAAGTTTCTATTTGGTTAAAAATAATATATTAAAAATAAGATTTTTATTACACTACATTTAAAAGCTTGAATATGAAAAAAATTTAACAAACATATTCAAATGCAATGCATACACATATAAAAAAATTAAAAGCAAAGTAAGAAAAACTATGTACATTATAAACATATAATATAATAATTATAAAAACAACAATATAAAGAAGTAAACATTTGACATACCCATCAAATTATCATGAAAATTTTTCAAACTAATTGTAAAAATTTGACACATAAATTTTGCAGTAACCATTTGTTCATCACACCAAGGAAATAAGAAACATGTTTCATTTCTTTCAGGATGAAGCCATGGGTAAAAAGACAGATGTAATGATTCCCATAATTGTGAAATGTCTGAAAAAAATACATGTAATAATGTCATATTTAATTTTAAAAACAAAATATAATTATAGTATGAAGAAGTGTAGTATAAGGTTCACTCCAAGAACCAGCATTGTACTGAGATTAATTATTAATTTACATATTAATGGCATGTTGTAAGAATTCTTATGCTTATTACTACCTATACTAATATTGTGGTGTTTTGGATACATGGAAGACCAAGTATTTCTTTTCTAAAATATGAAACCTCAAAATAGAGGATATGAAAATCGATCACCAAAATCTTCTAAATTTCTTCAAAAAAAAAAAAAAAAAAAAAAGAACAATATTCAGCAACACATAAAATAGCAGAAAACAATATATATATATATATATATATATATATATATATATTGTATAAAAAATAATTAAAATTGTTAAATGAAAAATAAAAAATAAATTTATTCATTAAAATTTATATTATAACTTTTAAAGTAGGTCTTATAAGATGCAATACAACTATGATAGCGCTTGATCAAATCCTCTATACATTTTTTGTAGGCTATTAAGTTATGGCCTTCAGTTCCTTCATATAATTCTTTTATAACCCCAATCAAGTAAAAATGTAATCCCAGAAGAGGTAACTTTATGGTAACATTCATTACAAGGAAAAAATCTCATGGTGCATATCAAGTGAATACGGTGCAAATTCAATGACATTCTTCGTGTTTCATGAAAATGAATCCTTAGAAGCTTGGTAAATAATGTTTACAGTGACCTGCTTTTGATGTTCATTTTGGACAAAATTGAGAAGTTTTGGGACCAGCCATGTGGTGACATACCATGACCAAAATATTCACATATGAACAGATTAAAAAGATACATTAATCTTTTGAGCAAATCTCTAAGAGTCATTCATGGGACTTTTGACCACTAACTTCTTGATTTTGGCGATGTTTATGTTGGTAGTAGCAGAAAAGATTGGCTAGAGTGAGGTAAATCTTGTACCACTTCTCGGCCTTTTGTAAATGCTTTATACCATTAAAATGCTTGTGCTTATGGCATGTATGATTCACCATAGATCTTCTGCAACAATTTGAGATATTCGGCACAAGAAATATCGTTTGAAACAAATAATTTAACACAAACACTTTGTTTGACTGATTTTTCAAATGTAAGAGATGCAGAGCACTCAAATTCCTCAAGATAACTAAGTACAGTGCTACCAACTAAACGTGCTAAGACTATAATGATATCTTAAATTATAAATTCTGGATAGTTTTTACATAGGATGTATATAGAAGGGTATTATAAAAAGAGACTGCCTACATACAAGTAAACAGTTCAAATAGAATGCAAAGTATTATAAAGTTACATTCGAGAGAAAGTAAGAAACAGAAGAGTGCAAGAAACAGAAACATAGTAACTTAGAAACTACTTTTATGCATTGCTATTTGATCGGCAATTTAATGAGACGTTTATAGATTTATTTTTAAAAAATCATTTACTTACTTATGACTTGTTTTTGGTTTATATTTTCATTCAATACACTAAGCAAGGAATGGGCAAGTACAGCAAGAAATGTACTGAACGGTTTCACATGCTTTCCATATGTTTTATATATGTTACAAGTTTTTCTCTCATCCATAAATTTACGATGAAACATATGCAAAGTTCCAACAACCTGAAATGTAAATATAGAATGTATATCATAAGTAAGATTAATAAATTAACTATTGAAAAATTTTGATATACATAAAATTACATACTTCTTGAGTATGAATAGGCTGGCTAGATACATAGATCTACAAAATAAATAAATATATAAGTTAAAATAACAAAACATATGTTGAAAAGATATTAAAGAAAAACAAATATGTCTACATATAATATGTTTTATTTTGAATGATTTATTGTATATTTCGATAATTTAATGATTATCTTTTTATTTTGAATAAAAAAAAAATCAAATCAAATGTTTTTATTCTGTACGTAAATTTAATTTAAAAAATAATCAACAGTTTAATTATTTAAATAAACTAGAAAAAATTTACAAATAATGAAAACAAAAAGACAAAATATAGTTAAACAAAAGTTTTTTCAATAATTATTTTTACAAATATATATTTAATTACTACTCTGATAACATACTTGCTAAATTCGAAAAATTGCCATCTTACTGTTTTTAATCTTTGAAAAGAGGTAGGTATGTAAAAGTTTTAGATGATTTTACATTCAAACCTGTTTCTGTATTATTTTGTATGCAGCATATGAAAAAAACTCTTTTTCATCAAAATCATAATATGTATAAAAAATAAGATATTCAATGATTACACTCCAATCATTTCTTATACATTTAAGTGTACACCTACAGAGGTGGAAAACCAAAATTTGACTTTTGTATCAAGGCAAATTGCATTTTTGTAGCAGTAGCAGTAGTTTCGTAGAAGTTCAATTTACATTTTGTAGTAATTTCTTTTTCTCTCAGTGGTTTCGAGGCCGTATATTTTTACATTAACAATTCTTCTTCATATTTCAAAGCATATACTAATTAATTTTATAATATTTTGTATGATATTCGAAATTCAATACGAAACTAATTTATTGATGTATTTATAAAAAGAAAATTAGAATTAGAATCGACTGTTAAAAATTATTTTTTATTTAATGCCTAGATAATAAAATAATTTTTTATTTAATGCATATTAATAAACACACCCATTACTGAATTGGAACACATTTCAGTAATGGATGTAATTATTAATATTTTAGTATTTTTTAACAGCTAACAATTTTTTTTATCCTTCTTGCAACTTCGAATATTTTGGAAATCTTAGCAACGAATATTTTTAATGGAAAATATGGTCCCAATATTTAATGGATTTCATATATATATATATATATATGATTATTAAATTATTTAATAGAAAAAATAGGTTACATTTTTCCTCTGAATTTTGTTTTGGCATGCTATTTTTACATTAAATATGTTATTTAATTAAAATATGAAATTTTAAATAAATGGTAGTAAGAAATAAAAGATTCATTTAAAATTATCAAATGATATACAAGTTTTCATTGAGTAAGATAAAAAATGCTTATTTGTTTACAAGAAGTTATTTTAATTTGTATAAGCAAAATGGTGTTTTTAGTTTTAAAATTATATCCAATTTTCGAAGAAATACAAAATGTAGCAAAAAAAAAAAAAAAAAAAAAAAAAAAAGACAATATATTATACATAAGGATAATGAACAATAATTACATATAGATAAATAATGGATAAATGTCATAAATATGTTTTTAACAAATCTAATTTTTGAGAATTTTAATATTTCTAGATATAACATAGTTGTAGATTTTCTATAGAAAAAAAAAATGTGCTTAAGAAATTCACTTCAAGTAATAAATGGGAAATAAAGAAGTGCTGTAAACCTTCAAATGACAGATTACAACTAGTTATTATAAAAAATAAAATTATTTTAAGTTTTGAATATTATTTAACAAGATAAGAAATAAATAAAAAAGGGGCAAATAAAACATATTAATTGTAGAGAAAAGATTAGAAATTAAAAAAAAGAAAATTGCTTAGTGGTAAATAATTTACAAATGTAAAATATTAATAAAATTTTGAATTAATTTAAATTTAATACATTTCTTATAGAAACATTTAGTAGTACTAGTATATGTTCACAAGCAAATTATTTATCCTATTTGCAAGAACAATAGATGGCGCCACAATTTCGACTAGAATAATTTAAAAAGAATTTTAACCCTATAACAAATGTTGTTGACATAACTAATAAATCCTATCGTAAGCAAAAAAGTCATAAAAACAAGACTCTTATAACATTGTTTAATTTTTACCCCCTCTAACTAAGCTCATTCATATTAGGCTATTTTTTCTGGGTTACTAAATCAAAATAAAGGAAATATCTCATTTTTGGCACAAATTCGAAATTTGCCGTTTTTGTAGCAGAATGTAACAAGGCATGAATTTTGTAGAAGTATGGCAAAGATTTTCCACCCCTGCACCTAATTCATATGTATTTAAATAAATTGATTGCAGTTATTAAATAAATTAAATGTTTATAAAAAGAAAAATTATAGTTTACTTAAACACAGGAATTACTTAATACAGCATGTGTAAAAAAAAAGTTATTGCCATAAGAAGTGAGGGAAAAAAATACTTTTAGGGGTTTCAAATGCTTGGGAAAATTGGTTTTGAAATTTGACATTATATCCTAGGAAAATGTTTCAATTTTGAACTAAATGAGAAAAAAATAAGAGAGATCCAAAATTCATTCCATCCAAAAAATAATTTTTTTTACATATGTTGATATTTCACAGGCATGTAATATTCTAATAAAAAACATACTAAAAACAAAAATTATGTAAGCACTTTTAAATGTGATAAGTACAACAACAGGAAAAATTAACTGTGGACACAATTTGATGGGATTTCATATTTTGTACTTAATGCATATTTTTTCAAACACAAAAATTACCTATAAAAACAATTATGAGAGAAAGTGAGATAATTTCAATAAGTATTCAGTGTGAAAATTAAGCATGACATCATCCCAAAAAATAATAGGTTACAAAATTACAAGACCAATATATATATATATATATATGAAATGGAAAAATTTTGCAATGTTGATCAAGCTTTGAAAAGAAGCAAACAAATCGATTATCTTTTCCAAGTCAAAAAATTTTTCAAAATCAAGGTGTTACATAAATATGAGACCACTTATGTTTCCTAATAATGTAGAAATTTTTGCTTAATTTCAGATTTTAACAGTAACCTGAAGAATTTCGAAAAGTTCAAAAAAAGCAAAAAATTGCAGAAAATTTATGCTTTGTAATAATGAATTATCTGAAGCAGAAATGCAAAAAGTTTGGTTTTTAACAGAAAAAGAAAGTCTGAAAGTGAAATAAGTAGTCAGTTCACTCATAAAAGAGCAACAACAGAAAAATAAAAGAATGAATAAGAAGAATTAATTGAATAGAAGAATAATTAAAGTCTCATGAAATTATGTGATGATGTTTAAAGTCAAATGTTGATGTTAACCTTGGGAAATCAAAGGGGAAAATCGTAACTAAAAATAGCCACCATAAAATGATATGTCTGAAGCGGGAAAAGAATGAAACTCTACATGAAAAAGTATAATATTTTCAGGCAAGAAAAAAAAATTAACTTGATGGTCCAAATGGCAATAAATACTACAATGGCAAGAATTTCGTGAGTTCTGGTGGGAGGCAGTTCATTATAATGCAGTACACTTTTTCATAAAATTCCATCTGCAAATAACTGATAACAAAATTATTTTGGACAGTTATCAATGGATGTTATACAGAAGTCTTGATATACTTCAGGCCATTTTAAGAGGGTCAAAAAAGGAAATTTCCAAAAAATAATACACCCAAACATGCATCTAAAATCTGAAGCAAAATGGTTAAAATAGAAAAGAACGTTGTTTTATTTTGGCCAGCTTTAGTATGTGGGGTTATTTGTCTCATAACAAACAATATCATTCAGCATATGAATTAGAAATCACCAGTATGTAGACATGCAACAATATTCTAGAATCTGCCCTTTAAAATTTAATTAAATTGGTGCCAAATAATATGCTTTAAGTTAATTAGCAAAATTGTGGAGCAGCAACATACGAAAAATTCAAAAACTTTTCATTTCCCATGTGTAGTTCTATAATTTTTTTAACAGATATTTGTGGCACTTTATGTGATGTTTTTTTAAAATTTTATGTACTGATATGAAGTATTTTTTATTTTGATTAATTAAAAGATTGATTTGATTTAAGGTCATATATTTTTGTAATAGACAGTGTACAAAGAAATACTGGTATAGACATTTTGTAAATTGCATTAAAAGTTTCAACTAAAAATAAAAATTATGAACTATATGAACATCAAAGTCTTTCTATAAAATTAGTAAAATAACCATAAATTTATAATTGTTATGGATGATCCATAAAAATAAACAAACAAAGGATTATTGCCCTAAATGTAAAAATGCAAATAAATAAATATATATATAAATTTAATCCAATTATTATTTAAATGTATAAATAGTTCTTAAAAATTTATCGGAATTTGCAAAATTAAATAGATTTTTGAGATATTTTCCTTATTCAATTTTAATATTGAACACGGCTTAAATATCTTAAAATTATATACAATTTGAAAAGCAGCCAAAAATCTAATTGAAAAAATTATGTATTAAATATTTGAAACTGAAACTTAAGTTAAAAATTAAATAATATTAAACTTATTTTATTAATGAAGAGGAAGAAGCTTGATAAATGTTTTTATTCAAATAAAACAAAATACTTTGTATAATTTTCAGATGCTGTATGCTGTAAACACACTCTTTTGTGATGGTCATGATACAAGAATATTATAATTCAAATCATAAATTCCAGACATTTATTTTTAAAAAAGGAACTTTCCTCTTAAACTGATGCCTATTTGAATTTTGGATTTTCTTTTATTATTCTCAGTTATTTTTTTCTCAATTGCTAAAGTAATGCTAAGGAGTATTACACTATTGATATACAATATCTGTGCAAGTGATAACATTTAAATGATATTAATGAAGATATAATACTAAATTAAAAATATTAATTATTTTTACTATCAATAATTTAATATTGTAATATTTATATTTTATTTGAGCTACATAAATTTCAAATAAGAAATAATATACTAATATTGATGTTTAAAAAATTTCTTTATGTTGTTATTTAAGTTTTTAGTAAACGAAACTAAATTGTATAATAGTAAGGGAATTTTGTTAGAATTAATTACTGAAAAACATGCTTAAATAATGAATATACTTATTTTAAACTAGTGATTTCTTAATTTGCTTCAGGCAAACATATATTTCCTATTACTAGTTTAATAGTTTATTAAACCAAAAACGCAAGCTTCACAATAATAATAATTTAACGCAAACACGAAAACATTTAATATAAAAAGAATTTAACATTGAGACTTCACGATTCAGTGATAATATATTTTAAATTTGGAAACAAAAAGAACAACCTGTTGATCTGGAGGTAGCAGTACATTCTCAGCATATTTTTTAAGAGCACTTTCAATTGCTGGCATTGGAGAATTTTCATTTAATGTAGAACAACCAAAACAATGCAAAATTACATACCAAATATTTGTTGAAAGTCTATCAGTTGTCATACCTAGAAAATCAGTAATAAGGTGATAAATATTTTTTTTAAATTATCAAAAATAATGATAACTAGTATTTAAAATTTTAGCAATAAAATAATTACATATATTTCCATGTGTAAGCCAATTATTTTTAGATCTTTTTTCAAAACCTAAATTATAAAGGTCTGCTATGCCGTAAATAAACGTTATTTGATTGATCATAAGGACTAAATTTAAGAAAAGACACTTTTGTCCAAAACATAAAAAAAGTATATCAAATTTATTATTTGCAAAATTTTGGATATAATTTTCGTTGTTAATTTAAAATATGTAAACAATGTATGAATAAAATATAATTCAGTCAAAATAAGATTATTTGAAACACAGCATATTTAATTGGCTCATCAAATCACAATCTAAAAATACCTAAAAAAAGTATTTGAATGAAAAAATGATTTATGTAATTTGTATTTTTTTTATTTTAATGTATCTACTTGTGTTATAGTAATATTTTTTCAACCCATTTATCAATCTGTGGCTATAATGGCATTATATATATGTATATAATGCCATTATAGCCACAGATTGATAAATATATATATATGGATATTGATGTAGAACTGCATAGAATTTAATTAATTTATAGATATCTGGAAATGAAAATATTCAAAATGAATAATTGAGTCAACATCATGAAACCTGAACCAATAACATGCGACTTGTATTTAAAAAAATTAATTTCGAATTCACAATTGTTCCACTAGACAAATAATAAATGCTCTAACATTAACTTATACACACACAAAAGATAAAAATGTTATTACCATAGTAATATTAACTATTAGTGTTAGTGGAAGCATGATTTGATGTTGTCTAATCAGAGTATCATACACATCATACACATCAAATGATAAATCACATAATTTTAATGAATTTGCTGTTTTTAAATAAGTCTTTCTTTGCCAGACTATACTTTAATTGTAATTAGTCATCAGTTCATTACTTTATAAGCAATAGTGAAGTTACTTATATACAAAAAAAGTCCTTTTGTCCTTTCTAATAAAAAAAAAAAAAAAAATAATAAAATAAAATAAAAAATTAAATTCAAAAACTAGTTGCACAGAACAAGAACAATGTCAAGCACAGTAGTTTTAAGAATACATCTGATTTTATACAAATGTATAAAAAAAATCCCCTTTCATATATAAGTTTAGACTCATAAAGATAAGTTACAAATAGCACAAGATAAATTTCATATACCACTTTTTGGAATCCTAACATACATAAATAAATAAATAAATAATAAATAAATAAATAAATAAATACATACATAAATAAATAAATAATATATATATTACCTTCTAAAATAAATGAAATACAATCATCATAAAACTCGGGAAATTCCCATAGTAAGATAATACGAAAATGATCTCTAAGAACCTGAAACATAAAAAATAATCAAAATAATAATAATAATAATATAAAAATAGAATAATAATTTCGAACAAATATTAGACATGCAGAAATTATCTTGTTTATCTGTTACTAAAACCTTTTTTAGATACTTTTTGAAGATGTCAGTGTTCCAAAATTCTCCTTAATTTATTTTCAATAGGTATAAAAGATGAAAGTTTTTATTAAACAGATTTCGTGACTTCTTATGAAAGTACTAGAAATGCTATTTTAATAATTCTTTACAAAAAATAACTAACAAAAAAGTTGTAATCAGCATAATAATACTGAACAGCCTGTAAAATAAAAAGGTTTTCAGATGAGAGAAGCAAAAAATTATATAATACGCTCTTTTGAATATTGTAAATGTATCAGAGAGAGATATATACAAAAATTGAAAATATAAGGTTAACTGGATTCCCATTATTAATATCTAATAGTATAGGGTGATTATATAAAAAAACCTACCCCAATGTACAAGACCCTAGTAACGATATTATATATATATATATATATTATATACACAGGGTAATAATAAATCTCAACATTTCAGTCGCTAGCTATTATACTTTCGCAGAAACTGAACAAAATTTTGGTTAAAGGTATTTTAGGGTATGCACAAAGAATCATGAAAAAGAACACATAAAACTCTTAACAGTTATGGTTATAGTGACAAAATTTGGAAAACTTCAAACGATAATACTTACTTTATTTATTGGTGAAACCATAAATAAATAGATGTTGATAGTAATCAAGGGGAAAAATCATAAACAGTGTTGGAACTGTAACTGTAACAAAATTGCTAGTGGACACAGACTAAGAAATGAGAAAACAACTGCGGCGCTCACTAAAGCACGAATTTCTTTTCTAATGAGGTTACATTTAAAATTTTGTCTGAAGCTCTGATCTCAGCCTACTGAATCTCCCTCGAGACCAAGGTACACAGATTTTCTGATTCGGCGCAAGACATCAACGTCAAAGGCACTGTGAAATGTATGCAGTGTATCTTGCATTCTGAACAACATGCCACTTATAGGGTAAAAAAGGGGGGAAATTCTAAAAAATGCTGTAGAAGCACTGTGCCAGAAATCAAGGGCTACACCCAGGTCCATGTACTGTAAAAGTTGTATAGGACTTGATATGCAAATTTGAAGAAATTGGTTGTACATATGATCAATCTCGGCCTCGACAACTTTCTATTCCTGTTGTAGAAGTCCATGATATGATATACAACGTTTGTCTTGCTAATATGCATGCTGTGTTCCACGTTTTCTGCAATTGCTGAATTTCATGGACTGTAAGATTCTGCACCTTCTTCTCATGTTCCTGTATAGGTTCCAGCATGTTCAAACGTTACAAGTGGGTGATAACCACTTACGTACAGATTTCACGAATGTATTCCTCATCCGGCATGACAATGATAACTGCTGGTCTTCACTACTTATTCTGTAGACAGACGAGGAATTCTCGTTGACTAGTAATGTTAATTCGAAGAAATACGTGCACTTGGCAAATGATAATCTTCATAATGGGATTACATTTCCGTTACACGAAGAAAAAGTGAATGTGATGCAGCACAACAAACACCTTCATCCTAGTCCCTTAGTAACGACAGCTCGCTATCTAGAAATTTTGACTTAATGCAATTACGGATTTGCAACAGCAAAATACCCTATCTGACACCATGTGGATGCAGGATAGCACTTCAACCACATGGTCTTCAGTCAAACATACAACACAATAGTTTAATGAAGTTTATCTCCTGAAATTTCACGCTTCCATGGCCGCCAAGGTCCCTTGATATCAGTCCAATAGATTTCTGACTATGGGGATATCCGAAATCTAAAGTGTAAGCATTTATTCCGCAAAATGTATCTGATTTGAAAGATGTCATCAAACATCTGGTTTCAACAGATTCCTTTTGCCATGGTACTAGCTTCAATGCTATCCACCCTCTGGCACATGCACTTTTCTATATAGTATGTTTAGTGCGGGCGATTTTCGTTCTACAAGTACCGTTCTAAGATCATATTCCAATACAAATATTAGGCGCTGCCACTTGAAACTTTCGAAATCTATCACTGTAACTGTTGTTTTTCAAATGATTCTTGAGCACATACATCTAACCAAAATTTTATTCGATATCTATGAACGATAATTAGGGGCTCATATATTGAGATACTGCCATGGATGTTTGTAGTGGGCGGTGCCATGGATGTTTGTAGTGGTTCAGAATCCACTTTAAGCCGTAGGTCCCGGTCTTCTATGACTGTAAGAGCGTCACGGAGCAAAAGTCAGGCTTCTACCTATGGGGTGCTCCATCACAACAGAAGCTGCTTCCTTCCCCTTCAATCATGAGTCCATATGGGCTCGTGGGCTTGGCCAGCCAAGTGGGATAAGAAACAACAAAAAAAACACTTTTTTTTTAATAATCACCCCGTATTTTGAGGTGTAGATCAGAAATATACATCAATAGTAAAATTTTTCAAATGATATATTTTAAATCATTTAAAACTAAGCACAACTAGATTTAGAACAATATACACATTTCCAAGTATTAAATTTTTTTTAATTTTTAGAAGATCACTACATTATGTAGATTATACAGTATAGATGTAAATTTTTAACAGACAAGAAAATAAACCTGGTTTGAGATGGGCCGGTCATCTCATGAGTATGGAAAGGTATAGAGCTGCTTTGAATGTTTTCAATATAACCCCTTTTGGACAACGACCAAGGGGATGACCGAAAAAGAAATGGGTCGATTGTTTAGAATTTGATTTTAATGTTATTAAGATAAAAAACTGGAGATCTACGGCCAAGAGGAGAACAGCCTTACTGGATCTTTTAAAGAAGGCCAAGGCCCACAACGGGCTGTCGAGCCAGTTATGATGATGATTGATAAAGTTATAAATAATACTTAATTGTTATGAATTTCATAGAAAGTTATTCTAGCAACAAATAATTACTTGCATGAGTTACATTTAGTGAATTATTCAGAGTAGAAATTATATAATAATTTATATAAAAGTTAGAATTTTGTATTTTAACAGTTAACAACAAACCATGATAACAAATATGCAACAATACAATAGTAAATATATAATGTTATTAACTTACAATTAACATATTCAGATAATAAATAACAATAAATTAATACATAAATCACAATAACATTAATTTATCATGCTGCCAGCTATGCAAAGTTATTATAAAGTAATCTTTATAAAAAGGCTTCCAAAATGTTGTTTCACAACTTATTAAGTAGCCATGTTTCTTAAGAATAACAATTAAAGGCTCTTATCCAAACATTTCTCTAGAATAGCAAATATAAATTCTAACTAAGTATTTAAACTTTAATAATAACAAAAAATTACATTTTTGAAAATCATTCACAAATAAAAAATTTCAGAAAAACTATTATAGAGTTTATTTTTTGGGGGTGATGTAATTGTCTTATACCAAATTACTAAACCAGATAAATATTAACAATATCGATAAAAAATTTTAAATGCATGTTTATTTTTGTAAGAATAAATGAACATCTTTAAACAAAACTTAGCAAATCAAATTGTTCCGAACTTTTAAATTAATATTTAGTTAAAAATATTGCTGAAGTTTAGGAAAAATATATTTAATTTTTTAATATGAATTAGATTTATTCCCGAAATTTTTAAGAAATAAAATTTTTCATTAAAGGAGCTGGACTACATATTGCTTTTAAATAAATAAAAAAAAAGATATGACAGCATTAAAATAAGCACATAGATTGGGAAAAAAAATGCTCAATCACCAAGCTTCTTGCAAGTAGTAAAGTACATATATGTGTGCATAATATATATAACGTGTAATTTTGTTTCAAAAGGCAATAGGAAAAACATACACCATGAACAATTTGTTGCTCCTCTGAAGGATTAGATCCATACTTAAGCAAAGTTTCAGTGACAAATTTAAAAAGCTTTCGTCTGTCTCCGAAGTTTGCTCCTTTCAGAATATATTTAAGATCAATCTATAAAAAAAAAAGTATGAAAAAAGTATATTGTGTAGAATTACAAAAGACAAACATTTGTAATCAAACAATTGATGAAAGCCTTGAAGAGCTTCAAATCAAAATAAACAAGTAACTTATCCTCAAAATTACGATATGATTCTTATAATAAACCACTACTTTAGCCCACAATAATCTAATATTATTTACAAATGAGATAAAATTTACCTTATTTAAAAGAACAAAAACTGTGCTAGGAGAATTAGACTTTGCTGCTGTTGTAATGATTTCGTACATATTTAAGAACACAGAAATGGATGCAACGTTAGGATTGAAAACACCAAAAGCAAGTTCACCAGCTTCTGGATATTTGAGAATAGCTTCTGTTACAGAACATAGCTGGTCTTCTTGATTAAGTATAAATACCTAAGAAGATATAAAATTTCATTACATAATTTCATTTTAAGATTAAAAAATTATTTAATTCAGTCAAACATTAAAACTCAAATTTTATAAAAATAAAAATATTAAATATATATAAATATATATAAATTAAAATTTCATAAATAATTAAAATTTTATATGAAAGAAAAAAGTTAAAATACAGGTAGCAGTAACTAAAGTAGGATAAGTATTTAGAAAAAAAAATATTCAGATCAAAGCCATAAAAGCAAAATAATATAATAATATTAAATTAAAAATAAAATAATATATAACATAAATAAAACAATAATAATATATATAATATTAATTATATATCTTTAAATATTTTTAAACCAGAAAAATTGCACATTCTCATAATTATACTTTGAATAATTGCTTTCTGCATTATCTCATAATATAACTTTAAAATTAGTGGAAAAAAACAGCTGCTACAGGCATTTTCTTTTATAGAAATGCAAAAAGAATGAAAATTTAACCAGTTTAAAAAACTATGGCTGCTCTAAATTATTAGACTTTAAAAATAAAAATTTTACAAATACAATTTTGAAAAAAATATATATATATATATTAAAAAAAACTCATAAAATCAAACTTGTAAATATTTAATTGCCAGTAAATGAACGAAAAACATAAAATATGACATTATCTAAGTTCTAATGCAAGTTTAATTTTTGGCAATGATAATTCAGAATTATAAAATCAACTTGAAAGTAAGAGATTAAATTTAACTGAATTGAAAAATGAAATAAATTTTAATTGCCAAAATTACAAAACGAAAATGACTAATATCTGCAGTAAGTACACTGTTTTCTATTTATATCAAATATTAACCAAACCTTTCAAGGCCAGATGATTTGATATTCTAATCTTATTGTGCTTATGGTTATTCTTAAAAAAGTACAGGAAACAACGAAATCTCTATATTGAAGAATTATTGCAGTATATTTTAATATTTGTTTGAATGTACAAAATAAGATAAAAAATTATTTAATTTCATTTGAGATGTTATATACAAAAGCAGAATTTTTAATACAATTATCATTGCTATTTATAGAATAAAGTGTGTGCTATTCTCTTAGAAACCAAAATCACAACACTGGATAAAATGCAATTTTCTGTTTCAGCAAGAAAGGAAATAAATAAAATTATATTAAAGTATTATAAAAGAATAATTTCAGGATTATGTAACTGTGGTTAAAAGACAAGTAATAATTAAATACAAGTAATAATTCCAGAACATTATCTAATATTCTCATTACTTCATATGTCTTGTGATAATTAATTTATATTAGTCTTAAAATATGAAAGAGTTGGAATGGTGATCTAATACAACAGAATGAGATTTTTAAGGTTTATATTAAGTTATTAATGTAGGCAGAGAGCAATTTATCTAAATTTCTTCAGTTGACTAATTCTCTCCCTGTCATAGCTCTTGAGATAAAATGATTAACTTCCATATTTCACCATTAGTAGTGCTATAATAAGTCTTAGATAATAGAATATAAAAAAAGGTATATTACTTTCAGTACTAAAAGCAGTTAATGTGAAAGATTTTCATTATATAAGGATACAGCTACACACTTTATATACAGTAACTTTCTGAATAAAACGTGAAGTAAAAACAATTTTAAAAACTTACATTTCCAAGAGATTCAATGCTGCTTGAAAAAAAATAGCGTGATGGATTATAGTTTTTAACTGAAGTAATAACTTTATTAACTGCTTCAATCTGGTGATAAAACAAACTGACTCCTAGTTTTTTTAACTGCAGAGCCTCTTCACCCTTTGCCTGTGCAGTTTTATTTGATAAAGCACTAAAATGTGAAAAATAAAAAATATTGGCATAACCACAAAAGAAAAACATTTAAGCAACATTCATTTACACATATACAAATTTAACCTATAAAATTACATTCAATTTATTTTCACTAATAGATTGAATAATAGAAAATTATTTACAATACATCAATATTAATAATAAATCATTCAAAAAGTCACTCCTATATATACTTATATTATTGAACTGTTAATAATATATTTCAAATTAATTTTAAAGATAAATTACTAAGTGTACCTGTAAAATATTCTTAACCAATTGTTTTTATTCTTTATTTCACTATTATTTTTAGAATTTTTTTTTACTAATATATTTACATATATAGATATGTAAATCTATATATGTAAATATTATTATAAATGGCTATATATAGATTTGAGTTAAAGATATCAAAAGATCAAAATAATTTCAGAACCAAAAAATGTAAAACAAATAAGGATAAAAAGGGTCAATATTAAAAAATAATCACGATAGTTTCATTAAAAAATTAAAAAGCAATAAAATAAATAAAATGATTTTATTAATAATTAGCACTATAATTAAAGTGAGAGCACAATTTTATCGAATTATATATTTAATATATTTTAAAAGAACTACAACCAAAATATTCTAAATAAATATTATTAAATCCCCAAATTTATTATACTTGTTAAAGAATAAATTAAAGCTTACTTGATATAATTTTCAATGTGAATAGATGCAATGCAAAGTTCAATATTAGGAAGATTTAGAAGTTGGTCTTGTATCATACTATATTCTATTCGATTGCTTTCTATTTTCTGACAAATTCTTTGATTTGAAATATAACGTTCTAGCTAAAAAAAACAAAATTCCACATAGCTGAATTAACCAAATAAAAATATTAATTGCATTATTCAATTTTTTTTCAAACATTATGTACTTTATTTGAAAACTGAAGCAAACACATACTTGTAGTTTAAATTTTGCAGGGCCAGCACATTTGAAACCTCTATGACAAGCTTTTTCATTTATTTCCTGTAATAAAAATGGAAAATTGAAATTTCTACATCCTTTGAGAATAAGATATATATTATCAATTTTTATTCAGTTAAGAAAGCGATGGCCATGTTAACAAAATTGCAAAATGTACACCATTAGTTGCACAATATTGAGTCAATAAAATTTTTAACAAGATTTTGTGAATCTATGGTGAATTGAATATCTACATTGCCACTGTATTTCAACTTTTCAGTTTATTAGTAATGTGAAATGGGTGAGTTAATATTTTTCATGTATACCTGAACAAAAATTCTAACAGCTACAGAACGAGATCTAACAGCTATAGTATTGGACCTCTTCTTTCAATCCTGACATCTTGGGAATTTATTTACATATATACTATTTAATATACGAATTATGGTTCACAACAGGTATCTAAATATGCCTTACAGTTAGAGTAGCATGCTGTATGTTTTAAAATTATATTTTAAAAATAATAATCATAGAAAAATTTAATTTACAACTGCAATAATAATTAAAGAGAACTGTTTTTCCTTTAAAAATATTTTGTATTTATGGATCAACTTTATTAGTGATAATTATTAAGAGAAAAGTATGTTTAATTGGATCTATAATCATTTAAAAAATGGATTAATTTTGAAGAAGCTTTTCTTATAAATAAATCCAATGCAGAAAAAAAAAAGCAATGAACAATCTACTAATCAAACTGGCAAGGAGAGTTCATAAGCTGTCTGCAACAAATTTGATTGAAATTATACTATGAGTAGGTTATGTTTAGGATGTTTATTGAATCACCAACAGGATCCACCTCTCAGTAATTTTTATTAATAAAAGTGAAAATTTTAAAAGCTTGATATTATTCAAGTACTGCAATGATAAACGATGTTCTGGAATAGTGATCAATTTCTTACACTACACTTACAATAAGTAGTATAAATAATTACATAAACTGATAGGTGATTTTAACTAGAGACATACTTTTATACATTTCCTTCTTTAATAACAATTTTTATACTTCACTTAATAAAGAGCATTTTACAATCTAAACTGTTTATTGTTGCCTAATATAGCAAATATTTCAGGAAAAATAATTACATACAACAGTTGGAACAAATCAAACCGCATTCTATCAAAATAAAAAATAAAAAAAGGAACAACATTATAAGAAAACAAGAAGAATGTTCTGTGTCATGATTTATTTGCAAAGAATTTGTAAAATTGGCAAACAAAAGTTAAAAGAAAAAAAAAAGAATTAAGGAATATGAAAATGTCAAATGAGAAAGTTAATGAGCATGTACCTCAAAGCCTCCTTCACACCAAGGACTTGAGCAGGGAAGAGTCAAGTGACAGAGAAAAATTCATTTTCGATCCTTTCACACCAAAGCAACAGAAATCGCTTTACACTGAGTGAAGTTCTAGTTGCTCTTATGGTCCTTAATGTCTCAATCCAAGTTATATTATGTATCAAGTGTTTGAGAGTTAAAAGTCGTTCAACTTCAAGCGATTGTTTCAGGTTTGTAATTGGCAAACTCTTTACCAAGTTAACCCTTAGTGTTTTAGTTAACCCATAAGGCTCGTTCCCACCGAGGCGAGAGACGTGAAGATGCAAGAGGCAAGCGACCAAATTTTTTCGACCCCTTCACAGCGAAACGTCAGAAATAGCATTACGCATAGTGAAAAACCGCTTGGAGTTGAAAGTTGGGCTACTCCACGCGGCGAACTGCAAACCGGTTTCAGGCGACCGCGGTGAGGTCAAATTTTGGTCGCTTGCATCTTGTCGCCTTGGTGAGCACGAGCCTTTAGTGGAGGTTTAAGTGAAAGTGAACAATTTTTATAAATGTGAACATAGCTAATTTCACAGTTGATGTATTCAAAAATCTCTATTAATGCCAAAAACCTAGCATTCATCAAGTTTTCTAAATGTTGTGAAGCAAATTGATTCTCTTTTTATCAATGGATATATAGATGACTCTAGTAATATTTTTTTGTTTATAAATATTTCATAATACGATTTGGAATGATCCTGTATAATACACATTGATTAAAAATTAAATAACTGATACTGTAAAAATAATAGTAATGTATATTTTCTTTTCCAGCAATCTCAAAAATAAATCTAATTTTCCCATTTTTCATATTCAATTATTGAAACTAACATATAATTGTCCAAAAAATTCATGTGACAATAATAATAAAAATGTAATATATAAAAGGAAAGTACACCTTTTCATAACACAGATAAATATATGTATATGATTCTCATAGAAATTATTTGCTAATTTTGTTGTATTAATTATAATGAGTGTATGTAAGAAATAAAAATGAAAAAGGAACCACTTAGAGAAGGTAAAATTCATGCTTTGATACATAGTATAGTAACACACTCTTGTTTTGCCAAAACAGTTTGTGTCAAGTCAACAACCTAGTCATCACTTACACATAATATAAATTTAAAACAATCAGTGATGGAGAGTTCAAGATCTCACTTTGTTAGATGTAAAAGACAGAACATTTATTAGTTACATGAACGAGGTTCACTTAAATTTTTTTGTCTTTAACAATTATAGAACTTTTTTGGAGATTTTCATAAGACTAATTTCTTCTATTCCACGACCCATTTATTTTCGAGATAAGAAAGGCACAAATATACAAGTCATACAATTATCAGAAGATTCTTATAGAATTCCAGCAATGAGCACAAGTATTACAAATATCAATATAGATAGGATAAAAAACTGGCAAAGATTAAACAACTGATTATATAACTTCAATTCTAGTTTAAATGACTACAGCTAAGAAAAAACACAAGGTAATGCATGCAAAAAAGTATTAGGATAACCATGCATATGACTGATGCATGATAAAAAACAGACAGCTATAAGTCGAGAAATTTTAAGCTTCGACTAATTTTGGTAGATTTATTGGGTTTCTTATTTCTAGTAATGAAATATCACATTAATTCTATCTTCGTTAATAACATAGATTTCAGATTCAGATGAGGTTTAAGGTATTTTGTCAAGTCTTTACAAAATAAATACTGTATTTTTAGAATTCTGCTCATATGCAATGATTCTATTTACTTCTTTAATTTGGTTCTTTAAAACAGGTTGAGCTTTTGAGATACAAAACTGGACCATGAACAGGCGTAGATGTTTAGTTATAAAAGCACCAGATGTTTGCTCAGGTTGTTAAGGAAATATAGGATTTATGCTTTTAGAGTGGTGAAAATGTTGTGCCAGTTTTAGCTTAATCGGTCATCATAAATACTGAAGAATCTGACAGTTAAAATATTTTAATACTTAAAGATAACTTTTATCTTATTTTCTATTAAGTTGCAAAATATTAAGATGAAAGTTTTCTTGCTTTGGAATATAGCTTATTACTTTTATTTGAATTTTCTTTCATGGTTATATTGAAGAAGAATCTGGGTATTAATGATCAATAGAAGCAAAGTTGAAAAATGACCTTTTTCCCCAACAAACTAATTAAAAATGTACAATTTCTATCAATTAAACTAATGCATATAATATCGGTTGGGAATATATAATGCTACAATACAAGTCCAATATTCAGTATTTATATATAACTTAAGAACTTAACCAAGGGTGATAAAATTTTGATTAATTTATCTTTTAATGTTTTAATAATAGCGATTCTTTAGAGTTCAACTAATTCATTAGTTAATTTGGATGGAGATGAACATAAAAATCACACATTGCACCACAACATTATTTTGGTATTATATGACAATAAGCAATTATTAAAAATACAAAGGAAGTTATAGAAAACAAATAAGATTTAAAGAAAATATAGGAAGAAAGAAAGGAATGACAAAAAAGTTCATTTGGGTACCTCAGGAACATGATTCTGATGCATATATAAATAAGATGGCCCTTGAGGCGATACATTGGGGAAGAACACTATGACAATGCAGGATCTAATACTGTGAATACCATCAATGATGTCTCGAAATAAAAGATACTACAGAATGGACAATAATTACAAATATGTCCATGTTATTTGTAATATAGGATAGCTACTATGAAACATGCTGATGATAAATGAAGCTTGCAGAAAGATTTAAGATATGAGAAATGTTTTAAACGGTATGTAAATGTTTGTATTTGTAGTAATGAATCATTTGAAAACAATTAATATCCTGCCATTATTTATTTACCTTATGCATGAAAAAAAAAAAAAAAAAAAAAAAAAAAAAAGGATTTATTGCATATTTTAAAACCAGTCCAACAGAAAATTTGAAAAGTAATAAATAAGACAAACCTAAATAAAAGTTGCAAGATTTTTTAATATACGTAAAAGGAATATGTTAAGAATAAAAAATGAACTGTACCTCATAATTTTCATTAACAAATTCCTCAGGAACCAATTTCTTGTAATTTGAGTTTAATTGTTTCAATGTACTAGACAAATCTGTGAAACATCTACAGTGCAAGAAATAATTAAAATACAGCAATATTTTTATTAAAAATGTCAGAATATATAAATAAATATAAAACAAAAACATAAAAATTAAAATCTTGAAAAAATAAGTTAGGTAAATATTGACAGATCATCTTACAGAATAAATTATTTAACATAAAATAGCTTAAGTTAAGCTGTATTATATTCAAGTTCAACAATATTTAAGTAATTATGTTAAAGTGCCTAGTGTTCGAAAAATGAATCATTTGTCAACCATTTCTGTTATAAATAAAAATAAAAAAAACATTAAAAGTAATCAAGATATGCTTTTAATGCAAAAAAAGGCTTAAAAAAACTTTATAAAAGCTGTGTATGCAGAAAGGGAGCCACACTTTTACCAAAGGAGGTTTCATGCCATGTGAACAAATGGATAAAAAAAAACTTGGTACTAAGTTACACATAAGAAAAATCCTTTATAGAAAGACAAAATTAATATGAAACTGATATACTTAATCAAGAAGTTTTTCTCTATAACTAAAATTATTAATATATAAGACTCCAGAAACGTTTTAGAATATGTTCTATTTAGAATCAAATAGTCAAAAATTTGAACTTCTCCAATATTTTTGATATTTTTTTTCTATCAGGGAAATGCATACATTTCTTTTATTTTCCTTTACCTGCTTTATTTTTATGAAATATATTTATGTAACAATAAGGAACATAGATATCTTTTTTTCCAATTTGTACTACTTTAATTTATCAGAACATCAGAAATGCTGTTAAAATTAAAAGAGTATAATTTAAGAAATCATATAAATGCAAAACTTTAAGTGTGCATGGTATAATATGAGTAGAAGTGAGTAGGAATGAATGAAATGTCTGTGAATTACATGCTGTAAATTGTATGGCCAATTTTCCACAGATTGCATGGAAAATTGGCAACAAGTACAAGTCAGACAGATTCAAACAAAATGATATAATAAGGGAGAAAAATATAGAGGGTAGGATTTTATTACAATAAATATCAATTGAATTTTTAATAATTAAACTTTTAAATTACATAATAATAAAAAAGATAACAAATTTCACAATAACTATTTTTCTTTTAAAAATGCTTTGTCATGCATATCTGACTAGCATCTCTAATAAGTAACTGGTTTGTTCATTTTGGCTTTTAAACTAGGTGTTTACCTTTCCACACTATTGGTGGTTGACTACAGCCTTTTGAGACAGAATTCTACATCACACATCTAGTAACGATTGAAATAATTCTCATCACTAATTGAGAAAATTTTAAAATATTTTTTCTACAATGAAAAAGAAATATGCTTTTAACATACTGTATATTCCATCATTGAAGACAAATGATAATATATGGCTTAAATATGAATAACTCTTTATGATTAATAATTCCTAATGAAATGTAAAATAAAAATAAAATATGACATCAAGAGATACAAGATAAAACTGAAATATTCTTAATTTAGAGACACTAATAAGTTACAATATGCAAGAAAAAAAATGTCATCCTTTCAGAAATCACGTTAATGTACTCTGCATCTTAACTTATAACTACCTGGATTTAATTAAATGGAGTACACAATGTTCTGCAGATATGTTGCATCCAATCCAAGTTACTCACGGAGGATGAATCACATGAATCCACTAAATTGTGGATATGCAGATTTCGGCGTATTACCCGCTGTTCAAACAGGTCTCACAGATTTTTAACAAGGTTCAAGTCGCACGATTTTGCACACCAGTTGTGGTATAATAGGATGCGTGAATGTTCATAAAACCAGTTACATATATATGCAGCCCTGTGAACTTTGCTATTATCATCTTGAAAAATTGAGGTTTCAACAACATACTAAAAGGATGTTGACTGAAAAACAGCATTTGATAATCTACACTCCTGTCCATAAATTAAGGATAATGAAGTTCAGGCAAAGAAAGAAACAGAAGCAAAACAAATTTGACTTATTTGTAAACTCTATTTATTAAACAAAATGTAAAGAGCAAAAAAGATGCTATATGTTTGACATAATTAATAAAAATTGCGATTTTTACTCCCTGGAGCAAATTTCAATAAAAAACCCATTTACAAAAAACAGTATAACATGGTTAGCATGATGGTTAATATGGAGTATGTCTCCCGGACGATGCAATGCAGGCCTTACAACGCCTAGGCATGCTGAGTATCAAATTATGAATCTGATCTTGGGGAATATTACACCACTCGTCAAGCAATGCCCTCCGAAGTTCCGTTGACGGGCTGCAATTCGTCGGCCAAGCATATCCCACACATGGTCTATTGGATTCAAGTCTGGTGAGTACGCTGGCCAATCCATACGAGTGATATCCTCCAATTGAAGGCATTCGTCTACAATGTTTGCACGGTGAGGACGGGCGTTGTCATCCATAAACAGAAATTCAGCACCCATGGCGCCCCGAAACAAACGTACATGTTGTTCCAGAATGACATCCCGATAGATGTGGCCTGTCATCGTTACACTCTGAACATGCAGGTCAGTTCTGGAACCAAGAATAATTCCACCCCAAACGAGACATCCTGCACCACCGTAACGATGTCGTTCAATGGTGTTCTCTTGGTGGTAACGGGTACCTGGCGCTCTCCATATGAAAGTCCGGCGAGAATCAGACTGCAAACTAAACCTGGACTCTTCGGAAAACATCACATCAGACCACTGTTGCGGTGTCCACAATGCATGCTCACTACTCCAGGTTAATCGCAGGCGACAGTGAGTTGCGGTAAGTGGAACACATCTGACAGGCCTACGAGCATATAGACCAATGTGCGCTAAGCGTCTGTACACGGTCTGCCTTGAAACTGTCGTACCGGTAGCTGAAGAGAGCTGACGAGACAGGTCTGATGCTGTGCTCCGTCTGTTTCTTTTGGCAGTAATTGCTAAATACCGGTCCTCATTCGGCGTTGTAACTCGGGGGCGACCTGTGCTGTAACATCTACTCACATTACCATCATGTTGGAATCGTTGCCAAAGCCTGGAGATGACACTCTGGGCGATTCCAAGTTCCTCGGATACTTCCAGCTGGGTACGTCCACATTCCAGTTGTCCGATAATTCTACTACGTAAAAAATCATCTAAATGCTTCCTTGGTGCCTAACTATGCGGTTATTGCACTGAAAGGCTTTTAAAGCGCTTGTGAACAATTTTACTTCTTTGCCACCATTCCTTATATACCCCTCTCTTACACTCTCGTCATTGTGACGTACTATCCGCGCCATCTGGTGGTTTCTTGTAATTTGCATATTCTTCTTCAAGATGTGTGTGATAATTCTACAGGTGAAATTTTTATTTTTGAGTTCAATTTCTGTGTGATTCTGAATTATCCTTAATTTATGGACATGAGTGTAGTTTGTTAAAATAAAAACGTTGGATCATGTTAGTGGTCACTTCAATAAGCTGGCCAATTAATATTACCCCCCTTCCCCCAATACAATACAAGCCAGCTTTCAGCTTGAAGACAATCTTCCCCACATTGAGGATGAAATGCTACATTTGGCCTTTGCGAACTAGAAGACGTACATCATTGGATTAGAGGCAAAAGCATGATTAGTCAGACTATATTACATGCTGCCAGGCAGCTTTTACAAGCTACCCAATTCCAAATGTGCATTGCTCAATGTTATAATATTTTGGGATTAACTATCATTCATTCACTCACTACAGTAATTATGCCGTGTTGGAAGTGATTTTGATTCACAAGCCATGAAACTGATGTTTAGTCCTCCCCGTTTAGGATGCTTTTCTCACCACAGATCTGGCTTTATGTGTTACACCATTGCTTGTAGGCAAATTGAACAGTTCACAGCGAAACCTCAACAAATTTGGCAATTTCCCTCACTATATAGCCATAGGCACAGCCAAATTTGATTGCCCCTTTTATCATTCTGCCATATCTTTACATTTACCTATTTTTATACACAATTCCTACTTGAAACAAAAATGTCTTATGATCACGAAGAAACAGAGCACCCACAATTGAACTCATGGCTTAAATGCTGTGCTATCTGCATTGGTTTAACAAATCATTAATGTTTGCGTGCAGGGGCGACAACTTATTTTTTTTATATACAATGAGATTATCAGGTAAGAATATCTATCTTCCAATTTCATTTTGTTCGCAACAGATGATTAATGCTTCATTATTCTGGACTTTCTACTCACTTACAACAGTGGTTTAGACAGTGAACAGTGTAATGAGATGAATAAAAGGTGGAATATATTCCATTTAAAAATCTTTTTCAAGAAACTTTTTTTATGTGAAATTATTTTCAATAATAAAAATTAGAGAATTACAAATAATAAACGGTAATGATTTTCATAATATAGCATAATGGGTCCCAATTCTTTTCGTAGAAACATATTTTTGATGTGTTTATTTTGTAATTTTTTATTGAGTTACAATTAAATCAAAAGTTAAACTAAAGTAATTTTTAAAGTCTTAAAAAGAAGGTCACCCACTCTATGTATGGTCATGGCTTTTATATGTTTAGTTATTTATATTTGCACTTAATATATGGCTCATATACAGTAAGATGAATAAAAAAAATATTAGCTACTATTAAACTTGATGGTTAAAAAGGTTTATGAGTAAGAAAAACAGAATTTTCTACTAACTTATAATATTATGTAATTAAAAAAATATAATCAAAATATATTGATATACATTTGAGTTTTAATATAACTAATAATTTGCCGAACGTGATTTGTTCTAAAATGTCACAATGGCTGAATTCATAAAATCACAGGTTTTGAAACTTAGCCAATTTTGATTAAGCAAGGATTTTTATTTCTGTATTTATAAAGTTAGTGCAGAAGACATATAAATAAATATAACTTTTATTGCCATATATTATAAATACTTAGATTTTACGATATTGTTAGGAAACAAATTGGACTCTACAAATAGAAATATTTATATAAATGAAAGTAGATTTTTACATTTTAACTATATTTTTATAACTAATGATTAAGTGAATAGCAGTTGGATACCATAACAGTAGAAATAGCCTGTAAAGAAAGTAAACAATATTTCATAATGAAATGCAATTTTATTTTTACCTTGCTTTATCAAAAATAACAGACTGTTTGCTTTCAATGAGATCTACTAGAACATTCCACGATGACAAAGCAATATCTTCTATTTCTCGCATTGGAGGATCAATATCAATAATGCACGACAGTGGTTTTATATCTTTATTACTGTTAAAATGCCTTGAAATTGGTTCTTTAACTGAAAAAAAATCAATCAATAATTTTTTTTTTCATATAAAAAAAAATCTCAACAATAATGGATTGGAAAGAGAGAACATACTTACCAGATTCTTCATTAAGTTCTATGCTGTGTACGTTACAGAAAGAATACTTCTTATGCACCCAAGAATGAACTTTTTGTTCAAGTTCGTCTTTCAACTGAGCAATCGATACCAAGTCAATCCAGTCTTTCTAACAATTATATATCATTTAATTTTTTTTATGAAATATGTAAAGTAATATTGCTTTGCATAAAATAAATATTTTTAAAACAACATTTTAAAAAAGTAAGAATGTTTCAAATGATATAGAATTATATATATGTAGTAAAAATGGTTCATAAGTAATTAATGTATTCGTTTAATAGGGTGAAATATAAACCTTTACTTATGTAGCATGGAAGTTAAGAATAAATAAACTATTTAATTATGCATATTAAATGAAAATTAAGTCTACATTTCTTTTTTAAAAACAGTAATAAAATAGCCAGGGAATTAAAAAAAAATTGAAACAATGTTTTTTGTACAATTAATTATAGTTTTACAATAAGAAAACAGTTATTCGATTTCATTATAACAACAAAGAGGGCATATAAATTATTGTAAGAGGTGTCCACAACTTAATACTACCCCATTTTGAATAAAATGCGTGATAAAAAAAGTTTATATTTATAAATAACATCTAAAAATTTTTAATAATTACATGGATAAAAGCTACATAATAGCATGATAGTTTCAACGTCTTTTTTTTTTGTGGCACTTTATAAATAAAAAAGAACTGAATTTTCCTCAAACACAGAGATGAAGGCACTCAAACAAAACATTTCATATGGAGGCATGTGGCTTATGTAACTGCAGGGCTGCTTCACTTTTGTAGATTACGAGCAAACATTTCTTATGTATCACCTTGAGATGAACTCAACAATTCTCACTCTTTTTAGGTGTAAAATGCTATCTGAAATATGTGAAGAAGGATCTTTCTTGTTTAAAACTTGATATCATGTTGTGTAGGGCTCATGGGCAGTTTTACAAAACACATTTATACTTATACACATATCTCATTTAATTCTGATGTTAGAATTGCCTAGAATGCAATGTAGTTGCAATGCAGTCTAATTCACAAGCGTGTCAATGTTCATTTCAAGTTAAAAAAGTGTAAATAATAAAAATTTATTCCCAGGAAATGAGAAAAATTTACAACTGACATTAACTGTGGGCCTTATTCACATTAATATAATTCCTGCATTATTTGTCAACAATAGGAGTGCTCCTTTAATATATCATAAAAAACATATACATTTAAATACCTGGTCATTATTATAAATTAATTTCAATCTTTCACAGCAATACTTTGGACCATATGCAGAAAAGCATAAACTTGGTAGGTGCAGATTTGCATCCTCGATCCAGAAAGAGAAAGCATGAAATATCCTAAAATTTAAATTTATTATTTTGAAAATGATCAAGATATCACTTTAATTTTGTAAGAGCAAGTCAGAGAATATATTATAACTGAACACAACATCCATTTCGATTATCATTACATACAGATTTAAGTATACATTACCTTAAATAGATATTTTTTAATAGAATTTTTTTAATAAACATTTTCATGAACATGCACTTCTAAATAAGATAATAGTATTTTAAGAAATAAATAACCAAATGAAGACTTTTTTAATAAGTTTAAGAAACAGGTGAAAATATAGATAAACTTTCAACTACTAGTTTCCTATAATCATTTGTGGTATTTAAGTTTACAGAACAAAATGAACTTGAAAACATCAATTAAGGATAATTTGAAACAAATGCATACTAATTATATCACTGGCTAGCAATATTGTTTGACATAATATTTAATAATAGAACTATATAATCAGTGTTAACTCTTAATAACATACATGAAGGCTTAGGAAAAACAAGTTAATCTGCTTTTTGAACATTTGCTTCAATCAAATAAATTATTTTTCTTTGTAATAGAAGAGTGTAAATAATTTAATTTAATTAAATGTAAAAGTTCAAAAATATTATTTAAAAAGTATAAAAATACATTATAAATAATTTTTGTTAAGAAAAAAAATACTATTTTAGAATAGTAAAAAAGCATATGCCAATAAATATATGCAATATTCCAATTAATTTTTGTTCAATAAGGAGTCACAGATTGTAATTTTAATTAAAATATTTTAAATTTTTTTTCAATAGGGTGTTACAAATGTTTTAAATTTTTTTAACAAGTAAATAGTAGTGTGATTTTGAAGGCTTTTTCAGATACTTTTGTTACTATCATTACAATCAACTGCCACCTTTTTCATTCATACAGTGACACATATATTTTGTATTCATTTAGGTGTGACAATGTATTTTGCTGAGTACTTGATAAATAAGTATTTGATTACAAATTTTAAAAAATTATGTGATTCTTAATTTTTAATCAAAAGAATTCATTCTTCAATCACTATTCCGATTTTATTTTTTTTCAACAGAATGAGACCAAGTGATAGAAAGCATCGAGTTTATTAAGCAGAATATGGAATTTTGTATTATTATTTTAATTATTTGGAAAAATTTTCTGAAAACTGAACTGAAAAAATAGCAATTACTTTTCATGATTTAAAAAAACTGAAACTTAAAACTTTACTTTTGATGACAATATATATAATGTAACACATTTCATTTCAGATACAAGTCATACAAGAAATATATTTGAAATAAAAATACTACTACAAAAGTAAATAAAATAGCTGAAAAATTTGCAATATTAATAGAAAAATTAAATTAAATATTTTTCTTTTGCAGTATTTAGTGAAAATATAGATATCCTTGATGCATCTCAGTTTGCTGTGATTTGTGAAATGAATACAGAATTTTATAACTAAAAATTAGTAAGAGTGCATTTGAAACATGATACTATAGCTGTGGTTATTCATTCAGCTACAGTGAAACAAAGGATTTACTTTAAATTTGTTTATAAAAAAATTTCATGGTATAACAATTGATGGCCCATTTTCCATTATTCAAAAAACTTATATAGAGACAGTAAACAGCAAGAAAATTTCTGATCACCCATGAACATTAATTTCCCAGAATTCAAGGAATTTACCAAGCATTTTAGAATAGTAACTACTTAAAATAGATCGTGGTTTAAATTGATAATTGATTACAAAATTTTATTATGAGCAAAGAAATAAACCATTAATTCATATAATTTGAAAAAGTTTTGCTGAAAACAAGCAAATATTCCACATTATAGAAATTCAGCTTAATCTAGGTACAATGTCAAAAAGGATTATTGATTAAATTATTAATTTTTATCATTCAAAAGAAAAAGCAATGTATCCCAAAGATGAGTACTGATTAGCATATATCAGGGGATCTTATTTTCAGTAATGCAGATTTATGTGAATGAACAATTCATAGAAAAAAAAAATAAGTGTGTTAGTGTTCTTTTTGAGTTTAAAAAGTGTAAATAATAAAAATTTATTCCCATAAAATGAAAAACATTCAAAACATTAAATATAACATATAACATTCAAAACATTAAATAGTGGGCTTTATTCACAAACACAATTCCTTCATTATTTGTCAACAATAGAAGTGCTTCTTTAATAAAAAAAATATATTACATTTAATATAAATCTTCATAGAAAATATACCACATTAAATACTCAGTCATTATTATAAATAAATTGCAATCTTTCATGGATGTGACAAAATATTTTAATAATTTGAATGTTTCATTCTTCAATCACAATGCTGAAAAGATAATTACTATGCAAATGTACTTGTATGGACAAGTTTCCTTAAGTCCATGTTGTGAGAAACTTAAAAGGACAGGCCACAAAAAGGATATCATCAACTTATTTGAAAGTTATACCAATTGTAGGTCATAACCAAGATGTTAACTGACCAAAGTACACTCATGTCCATAAATTAAGGATAATGAAGTTCAGGCAAAGAAAGAGACAGAAGCAAAACAAATTTGACTTATTTGTAAAGTCTATTTATTAAACAAAAGGTAAGAGCAAAAAAGATGCTATATGTTTGACATAATTAATAAAAATTGCAATATTTACTCCCTGGAGCAAATTTCAAAAAAGAACCTATTTACAAAAAAACAGTATAACATGGTTAGTATGATGGTTAATATGGAGTATGTCTCCCAGACGATGCAATACAGGCCTTACAACGCCTAGGCATGCTGAGTATCAAATTATCAATCTGATCTTGGGGAATATTACACCACTCATCAAGCAATGCCCTCTGAAGTTCCGTTGACGGGCTGCAATTCGTCGGCCAAGCATATCCCACACATGCTCTATTGGATTCAAGTCCGGTGAGTATGCTGGCCAATCCATACAGGTGATATCCTCCAATTCAAGGCATTCGTCTACAATGTTTGCATGGTGAGGACGGGTTGTCATCCATAAACAGAAATTCAGCACCCATGGCGCCCCGAAACAAACATACATGTTGTTCCAGAATGACATCCTGATAGATGTGGCCTGTCATCGTTACACTCTGAACATGCAGGTCAGTTCTGGAACCAAGAATAATTCCTCCCCAAACGAGCCATCCTGCTCCACCGTAACGGTGTCGTTCAATGGTGTTCTCTTGGTGGTAACGGGTACCTGGCGCTCTCTATATGAAAGTCGGGCGAGAATCAGACTGCAAACTAAACCTGGACTCATTCTACCATGTAAAAAATCATCCAAATGCTTCCTTTGTGCCATAACTATGCGGTTATTGCACTGAAAGGCTTTTAAAGCGCTTGTGAACAATTTTACTTCTTTGCCATCATTCCTTATATACCCATTTCTTACATTCTCGTCATTGTGACGTACTATCCGCGCCATCTGGTGGTTTCCTGTAATTTGCATATTCTTCTTCAAGATGTGTGTGATAATTCTACAGGTGAAATTTTTATTTTAGAGTTCAATTTCTGTGCGATTCTGAATTATCCTTAATTTACGGACATGAGTGTAATAGGACACAGTTCTGAATAATTTTGAAAAATTGTATTTGAATATTTAACTTTTTAAATTGTTGGATTTATTATAAATTATTTGTTGTTTATTTTTAAATGAAAGCCCTTCATTAAAATATAAATGGTCCTGCACATTTAAGAAAATTGCACAACTTTCGCATTCAACATTTTAAAGCTCTTTAAGGGTTTTTTTTTCTTCCCCCCCCCGCTTTTTTGTAACCCTTGTTTGGCAATTCTACAATTCTTTACATGTAAACTATTCCAAAGAAAATACTAATTAATTTTTTCTTCAGATAGAATATTTTAAACCAATTCCATGTGTATGTATTGTGGAATGTGATTTTTTATTCCAACTACTACAAATATGAAAATTTCTCTAGAGATGTTTACAAATCACAAAAATAATTCGGCAACAATAAAAAATTAATGTTTAGCAAAGCTTTTCTCTAGGTAAAATAAAAGATATATAAATGAATGAATAATATATATAAAAGTATAATTATAGTTAAAATACATATTAATTTATGGAATTCTATATCACTTATATAGAGTGCAAAATAAAATTTAAAAAAAAAATCATTCATAAAAAAGAAAACACCAAGAGATTGTTTTTTGTACAAAAATACAGTACATTTTAACAGCAAAAGTCATTTATTTTCTAACTTGATTTCCTCAAAAATTATTAAGAGGAGTGCCATACTTCTTGAGCCACTTAAAATCATATTCATTATCTAATTATAATTTAAATTTTAATCAAATCAGTAATGGCCAATTCATGACACTTCTTTATTAGTTACAAGAATAAAAACGTCCAGGAATGAGGCTTTTAAGAAATTTTGTCATATTAATTATTTATAGGCTTTTTTGAAAATCTTCACAAAACAAATTTATATTTTTGCTTAACAACCCATCTACTTATGAGATTATATATGTACAAACATATGAATGATATTAATGGATTTTCAACATAACCTTTTAGAAGAAAAATATAATGGCAGTGATATTTTAAAATTTAGAATAGAATTCTTTTTAGTTGCTTGTATATTAAGAATTTTCTTATTTGGGAAAATAACAGTTTATAACTATTAGAAATTATAAATTTCAATGTTATAGAATACTAATACACTATCTGGAAGAAAGAGACGAGACACCCCTCGAAAAGTAGAAAAATCGACAATACAACTGACACATGCACAATAATAGGTATCACGTGTCAGCCATATCCTATAAATACTCTGTGGAGTCGACTAGAGTTGTTTTTTGTCAAGATGCCACCACGGGAAGAGTTGTCTGAGTTCGAGAAAGGTGTGTTGGTTGGATTGCATCTTGCCAAGGTGCCAATTAGGGAGATATCCCGTCTCCTTAACTGCTCAAAATCAACCCTGGCCCTTTCCATGATCAAATTGGACAGTCCTACTACATATTTGTGGTACCTCCTGAACGTGGATTTTTTGAAGGGCCATAGTTTTTAATTGCTTCAGTAAGTAGAGAAATAAAAGAGAGTTCTAGGTTTCAGCTACACTATCACAAACATTATTTATTAATATTCCTATATATATATATATGAATGCATGAATATTACATTTGTAAAGGCATTGTTAAGGATTTTGGGTAAAAATTGAATACAAATTGAAAAAAAAAATTTTTTTGAAGTAGATTGTCTATGAAATGTTCTAAATAATTTTAAGACAAATAAAAAAGAACAAAGTTCATTTAAATTAAAAGTATGAATATATTGCAGTTGAATAATTTATAATAAAGAAGAATTTTTAATTTACTTACTTGCACATTTCAGCATTATGGATACATTTTTTTATCATAACCCTGTTTTCAGATTCACCCACATCAGAAGCTACCAGAAAAAATTTGAATAATTGTTACTAATTTTGTTTAAAAAATATTGTTGAAAATTAAGAGTATGGTCAAATATGAATATTTATGATCTTTTCACTAAATACTAAGATTTTAAAAAGCAAGTAAATAAAAAATAAATATTAACAAAAAAAAAAGGAATATTTTGCCATGCCAGGGTCAGTCACATTTGGCAGATCATCAGTGATTCATGAAGTTTGGGTTTTATAGTAGTTCGATTATAAATGCTCAATTTTTATCAAAGTGTCTTTCATATTATAACAGCATTTGGATAAATTAAGATGAAGCAGCATTGGGGGCATAGATCTCAAAGTTACAAGTGTAGTCAAGTTTTTGCCATGCTTTCTTTTATGTACTTTTAAGTCTAATCCATTGTTCTAAATCTACATATAAAAATTTTATTAATTTTATTCATTTATTATAATATAAACATGTGAGTAAATTTATAATGATTAGGATTTTCAATATTAATAACAAAGTTCGTTTTTTCATACAATTATAAACAAAATCAATTCATAAGTTTCATGAATATTTTTCTACATAGTAGCAAATGACGGAATTTGGTATATAACTGCTGTAATTTATTTAATTTTACTCTGTTAGAAATATCTAATTTTCAATGTCTTGATATATGTATATTCAATATACTTCAAGAAATGAAATCACATTAAAAATTAAGAACAAAATTAAATTTTTTCAAAACTAATAAATTATTTATATCTGAATTACAAAATTAAATGTGGTAAAAAAAGTGTTGCATATCATGCAGTGATGATAAAAATTCACAGGAGTAAGTTTTGTATATGTAATTTATAACATGTTTATAATTTTTTTTTTAATTTTTAAAATGTATTGAAAACACTTAGAACAGAGGTGGCCTATTAGCGGCCCGCCTTGTATATTTTTGCGGCCCGTGAAATTTATCACGCTTTTACAAAATATATTTATTTTAAAATGGTCAAAGTAGTGAAAACCAATGCAATAAAATATATATTATTTGTGCATCCATATATTGCAAATACCCACATTGAGATCGATTAGCAAAAGCTAAGTGAAAGAGTGGAGAAACAAATATCGCACTAGTAAAATAAATATTTTTTATATTTCATTTTTAGTGTTATACATTTCTTTGCAATGTGCATTTAATATCATCATTATTATTATATAATCTATGTTTACATCACAGACTAATAGTATACAATAACTCATAATGTTTCAATTTTTCACTCCAAAAAATGTCTATAATGAATCTAAATCTAATATGGGGATATATAATTTTATATGCGGCCTGTGGAGTTATGATGCATTTCCAAAGTGGCTCGCAACAGCATTTGGGTTGGTCACCCCTGACTTTGAAGCTCTACAACTCCCAACACTTAGTTCATCTATTCTTTGATGCTATGAAAATAAATATATTTGATATCACCAACTCAATGTTTCACACATAATAATTTGTGAATCCAGCACAGAAATTTATTTACTTTAATAATATCTTTAAACTTAACCTTAACAAACAAATTAGAAAATACAGCAAAGTTGATATTCAATGCTAATACAACAGACTATATATTTGGTTTCCAAATAAATTAGAAATTCACGAAACATCCAAATAGAAAAATAGAATTGAAATGAACTGGGATGTTTCATTAGCCAAGTTATTTAGAATCTTAGCATTGGAAAATAAACACCAAATTGGAAATAAATAATATAACAATATTAATAGCTATTAACTTTATATCAAAACTATATTGTTTTTATTTTTAAAAAATGAGATTATGTATATTTAACAGGTATATTAATAAACCTGTTATATATGTTAAAAGATTATTTAAATTAATTGCACTTGCAATATGAAGATTGTTAATAGGCACTGATACCAATACATTCTCTATGTATATTTCAGTTTGTTTATTATTGTATACAAAGGAATGAACTAAAAGTGAGAGTATGTGTGCTCATATTATTACAAAGGAGAGAGGTCATATTAATTATCAATAAGTTATGACACTACATAAGATAAATTGGTATAATAAATAAAAGATAAGATAAATTGTTAATGAAAATTCAATATTTATGAATAATATCAACATTTGAATGCATTGAGGAATAAGTATTAAGTGAGGTAATCAAAATATGCACTGGAACACATCTAAATCATACTGAATTTAATTGGACAATGCATTGCTGAATGCTATCAACCTCTGGATAACAAATTGAAGCTCAATACAATGTTAAAGTAGGACTGGTATAACATTTCCCAATCTTATTAAAAGTATATAAATTAAGGTCTTTCTTGCTTTGACATCTAAATGTGGTCATATACCATATTAATATTTCTTTCCAGTATGCTATTCTTTTAAATTAACATTCTAATACAAACAGTTAATTTTAACAAATGAGTATTAGTCATTTTACTAGTTATTTTTCAGTCGAATTTTGTAACATGTTCTTTTAAATGAAGGAAAAGTTAATATGCATCGTGTACATGGAATTACAGAAAATAAAGCCATCAAGGTTCAATTACTTAGCTTAGAAATAAACCAATTTCTTGATTTGCGACCTTTTAAGTGTTTACACAGATAATTGTTTAAGGCAAGAGTTTTTGCACATATAGGCACTACACAGGTTGTTCATAAAAAGGGATACAGGCAAATCTGAGTCACAAATAAGTGCTGGAATGGTGGTGCACATCCATGGAGTGCAGCAGATGATTTGTGTTGTGTTTCAACACAAATCAGTTTTCAAATAACACACTTCTGAGCTGTACACCAAATGATAGATGAATTTTGGATGATGTAAAAAAATCAAGCAGAAATAAGCACTAGAGTGATGAAATAGATCCATTATGTGAGACATATGACAATATGGTATAGGCACCCTTACTATCTAACAGGATACAAGCATTAAAAGAAACAAAGTTTCTTCACATAACTTTCTTGATAATCAACAGTTCATTGTGTAGCTATATTTTCTGGTATCTGTTCATGGACAATGTAATTTTCATACAATTCCGAAATTGTATACGATTCACTAGTAGCTGTAATGAGTCATTTATTTTAATGGTGATGCTCATTTGAAACATTATTTCAAATATATTTACAACATTGTTCCTGTATTCATATTTTTCCTCCTTACTGTGTTAACATTTTATATTACACTCTGCATTGTATTAAAAAATTGTTACCATTGTCAAATTTTGCCATCCTTAAAATATTTTACACCAGTTATAGTTTTAATACATCTTGTGTTACTAATTTCTGGTCCAGATTAGAAATAAACAACTTATGAATTCAATAATAAAAATTAAAAGTAAAAGGAACAATAATAATATATAAATTAAATAAATAAACAAAGTATTATTTCAAACGTACCTTGTGAACTGGGTAAACAATTTTTATAATACTCTGCAGTTTCTTGTGCACGTGATTTTAATTTCTTCAAATAATCAGCTTCAAAATAATTCAAACCATTACTTTTCTGCGCTTCTGGACTAGACAAAAAATAAAATATTTAATGAAATGTGAAGGCTTAAATGAATAACAAATTTATCATTAATCCAGTTTAATCATATTAAATATATAAGTTCTTTTAATTAAAACAGTCTCCACTTTTTATAATTACATAAAAATATTTATAATTAAATCATTTGTTCTAATATTAAAATATAATGAATTAATATTAAAATAAATAATAAACAGAGACATTTTAAATTTCACCCAAATACTCTGACAGATTTATTATACTAATTGTTAGATGATGTTTATAGAAAATTGTTAGAGTATACTGTACAATAAGAGAAAAAAGTGTTTATTGTCCCAATATTTAAATAGTATGAATTATAATTATAATTTTAAAAATTAAAGAATAATAATTATAATGGAAAAATTCACCAAATGCTGCTGTGCTGTGTAGAAGGTTTCTACCTTACATAATTTGTGTATCATTATCTTAAATTTTGTCAATTATGCAGATTATCAAAAAAATGATTTTTGTAGTAGCTTTCCCTTTCACTCTCTCTCTCCGTGTGTGTGTATTATAGCATTATAGGTTTCATAGCAACTTTACTTTACATTAAAAGTTCATTTTCAAATTTCAAATCATATACTAATTAATTTTATACTATTTAGCAATCATATAATTTGTAAGAAATAAAGTTGTATGATTGATTACCAATTTAAATAAAACTCAATCATTTTGTATGGTATCAGAAATGCAATATAAAACTACTTTAATGATATATACATTAAACTTAAGGAAGAATATTAAAATTAAAATAGAATGATAAAAATTATTTTTTATTTAATATATAGATGATAAAATAAATTTTTATTCTATGCATAGATAATAAAAATTTTTTAATACATCTTGTATCTTTTAAAGGCTACCAATTTTTCTCGATCCTTTTTTCATAACTTCGAATTTTTCGGAATTCTTAGCAATGAATATTTGTAATGAAAATATTTCACAGATTTTTAATAGATTCCTTATAAGAATATAATGAAATTATTTAATAGAAAAATAAAATATTTCTTTAAATTTTGCTTTGGCATGCTATTTTTACATTTAAATATGTTATTTAATTGAAATATAAATTGTTTTAAATATATTGTAATAAGAACTACATCATTCATTAAAAATTGAAAAGTATCATGATACTTAAGTTTCGGATTGATTAAGAAGAAAATGCATATATGTTTACTATAAGTTATTTCCATTTATATAAGTAAAAGTAGATTTTTAGTTTTAAAATTAAATCTAAAATTATGTGTATTCAATTTTTGAAACAACACAAAATATAACATACAGACAAAACATTATGTCACTCATAAGGAGAATGGGCTATTATATGTAGGTAAATAATGGATAAAAATCATAAATATGTTTTTAAATAAATATTATTTACCAAGTCTTATACTGAAAATTTTATTATTTCTAGACATAGCATAATGATAGATTTTGTGTGCAACAAGAATGCATTTATGAAATTCAGTTCAAGTAATAAATGGGAAATAAAGAATTTCTTCAATCCTTCAAATTGCAAATTACCTAATTTGTAAATTTTTATAAAAAATAGAATTTTTCTAAAATTTGGATTTTTAACAAGATATTAAATATAAAAGAGGCAAATAAAACATATTAGTTCTAGAGAAAAATTTAGCAATTTTTAAAAATCAAAAAAATTTTCAGTGATGAAGTGGATAAATTTTGCTAATATAAATTATGCTAATTATGGATGGTAAAGAATTTACAAATGTAAAATATTAATGAAATTTGAAATTAATTTAAATTTAATACATTTATTTAAAATGTTATTACAGAAACATTTAGCAGTATATGTTCACCAATAAATTATTTTTCCTATTTTCCTATAAAGAGTGAATCTTTGGTCTAGAATCATTTGAAAAAATTTGGAACTCTTACCCCATTCATTTATTCTTACCCCTTCTAGTGGTGATCTTAAGTGAAGACTAAGGATTGGATCATTCATATTTGGCTATTTTCGAGTGGTTATTAACCCCTTACCTGCCGAGGAAAACTTACGAGATGCGCTCCCCAGTGCCACCGTTTTTCATACAGGCGCGCGTAGTTATGCGATGTATTAGAGGAAAAAAAAGAGGTGCGTTTTGCAACATAAAATCTTTTTATTTTCACAGAAAAAATAAAATGTAAAAAAAAAAAAAAAAATTCTAAATTTAAAGTATAGAATAACAGTGTAATAAAACAGATTTTAGAACTTATCTGCTAAGTGATATTTCCTAAAACAAGAATTCTTTATTGTTTCATATGTAAAATATGATAGGATCTATTTATTTAAAATGTCTAAACTTGTTTTTTATAAACCAAGTCACATAAACCAAAATCACATTCATTGCATTGATAGCTAGTTTCACGACGAAACGGAAGCAAAAGAAGAAAAAAAAAAGCATGACCTACTCAAACAGAAACAGAAGCAAAAACTGCACAGCTATGACTCACCGTTTCAGAAACATCCCCTTTACCAATACCCTGTCCCTTTTCTCTGAAATAATAAAATCCGTTTCAAACATTGTCAAGGTCATTTTGTGGCATTCCAAGACCGTGGGAACAGTTTTCTTTATAGCAGCGCAATACAAGGGATCGTACTTCGGAAAGGCGTATATATACGCCGGTGGCAGGGAACGCATCGGTTGAGTGAGGCGTATATATACGCCGGCGGCAGTTAAGGGGTTAAATGAAAATAAAGGAAATATCTCATTTTGATGTAGGAATGCGAATTTGGCCGTTTTTGTAGCAGAATGTAGCAAGAGATGAATTTTAAAGCAGTTGGCACAGCTAGTGCAGATTTTCCACTCCTATCTTAATAAATAGCAAATATAAGCAGAAATGACAAATAATCTTGTTCCCCTTTCTTTTCATTAGTTAATCTAAAACATAAACAACTTTCAAAGGCCTTTAATTTTAGATTAGGCATTCAATTTTACTGCACACACACTTGGCATCAATTAAACTAATTTTTTATGCTAATTTCTCATCAACATATCAATTCTTAAACTAAAAAAGAATAAATTTAAATATAAATTTTTCTTAATAGTTTAATAGATTTTTTTTTAAATAAGAGACAAGTACATTTTCATTTAAATAGCAATTTTAAAACAAAAAATAATAATTTTAATTAACCTGTAGTATTTTTTTATTCTCTTTATTTACTTTTTTGACACATTTAATCATGCTATATGTAGAATATATATATTTTTTTTTTGGTAAATATATTATCAAATTATAATAAAATCTATGTTTTAAATGGCATGTACATTTGAAAATTTCAAGAAAATAAAGCATTAAAAATCATCATTAAATTTTTCAGAATAACTTTTGTATATGATAAGGAAATTCATATTACTAAAGCTTTATCACATTTTTCAAAAGCAGATGTCTTTTAATTGGATTTTCCATATAAGAACCGAGTATTTCAAAGAAACTTAGCTTCTCAGACATATTTAATCATTTTTATGGCTATTTTTACATATGATGGAATAATTTTATTCTTTGTTCATTTTAAAAGATGACCTTTTATAAATTCGATTGTAAACTCATTTTAAAAATTATGTTGAGTCATATTTTAGTCACCAAGAAAACTGGTAATTAATTGTAATACCAGATATGTGAAACACATTATTGACAAATTATGTTTGTACCTTTTTGGAAAGATATATATATATATTTTTTTCATTTTGCTCCAACTCTTTGAAAATAAAACTTCATTATGTTTTTCTGCATTAATCAAATCCGAGTCTTTAAAATTTACTTCTTTTTTCAATTCTGTTTCATGATCCTATTCCTAAATTCCATTAATTTTAGAATATTCTGAAATATCACCTAATTCGCTATTCATGTAAACAATTGTAAAAAGATATCACTGTCTCTGCTGATCTCATCAATACACCAATTCTTGCTAAATTAAACGTCTCTAAAACAATAGTACAGGCACAAAGTCAAAAAGACTCCAACATCCTTATCAAAATTAAACTTTCGCTTCTTTTTTTTTTGCGTCCCTTCTTATGTGACCACTTAGGAAAGAATAAGAAATATTGTCTAGAAATATGGAGAAATTCTACAAATTTTAGTGAAGAAAAAGAGCGTTATTTTTTTTTAACCCAATTGCATGTGCTTGTGGGTTAATTTACTGAAATCGAAATTCAGGTATCAAGTAAAACAAACAATAGCAAGAAAAAAGAACTGTACTTGATAAAATACTAAAATATTATTTATTCTAATATAAATAATATAGAACAGCAAAAACATTTATATCTAAAAAAATAAATTTTGTCTCCCATTTGAAATATACATTTTATGCATAGGATACATAGAATTCATATGTAGAATTTTTAATAGCAAGATTATTTATTAATTACAAATGTTTAAAAAAATGGCAAAAGCACATAAAGAGTAAATTATATAAATATAAACTTACTTTAAAATTGATATTCTTTCAAAAAAACAGTAAAAGAAATTCTGCCACAACAATGGAAGAATAGGATGAGAAATAGATGTGTCTAAAATCTGTTCAGCCCATCGATAAATAGGTAAACTTTCTAAAGATGGTTGTTTGATTTTCAAAAAATTACAAGCTTTCTGAAAAACAAATAATTTCCGGGTATCATTAAGAATATTAATACATACTTGCATGCATGGATAAAATGATTTTATAGCCTTAATATTTTCTAAAACCAAACAACATGTGCACTCAAAATACTTATATTCCAAATGATTTATACACAAAAACTATTATTTTGTACTAATAAAAATAAAGGAATGAAATTAAATACGAGCTAATAACAGAAAACTGAATGTATATTTGAACATATTATTTTATAAACATATTGTGAATCAATGATTTTTTAGAATTAAATTTTACTTGAATTGAGGCAAAAGAAGTCTGCAATTAATATGCAATGTCCTATGATCTATACTAAGAAATTTTAAGGTTTAGGAAAGGCACCAGGAAATTCTGGTAAATCCTACAATTCATACAAATTTGATTTTTGTATTTTTTTTTTATAGAAGTATAGATCATTTTTATATATATTATTTATATATATATATATATATTTTTTATACATATTTCAATTAAAAAAAACTTGAAATTGTCAAAAAAAGCCTACACTAAAAATTTGAAGATGTGTGTTAATTTATACTTTGAAAAGTGCAGAAAAATAATCTATAATATTCCATTTGATAAGAAAGTCTAGAATAATAAATTATATTAATACAAAACACATAATTAAAAAAATTCAGCATATACATAAATAACAATATTACTTTTAAGGCACCCAAAGGTGATATATCACAGTCTTCAGCGATTTCTTTCTGGACATAATACCATAAGTCTTGGACTTGTTTTTGCTTTGTTTCAGACCTTATTATAATCCAGGCCAAACATGGATACTCAGGAAATATATGCTTCTTTAATATTGTGAATGTTTCAGTATTTGAGCCAAATATTTTAGTCCATATAGTTGGCTGAACATTTGAAGATGATAATAGAGGCTAAAACACATATATATAAATAAATATAAATCCCTAATTTTTAAATATATGCATATCCAAATTTTCATAAATGTAATCATTATTTTTAAATAATCAAGAATAATCTAATTTATGATGACAGTTAAACAAATAATAAAGAACTAAATAACAATGCATCAAAATAATGATGCAATTCTTTTAAAAATTAAATTGTATCATATACTTACATTTCCAAAAGCATAAAATATATCAATAATATCGCTTCTTGTATAACAATCAATGAAAGAAATTTTGACTATAACATCCAGTAAGAAATAGATTTGCTTTGCTGATTTTTTTAAATTATATTTCTTTCCTTCTTGAAGAGACAATACTTTCAATAAAATACTAATCCAAAGTTTAAGCAGTGGGGTAGCACATTCTACAGTTACAGAGCAGGCTTGTGATATTTGATGCTAAAAATTTTAAAACAATATTTATAAATTCTATAAGTAATTAATGATTATTAAAATGTATAAAATACTTGAAATAACACATAAAACACATCCTAAATAAAAATTAACATAAAAAAAATATTTAAATAGCATATAAAATAAAATTACCTAACTTAAGGGAGTGAATGACAAATAACGAATAAGTGAACAGAACTTTACTTTCTGGCGGAAATTTTAAAAAAACTATTGAAACCAAGTTTATATTTTTTATGGAGCTATAATTAAATAATTAATGTATTCAAAATTCATATATACAAATTCAAATTATCAGAATAAAGTCATATTAGGTTTAAAACTGGAATTCATCTGGTATGTTAACAGAGGAAAAATTATATTTGAATAAATAAATCAATATTGATTATCTTTTACAAAGGAGGTATAAATAATACAATATGGTTGTGGATTAAAATAGTTTTATTAGCAAATATGAGCTGTTGCTGTCCAGCTACAAAAAATAAAAATTTTAATATTTTATAAAAATGAAAAAATATTTAAATACTAATAATTTCTTTTAAATCAAAAAATTAAGTAGGTAAAATAAAAATAATAAACTGCTATCAAACTTCTATATGGAACTCAGAAGAATTTGAAGACTATGAATTTAATAACAATCATAGCTGAAAGTACAAACATCTATCAGCCTTTATAAATAAAAACAACTGACAAGAGATATTGCCACAAGATATAAATAATCAAAATAAGAAGTCAGAAAAAATTACAATATCAATTCCCTTTGCCAATTGTTTTTAAAAAAAAAAATAATAATAACGAGCATAATCTGATTATATTAAAATCCAATATGGTTTAATTAAAATTTTCCTTAATGACAACTAATAAGAATTTTTCACAATTATTCTTTATGCATGAGATTGAATAGAAAGAATACTGATAGACACACCTCTTCTTTTAGAAAAAGATGAATACAATGCTTAATTATAAACTATACAAAAATATATCAAGAAAATCATGATGTAAACAACAACACTGGAATGTTATCAAAGTCAAAATAAAATGGAACTAAAACTGAATACCTTCTGAATTAATTTTAATGAATTCAAAATTTGGAGATGACAGGAAATAAAGCTAATACTAACATTAATTTTTAGTGCATGTAGATAACCACACAAACCATACCTAAACACAAAGGATAATTTTAGGCAAGCTGTGCGAAGCAAACTATAAAATATAAAGTAGTTCAGTTAAAATAGGAATTACTAAAAATACATTAAAATTTACTTTAACAAGTTACTGATTAAAATAACATGATAAAAGTAGTTTAAAAAAAACTTAGTAGTTCATGTGTGACAAGGTTTATAAAATTACCCAGTTATTAAAATTTTATAAAATTTAGACTATTTTAAAAATTTATTAAGTATGTTAGTTCATAAGTAGAGGCCAGTTGAAGTTATTCTGTGAAAATTGAAAATACTCATAATTTTAAAAATATTTAAGCATGCCTTAAAAATACCGAGTAGTCCAAATAACTAAACTTTTGTTTATAAGTTGAATACATTCTAAAATATTAGACCAAATTTATTCATGACCTTCATATTATAGCCAGGTTTAGATTCTTTTAACAAACGTTTTTTACTTCATTAGGATTTTAACATGAAATTTATTTACGATTATACTGTATTAGTAAAGAAATAGTTTATATTATTTTTAATTAAAATGCAAGTGTTAAAAAAATACTTATATTTAACTGCTTTAACATTTTTTTTTTTTTTTTTTTTTTTGAATTTAAGAATTAATGTTAATGCTTAAATTTAACTAATAATTCATTTCCTTTTCTAATTATTTTTTTTCTTACTACCACATAAATAATCTGCTCAATCTGAGAGATTTTCTATCAAATAAAATTTTCATTGTCTTATTTTTAAAATTTCAAGTAGGTAATAAAAATTTATTGCTAACCTTGATCATTGCAGCAATCTTGTGTAGCACTGCACCAACTACAGGACCACTGATGTTAGATAGTACTGTCATATCAGCAACAATAAGATTATTCATAGCAATTATAAATCTAAAAGTGTGAATAAAAATAAGTATTGTGAAAGGACATGAAAAATATAGCAATAAATTAAATACATACAAAATCTAGGCAGCAAATATTCATTCAAAACATAGCAGCTGATAATATAGGGCTATTTAGTTATATGCTCAGAGATGCCAACTTTAAACAAGACATTTCCAGAGTATCTCTGAAAATTTTCAGTAGTATTATGCTTGTCAGTAGTGGTAATGGGCCAGGGTTTAAATGGAAACACACACAACCACCTTCGAATCAAAACTCCCACAAAATTCACATCTTGAGATATATTCAATCATACATACAGCTACATTTTATTATATTGTCAAATAATGCAGTAATTTTTTTAATTCAGAAAATTTTAATTAAAATATATTTAATTTAAAGATTATTTAATACTGTCAATATGTGTGCTAAAATAATTTATTATATGTAGTAGGAAATTGTGCTTTCAATCAAAACATCACAGGGTAACAGTACTTTTGATAGCAGAGGAAAAATATAAGTTACACTATATTTATTTGTGTACATTATTAAATAAGAGTGATTGTTTGTTTCTTAATTGTATAAGACAATGCAAACAAATTTTTCATTTTAAGAAAGCTGATACTGTTTGTCTTAAGATCCATGGAAATGTTTTTTAATTAAGTGAAGAAAAGGACACTTTTGTATAGAATTTCCATAAAAGTATTAGTTTTATCAGTAGTCCATAAAGAATCTGAAATTTGTTATTTTATATAGTAACTATGCAGAATCTATACCAGTTGACAACTAATTTATAAGTATTCCATCAGCAGAAGAAATAAAACATGTTCAACAGATTAAAAATATTATTCTTAATTATAATTTCTTTTAGATTTACATTTAATTAAGAGGCCTGAATGGCCGAGTGGCTAGCGCTCTGTCGCTCGGTACCACAGGTTTCGGGTTCGAGTCCCGGCGGTGCCATGGATGTTTGTAGTGGTTCGGAATCCACTTTAAACCGTAGGTCCTGGTCCTAATTGGATCGTAGAGCGTTGTGGGGCCCTTGTTACTCCACGTCCGTATCTTCAACTTACACGCGCCCCCTGGGTAATGCAAAGTGAGTAACGTCTGTGCAGCGCTTGCCTTAAAGCATCCAAGACCAAGCTGTCTAAGTGTTTGCCAACTGCATTAGAACAAAAAAAAAACCAAAAAACATTTAATTAAAATACTAACATTAAAACTTCTTTTGCTGTAAAACCTCAAATGAAATAGAATTTTTTTTTTTCAATCTAATCACACTGAAGCTGCAGATTTCGGTAAATGTCATTTGGAAAAAAAATGTGGAAAGTAATGTCGGTTTTCTAAATTAAATTCAAACAGATAAAATTTTAATAAGTTTTCATTTTTAATCAATAACGTAATCACCCTCTTTATCAAAACTTTTTGCCATCTAGTGGGCAAATTTTCTATGCCGGACTGATAAAAATCAATTGATTTTTGACAGTACGTCGATTGTCTGACAAGGATTTGCTTCCACTTCCGCCCTTAGCATGTCATTGTCTAAAGTTGTTAGTCTTTCTGATCGGTACGAGTCGAAAAGATTGAAATTATCTGAATTGAACTTATAAAACCACCTTTGGCATTTACGAACATCTAAAGCGTTTGGATAAACATCATAAATGTTTTTCATAGCAATCGTTGTATTACTACTCTTGTGAAACTCAAAAAGCATACAATGCCGGATATGTACCTCTTCTGGTATTTGGCTGGCCATTTCACCATGAATTGTAAAAAAAAAAAAATTTAGATTTTATTATTTATGAACAAACAAGTCACTCTAACCTTAAAATATCTTTGGCGTGCACATTTGACTAATGAGCTGATAAATGACTAACGAATATCGGCATGAGCAAGAACGACATTACTTTCCGGTTTCCCCTAATATTTTACTTGCTTATAAATTACTGATGCTCATAAAAAATGATAATAACAAAGCAATGCTGAGATGTTGGTTTTCATAGAAATATTCAAAACAATAATAATGAACGTAACTTGAAACAACCATCAATGAATGATTTTTAAATTAATACCACATGAGAATAATCATTTTAATTCATTATTTCTGTTCTTATGGCTATAATATATTGCAGGAAACAAAAAACGATATATGACATTTTTCTCTGAATTTATTTTAGCACCATCTTTGTGCGATATACAAACTTATTGATTCACACCTTACTATTTTGGTTTATCAATATTTTCAGCAATTTATTATAAAATTTATGAAACAAGTTTAAACAAGATATTCGATCTGAAACTTTCTTTTATGTCTAAAGAAAATTCATGCATTAATGTTGTTTAATAAACTTAATTACAGAAATTATGTAAAATACTTTATCAATAAATCTGATACTGAATATAGCTGCAAATTAATACACAATTAATTTTTAATTGAAAATGATAAATAACAATCATTTAGTACAATTACATAGCGATTTTTTATTACAATTTCAAATGTTTAAATGAGAGTACCTATGTGCATCATTAATAAGAACTTGATCAAGAAATAGTTATTATGAAAGAAAATTAACCTAAGTAAAAAACAAGAACAAAAATTAAAATTTACACAAGTTTCTGATAAAAACGAACTCTTTAGCAACTTTGAGTGATGAAAGTAATTCAAGTTTTGTATACAGAAGCTTGTGATATGTGAAACTTGTAGAATTTTGTGTGAAAGAAGTTTTACTTATTTTTTTACAAATCTAATTCTAAAATATTTCAATACCAATTTTTTATTCAAGCATACAATTTAATCCTAAAAATTTTCTGAATTTTATTAAAATATTTAATTTAATTAAATTTCTGAATTTATTAAAGATTGTAATCTGTGGGGATGGGGGGGAGAAGAGTACTAACACATGAGTTACTTTAATTAGTTACATAAAATACATGATAGAAATGGCATATATGATAAAAATGCATCTTAATATTTTATATTACATAGGAAAATAGAAAAATGTTGGAAATCAGTAAAAAATTCTTTAAATTTAAGAAGTATATTCTTACTCGGATTTTGATAACAGCTCATCACTATTTTTTACATAGAAGGGCAGCATATAATATAAAGACTGTATTGCAGCTAAATACTGACGACTCTCAACAAGTGCAGTTAGACATTGTAAGCCCTCTACCATCAATCTGCGCACACTAGAAGTATTTTTAAAGAAAAACAAGTTAATCTAATAAAAATTTATTTAAAAAATAAATGTACTAAAGGATTATAATAAAACAGTAGCTATTGCACCAGATATCAATTGAAAGTACTAAAATATAAACAAAAATCAAATAAGTTTTAGCATGTCATGTCAGAGAAATATTTAGAATTTGAGAAAAATTTTATTTGTAAATAAACTGGTTTTTACACTATAGAACTTATAAAAATCTTTAATAAGCTATTTAACTCATTTAATATTTATCTTAATATATAAATATATATGTACTGTTAAAAAAAATCAAATATTTATTTGATTTGGTTTTTAAAAAATAGTCTTTCTGAAAAAAAAAATGAATAAATAAAACAACAGCAATAAATCATATAAAAATTAGTACCAAAAATGAACTGAAATAACTAACATTTTTGAAGTCATGTTTTATACAAAACAACCAGAATAGGAAATGAATTCTAAATATGAATATTAAAATTTAAATAAGTTAAAATAAAAATTAAATTTAAGTTATAATTTTATCACAATAAAAAATATATTCTAGGGAATATTATCAAATCAAAATCAAATGTAAAGAAAGCATTTCTAACTTGTGTCCAATGTTGGTCATAACTAGGAAAAGATACATAGCAACTGGGTGTTTTTCTTCATATCCTCTCAGAAGGGGTTGCAGCCACACTTCTTCAAAAGGATCGGGTAAAAAATCAACATCCGAGAAACCATCATAAATCTGCACCCACAGTGGAAATTTTTGGTCTAAAGCATGAAGCTTCAATGTAAATAAAAGGTCCCATGCCCATGGAACAAACCTCTCTTCTTCTCGTAAAAATCTTCCCATTGTAGCAAATTGAACCATCTAAAACAGAAACATTGAAGGAGCATAATAAATTTTAAGGTAGACACCTGTATATATGCATTTGAAAAGGATTTAGTTTTATAAATCTCAACATACTATAAAAGATTGTTGATACAGTTATACTTTAAAAATTTATGTTACCAAATGCTTGTGCTAAATGTACAAATAAAATATAATTAAAAATTTTGTAAAGTTTCCAGTAAATAAAAATATTTATATTTTAATATTTTTAATAATTGCTGGCTTATGTAATTACAGATCTGTAAAAATATTACAAAATTTGATATTCATTTAAATTCTAGGTTGCTCATATGAAAATTGAATGCAGCATATAAAACTATTAGTCTTTATTAAGTTGAATGGGTTCTGGTGCTTTTTTATACTATCAGTTTTTCAGATTAGCAGGTTTTTAAATACTTAGCATAAAACTCATGAAAGTTCATATTAAGAAGTACTGAAACAAATTATATTATCAACGTATTTGGTAAATATATGTACATCTACATTTTTATTATTTCACTAATTATAAGTTTCAGCTGCCCTAACTTCCTGCTTATAATCTGTAGCAATTTTTTTTATAAACATCAATAAAATCAATTTCCTAAAAAAAAACATTGCTTGTACGTGCTTAAAAATGGGGGGAAATATTAATAAATAAATATGAATGCAAGAAAAAAAATTATTCTTTGAAAAATTAAGTGAAAAAGTTATGGGAGTTGCAGATGATCAACAGTAATTGTATTTTTATAAGAAACAAAATGGAAAATATGTTGTATGTCATTATATACATCAGTGAATAAAAAAGACCAGGAATTAAATAAAAGATAATTAAATATGCTGTCTGGAAGATTAATGGTTTGCATTTCTGTGAATTATTACCAATAAATTCTTTTTTTGTTTTTATCACAGATATTTCATGCATACTTCTTTTCTCTTGACTTGCACAATTTGCAATGTAAAACATGTTAATTATTAATCTTATTTTTAAGTTGAAAAAGCTCTATTTTAACCACAGATGCAAAAAGTCAGCCTTATTGGTAGAACTTAGTCAACAAGTTAAAATTGTCTGCAGATTACCCACTTAAACAGATCAGGTGCAGAAGTTTAACATTCTTAAACAACTTTTCACTCATTTACTGAGCTAGAAAAAAATAGAAGATTCTTTACATTAATTTTAATGGGATAAATAGAGATAAAATGTCATTAACAAACATAAGACCATTAACAGATTAAAATATGCTAACTAAATAATTAAGTGACATACCTGTGTGAGACCACTCGATACAGTCCATTCATTTCCTTTTCGGTCATATTTCATATATGCTTGAAGGACAAGTACAGCAACTTCAACGTGCAGCTGTTTAGGCAAAACAAGTTTTCCCTATAGATGCAAAAAAACATATTTACGATACAAATGATTATAACACAATTAAGCAAAGAAACAAATCTTCACAAAAACAACAGGTTAATTTCTACTTAAGGTAGTTTATATATTTACTACATCTTATATATATTTATATATAAAATTTTCTTAAATCCTTCTTTAGAAAAAAAAACCAATATTCCTCCACACTTAAACACTAAAGACTACAAAAAGTTGAAAAAATTATATATTCATATATTTAAATTATTTCACTTAGTATATATGAATACAATAGTACAATGAAATTTACATTAATGTTCGTAATAACTAAACTTTTATTTTTTTTAACACATTTTTGACTTGCCAATGCATTTGTTGGAATTGTTAAATATATTTTTTTTCTGGAAAAAGTCACCATTCAAATATTCATTCCATCCTGTATTCATTATTTTTTTTTTTCAAGCATTCTTTAAATTTTAGAACTCTGTATAAACAATAAAAATGACACAGCATGAATATTTTTTATTTCTTGTTTTAAAATAAGATAAATCAGTAATAATTATTTAACCAAATCAGCAAGAAGTTTCTTTAAAAATAAATAAGCCAAATTACATAAAATTACGATTTTTAAAATTGAGAAATTTCCTAGTTAAGTAAAAAATACAAGATTAATGAAAAGAAAACTACAAAAATACAACTAAAAGTTAAATTAAATTTATTATTTCAATATTATTGTTGGCAACCTTAATTATTATTTATCAAACTAAAGAAATTCAAAAAGAGAGAAATGAAGTAAATTATTGAATATAAAGGTAAAAATACAAATAATTAACTGTACATAATATTATTAAACTGTTAATATATCCAATACTATACAGTATAAAAATAATTTCAAGGTTATACATTTAATGAGAAATCCCAGTTCATTTCGGATAACAAAATGCGAGCTAAAAAGTTCTTGGGGCTTGAAAGTGGCATTTCTAGAAGCCAATCTTTAATCGATTGTACATCTTCACATTTCGGAATCCATTCTCTTAAATCCATTTCTTGAAACATGTATAAAGAAAGCTGCAGGAAAAAATGTTTCAAATAAAAATATTTAATAGTAACATTACAAAATAATTCTAAATATATTTTATAATTATTTATTTCCTCTTTTTTAAAATCATTTAGACATATATTTAACATAACATTTCAAAAATTTTATACAAAGGAAAATAAATTAAGACATTTATTTCTTTTTTATTTGATTTTTGTCTAACATGAATGCATAATATTAACATAAAATAATCTCTATAAAAATATTATGCATTTTGAAGAAGGCAAAGAAAAACCTATCACTAAGAGCAATTAACTATTTGCAGTTTGCTTAAATAAAATTTTTAAACATGACAATATTTAATGAAAATAATTGAGATAATTAGTTAAACAAGCCTAAAAGTTCAAAAATTAATTTTTATAGAAAAGAACTATTCAATTTGCCACCTAGTGGTGTTCCAATTAAAACCCTACTCATAATGCAAATTTCCTTAAAATTGGCATTTTAAAGAATTTTTTTTTTAAATTGTAATTATATAAACATATATAAATATTTTTTTCTTCACAGACTCAAATTTCTTGGCCAGCTTAATGAAATGCATGAAAAGAAACAAAGTCATAGCATTACATTTTTCAGTATGGATATCACACACATTATAAACTATTTTTTGAAAAAAAAAATTCTTTACTATTTACTATATTTTTGCATAAAAATTATCAACAGAAGTAAATACTTATTATCAAGAGAGATTTAATCTCCACTTCAAATGTATCAAAATAAAAAGTTGATTACTGCTGCTGCTAATACACAATTTGCAGTAACAAAAAGCTAACAATAGAGAAATCAGTAGAAATTTCTATACCAAAAGAAATAAATTTGATATATTCAGAATAATTCTATAGAGTAAGGTTAAAAATACTTAATGCTATATATAGTAAAAAGTTGTTATTACCAGTTTTAAAACTTTAATTGTATGCACATTTCAAAGATTTTATTCTGATTTTGTTTCAAATAACAATATTTATAAATATTAAGATAATTTTCAATGTGTGGAAATGATTAGTACATTTAAATTGACAAATTTAAAAAAAAAAAAAAAAAAAAAAAAAATATTTTAAGAGTCTTATAATTTCATCATTTTCATAATTTCATCAATAGCTGAAACAAACTGAAAATGTACAAAGCAAGAATCAATTTGAACTTTTTTAAACATAGAAATTTTTTAAATTCATGTTAGGAAATCTATTCTAATAACTTCAACTAGGTTCATAATAGGTAACCATTACAAGAATTTTTCATACCTATTATCAAAAAATAAACTTCTATGGTACTTTAATATGAACATCTTTTTTTCTCTAGTTAAAAACAAGAGAAAAATTGAGAAATAAGAAAGATTATGAAATAAAAACTTTACTTAACAATACCATATAATAATTTTAATTTAAGGCAAATCACATTAATATTTGGAGCCGGATAGCTAAGTGACTAGCGCTCTGGCGGTTAGTGCTACAGGTTTCGAGTTCGAGTCCCGGGTGTGCCATTGAAGTTTGTAATGGTTCGGAATCCATTTTAAACCGTAGGTTCCGGTTTAACATAACTGTAGGGCATTAGGCTGACAATCTTATCCCGTAAAAAGAAAACATTTGTGGTCTCGAAATCTGCCAGTACGCAGACGGCCTTGGCCCACCATAGGGCTGTGGCGCCACTGATGATGATGATGATGATAGCATTAATATTTGATTTAATAAAAAAAATATTTTTAAATAAAATTTTTCTCATCGTTTATTTAAATAATTTTATTACTTTAAGTTCTAATTTTATATGTGCACACGAAAATTATAAATATTGACTTAAAAACATTTTTTTAACCCTTTATTAATAAATGAATGAACTTACATTAACAGAATCATCTTCACTAGTTTGAATTTCTTTTAATAGCACAGTTAACAAATCAGGATACTTTTTGATGATCTCTTTCAAAACAACCGTGCCTTCTTTAGACAAATGAAGCAAAGCACTTTTGCCAAATGCAACCTACATAACAGTGAAAAATGTAGTTTTCTATTATTTTGAAATTAAATACTATTTGATAATAAATTAAAGTTAAAAAAATTAACAAACATTGCACTTCTTATAAATGTTATAAAAATCAAATATGGAAAATAGTTTAGTTTATTTAAAAAATGTCTTCCAAAACAACCAAAATTAGTTAACAAGTAAAAGTCAGGAAAAAATAAAAGTTATTACTAAATCCATAGGTCAATCCAAAATAAATCATTTAAAATATTAATACTCTAAAATACATCCAAAAATAGAGAAATATATTCCATAATATAATTGCTTATAAAATTCAATATAGACAATATAATACAAAAGAAAAATATATATCAGCTACTACATAAAATATCAAAAATTAGTAAAATGCTATTAACCATCAAAATAGAAAGAATTTAAAAAGAGTTAAGGAAAAAATTTAAAGGTCTCTGACAATGTTTCCCATTCAAACAGAACCTCACTTTTTAAATTTGCATGCAAATCAGCATTCCAACTAATCAATTTCCAAATGCATATAAAGAAACTGACAAATATCAGCTGTTTAAGTAAATGCGGGAGAATGTATTTCAGAGTCTCTTGGGAAAGGTCCCTTACAATCCTAGATAGTGGTTATTTAGATTTAAACAATTTGGAAAATCATCATTTCCCTTTTAGAGAACATCAATTTTGAAAAAAAATTCAGTTTTCTGGCTATTTTTGTACAAAAATAATATTTTGTTTTTCAAATACAATCATATAAGAAATTTTATAAGTTTTAAAAGATGACAAAAAGTTATTCCATTATCTTCAAAAATCATATATGGTATAGTTTTCCTTCAGAATTATTTTTTTATCCCAAAAGCAACTGAATTCATATTCAAATTATAGCAAAATAGTTATAATTTGAATGCAAAAATTTAATAGTTATAGAAGCATTAATAGTTATGGGGAAAAATAAATTCAATTTATAGATTTATAATTTTGCTTATTAATTTGTTGACACATTTGTTAACAAATCATAAGAAATTTTTTACATCAGGAATAAAATACATTTAGCAGAATGTTTTGAAAAGTGGTTGACTTCGGCAGGATTTAATTCTTAAAAATGATTAATTAAAAAAAAAACATGCATATTGGATGGCCATATATTTACCTAAAAAAAAAGGATGAAATTGCTAGCTCTTAATATGTAGAATGTTAACTGGCAGATTACAAATGATCTGATAATTATTAGTAATAAAAAAATTAAATGCTTTCAAAATATTGGAAAAAAAATTAATTATTTATTGTTATTATTTTAACTTATCATATAGAAGACAAGCTTTTTGATGCATGATTCCAAAAACATTTATCATTATTTTTCATACAGAAAATTATTTTATAAATAAATATATTATAAAATTATCCTCAACAAGAAATCAATTACTAATGAACTAGTAAATAAAATCCTTTAGAAGAATTCAAATTCTTTAAATCATTATTTTAAAATTTATTTACAAAGATAATGCAAAATTCTTTCCAAAGTAAAGGGGGGAAAATGAGATGAATTTTACAAATATAAGAAATAAGAAAATTTATTATAAAACTAAATGACAAACCTGGAAAATTTCATGTACAAGGAAAAACAACAATTCTTTTTCAATATTTCCACAAAAAGCAATAGATTTATATGCATTAAGAAGATACAGTTGATTGCTCTGTTCAAAGGTTGATAGTTTTTCAATAAATGCAGATACCATTTTATCATCTATAAATTTGACAAAAACAAATTAAATGAATGATCAATTGAAATTAGAAAAACTTAACTAAAAATAAGTGACTAAAAAAAATATAGTTTATTTTATTTATCTGCACAATTATTTATTTATCTATAAGAATTTATTAATTACATATAACCTATGATTTATACTACAAAACAGATCAACTTGCCATTTAGTTTTAGATCTATATCTTTTTCTAAGTAAATGTCTTCCTCAAAAATATGAGAAGAATGAAATATCCACAGAATATTCCACAGCATTTTCTTTGAAATACATTTATAGGGAAGAGTGGCTAAGAATTTCCATACTTTCAATCTATAGAAAAAAAGCATATATTTATAAGTATTATACATACACTAATGTGCAAAACTAAAAGCATAAATTTTTTTCTACGCTGATCAGGATATCATAAGATATTATTTGAGAGAAATAAAAACCAGAACAAAAAAACCCGCAATTCTAATTTCAAAAAAGGATATGAGCATAAAAATAAATAGGACGCATACATTATGGAATCAAGTAGAAAAATTATTTATTCAAAAAAATGGTGTTGATACAAATAATTGTTTGAGCAAGCAGAAAAATAGCAAAAGACGACCCTTAGTAAAGAATACAATTCTTGTTAACACCAAAATGTGGCAGTCCCTCCATACTCAACATTACATGATCAAACAGTTGAAACAAGAGAAAATTCTTTGACAACCAGCTTTTTTGCTTGTTTTTCTCCAGCAGGTATAGTCATGCCAAAAACGCCACACGTTATAAGGGATTAAATCAGAGAGAATGCTTGCCATTCATTAAATGATATACTATTTTACAGAAATCTTACTACAACATCAACCTGTAGCCCAGCATTATTGTTATAAAAACATAAATTTTTACCTCAGAATAGACGGATATGTGGAATGGTTATTTACAGAAAACAGCAATTTCCATTAGTTATTTAGTGATTTCAAAAACATTGAACTCTGTACATTTACAATGCCTCTCCCAGAAGAGCATGAATAAACCACCATAATAGTCTCTTTCCCTAATATTTCTGGGTCCCTTAACATCTTTATATTAAATTCAATCCAGAAATGCCAGCGATACTGAAACAACCCTCAAATGTAAATAATGGAAGTGTTAAATCAGTCTGCCTAATTTATGAGTTCTTTGCACTGTTCTAACAGAAATTACACGTCAACAAATGTCTTGAATACTGCACATCACCCTTTAATTGCATATCATGAGTTGCATGTTTCAACTGCACATATTAAATGTTTTCTCATGACTTAAAATGCCTCATTTTTGCTATTAATATACAAATAATTTTTTATTACACTAGTGCTTATTAAGTTAATATTCCTACAAGACAATTAGAACAATTTCATGGTATCTGCTTTAAAATTATATATGTTAAGTTCTCCAAGCTGGTATAAGGCAAAATAGTTTGTTAAATTTTATAAAATTTATTCTGTTGTCAAAAATGCATATTTTTCATAATTGAATATAATATTAATTAGCATCAAGGTATTTATTTATAAATCAATTTTGTCAAATAAGTGACTTCAGAATATTAAGTATAAATCACTTTTTTTTAGAAGAAAAATTCAAGTTACTGTAGAATAAGTACTATTACATATTCTTCTATAGTAATTAAACTACGAAACATTACAAACTATAATGGCTGTAGGTGCATATATAAATATGTTGCACATTAATGTTAATGAATAGCTATTCTCAGTTGTTAATTATAGATATACTATAAATATGCTGCATAAAATATAAAGATTCTAGTAATAGTTAAGCTTAAGAGTAAATATTTGAAAAACATATGAAATCTAATTTTTAATTGATATGTTGATCTCATAAATTATATTTAGCAAAATGCTTTCTTATATTAAAATGCAAAAACATAATCTCTATTGTTTTAAAACCAAATTTGATCCAGCTATAAGACATGGAATTTTATGATTACAAGCCAGCTTTTGGTATACCATTTATATAATTTAAACATCATTTTGGGGCTGGCTACAAAAATTTCTATTAAATTGAAATACATATAAACATAAATATTTTTTTTTACATATAATTTAATAATATAACTTAAGAAATGAATCACGCACCCCAGAAAAGTCTTTCAGCACATAATAATTATTAAAAATGGAGCATCCTTATAGTGTGCATTTATGAACATAAAACAGAAGAAAATTTTAATGAAAATATTGAAGATAGGCGATATGAAGCTGCGTATTTCTATTTTTGAAAATACAGAAATAATTAAAAATGTAAAATTTAATGCATTATTTTACAATCGGAAAGAGTAAAGCTACTAAATAAATTGTTAAAATACAAAATGTCTAACATGTTTATTTTAAATTTATATGGTCAGTATCAAATTCTTCCCTGTAAAAATAACAGTCGATAGATTTCATGCTCTAACTTGAAATACAGCAATTACATCACTATATAACATCCTATTTTTTTTGAAGTGATTGCTTTGATATTAAAATAATTCTGCCAGATTCTTATTTAGGTGACACTGGGATTTAACAATTTTTATGTAGGCATATTAGTATTTGACTCATTTTTAATTTTGTGGCTTCTTCATTGAAATGGCTTTTGTAGCATTATTGACTTTGACACAATCTGATGAATGGATTGATACCAAAACACTAGTTGAAATAAAAGCCATGGAAATCACAGGACCATCTTGACTGCAATTGTCTAACTGCACATTTCTTGCTAACAAATATGTGCTGAAAACTTTCTATTGTATTACTTTTGGGTGGTCTTTAGCTCAAAATTAAAATAAGCATACATTGCATTCTGAAAATTATCACTATAAAGTTGCATAAGCACATCTTGAGTGTGATTATTTATTCCATTCACAAAGAGAAGCTGTGTAGCATTACATAAAAAGACATATGCTTATAGCTCCTATAGTTAGCCTGTTACATAAACACATAAAAACATGATCAATACAAAACACAAAAAGGGATAATTATGAGCGTGAAGTACGCTTTTGTTAGACTAAAGGTAAATTAACAGTTTTAACTTCCTACTTTCACTTATAAAACTAAATACTGCTGAATAATCTTTGGGGATAAAAAGTTTCAACGTTAAAAAAAGATTATATGGAACATATTTACCTCGTTTAGGGCACAAGGATATAATATATATCAACTTCATTTTCTACATTTACAATTAGAACTTTTCCGAAATAATAAGGGAGCAGTCTCTGATTAGCATGGAGAAAGATTCTATCAGGATATAGTTCAAATGGTAAAAGAGATATAGTGGTAAATGGGATGAAATACATTAGTGGATTTGGGGGAAACAAAAGAGAAAAAAATTTAAGACAACAGTCAACAAAATGAGTTTTCATGAAAAACTTTCTTGATTTCTAAATAAGATAATTTTTTTTTTCAATTTTATGCAGCATTATAAATGATTAAGTCAATCAATTAGATTATACAAACTATCATAAAAAAGGTATGTGCTTATGCAAATTTGATGTTATATAAAGATTTTGGAAAATTAATTATTATATAAATCACTTTTTGTAGGGAAAAAGGAATTAAATTTTTCTGACAAATTAATATTTTCTGAAGTGAAAATATTAATTTTTACCATTTTCATATCTTAATAGTTTAAAAATCTACATATATTGCACGACAAAAAAAAAAACAATGATAGTTTGAAAATACAATATAATTGACAACTTCATATAACTTTATCTAGGTTGTTAAAAAAAAAAAAAAAAAAAGAAAGAATTTAATGTTCAAGGTATGATTTAAATAAGAGCAATATTGACAATGTACTTTTATGACTGTTGAAAAAATAGAAATTGGATAACAATATTAGTGGAAAAAGTGAATAGTTGTACCAAGAAAACTTATATTAATCATCATAAAATATTCTATGTATAGGTTAATAAAAGTAATAATGAATACATGATAAATTAAACAACTTTTTTAATTTTGATTTTTTTTTTCATTTCCTCACAAAAGAAGCTGTGCTCCCTTTGATTATATTAAAGCTTCAGCAGATTACCTTTAACATTTAGGAGACTAAATATCTAATATTATTGCATAGTTAAATATACATATACATAATTTTACATCCATGGATGGCTACTATTATCCAAGGAATTCAATAATTAGAATGTCATCACTTAATTTTTTTTAGTTTAAAGATTATTTTCCCCAAAGATAATGCTTAAATTTGTCATAAGTTTTAAATTTCTTTCTTTTTGAAAATATATTACTTTAGTAAAGGCAATTTGAAATACTCACTTTTCAAAATTGAAAATCACATATATCACATGAAAAATAAATCTATCATATTCTGCTTGTAAAGCAGATTTAGATTGAATGGTAAATTTTTCACAATATTCCCAGTGGTCAGACACATAACAAACAGCCTGTCTATAATGGAAAAAATATTTAATTGAAAATGTGTATTGCATAATATAAAACAAATTAAATCACCTTTCTGTCATTTTTAGACATATTTATAACAATTAACACATCAGACATACAGAATATAAGCTCTATAATTTCGTATAGAAGGAAATTGAAAGAAAACAATTTTGTATTCTATTTTAATTTACTGAAAATCAATACTAGCAATAATGTAATTAATATTGGGAACTTAAGATGATAATTTTATAACAAATAAGACCTGAAATATCACCTTAAAAAATATGCAATTACATATATTTTCAATATCAAATTACTTATGACCTGCTAACATTTACAATTTCCAAATTAATACTTACCAAAATAAATTTAAATAGTCTTGAGAGAATCAATAAATAAAGCATGATACAGAAATAAAACGAGTTACAAATTCAAAGAAAATAACATTTGATACCATAATGGGTGAAATAGATGGAAACAGAATTGATTTAAAAAAAAAATAATTTACTGTTTTCTGATAAATTCAAGTATTAAATTCAAAACAAACATATATGCAAATGTGTTTTTACAGTAAACAATTACATGAACTGAAAAATGCTTACAATATCACCTACATTCAACAATGCAGAGATATTTTTTATCAAAACTTAAAATCTTATTTGTGTAAAAGATAACTATCCATAAATTAATTATTTATAAAAAGCTGATATTAGATACTTAATTAACAAATATAACTATAATGAAATAAATTTGTGAATTCACTTTTAAATGATCAAAAATTACAAAGCATTGATTAGGATACATTTTAATTGTAAATTAGATTAGTAATGAAAAATAATCTCTTTCAGATTTAATATAACATACCCTATCATGTTACAAATGCATTCAACTGAAGCACAGAATTCTTCATTACAACAATTTCTCAGTCCAGAAAAAAATATATCAATGAGTGCAGTAGAAAAAGCAAATATTTTGATTATTCTTTCCTTTGAAGGATACTTGATAATTTCTTCTTGACCTGCAAAATAATATGATAAATAAAACAAATTGAAATTAGAAAAGAAACTTCTTCTAATATCTTTAACATTTTACATACCTTTTTTTTCAAATAAGATGTGTTCATATAAATTTGCAACTGACATCTGATTTAACAATGATATGATATCATCACTTGTCCAATCTCTAACAACTTCAAACAACTCTTCCTAAAATATATATATATCACTATTGAATTTTTAGAACCATAAAAACAATGAAATATTTTAACAAATAAATACATACAGAATTAAAAAGTCTTCAAAATAATTAATTTTTAAACATGAAATGTGCCAAAAATCATTTTAATGCAGTGCATCAAGTTATTTATACTACAAAGTATACAAAATCAGGAATTAGTTTCACTCTATTGTCTATACTCTTTATCTATATAGTTATATTCCCTTTTATCCATTAGAAGAATATAAATTATGTTTGCAACATTAATACAAATTATTTTTATTCGAATATTAAAAAGTGCTATATAATTACTTATAAAATTTTAAGATTTAAAGAGAAAAATATAAAAAGAATTAAATATAAAAACTATCTCAAACTATAATGATATACAGATATAATTAAATATTTCATGATTTTTGTAACATAAAATGATATTTAAAAGGCTATTACAGAGAATATAGAAAACTTTACATAGCCATAATAAAATATATCCACTACAGTGAAAATATGAAACAATTTCATAAACTCCTCTTCCCCTGTGACGTTTGCTATTCCCAATAAAGTTTCACCCTTAGAATGTCAATAAACAAACATATCCACAAATTGTATTAAATATTATATATAAACTCATGTTTGTGAAAATTGCAACACCATGAAGGAATCGTCATAATTGAATGAAATTTAATACACAGTTGAGTGGTAGTGGTACAAATAAATGATTAAATGTTCAAAGCAAACAAACAATAACAAGAGATCGGAATCAGTATTTTGTGTAGCCACCACGTGCCGCAATTAAGTGCTGCTACACGGCGTGGCATGGAGTCAAACAAATTTTGAATGTCTGCCTGAGGAAGAGCATTCCTTATTGTTTGTATACGCACCCAAAGTTCGTCTGCAGAAGCAACAGGACGAGGATCACGAGCGAGACGCCGACCAACGAAATACCACACATGTTCAATCGGCGACATATCCGGCGAATACGCCGGCCAAGGAAGAAGCCGGCATTGTCCTGTTGAAATACAGCGCCTGGCAAGCTTTGAAAGAAGGGAACAGCTTGGGGCTGTAGAACTTCATTGATGTACCGGTTGTTGTTCAGATTGCCCATAATTCTTAGCAATTGAGATCGTCCATGATATGCTATGGCACCCCAGACCATAACTCCAGGTGTTCGTCCACTGTGACGTTCGAGTAAAGTAAAGTAAAGGCTTGTGTATAATTGGAGTGCTTAGGGTTTTCCCTGTACCTCCGTGTAATATTTAAAATCATAATTAAATTATTTACCAAAATATTAAAACTTTTAATGGAAGAATATTAAAAATGAGCCCATGCTCGGAATAAAAAGAGAAATTACTGTTAGTATTAAAAACTATTACAGAATTTAAGAATTATATTTAAGTGTATATGTTTTAAAAATTTTAAAAATATATGAATGAATTTATTTTATAAGCCAATACAGTACCATTCCTTAAAAAGAAGAAAGGAAAGAGAGGGCAGAGTCTACATAAACAAAGGCAGTTGCTGTGCTAGTTTCATGGTCACGTGCTTTCCCGTGGATTGCGGACGAAAAATAGAGCGAGCGATATGATTGGTAGAAAAATCGAGTGAGCTAAAATACCCAGTCGGAGCGAAAATTTAGACTTAGAAAAATTTTATCCAGGATCTATGTGAATACGTTTCGCGACCGGAAACGAGTGGAAATCTTGATTAAAAATAGATCTGGGGCGCTTTTTTGCATAAGTAGAGTTTTGGTTGTAGTTCGGTAGATTTAAAAGGAGCGGATTTTTAGTGTTAGGAATTTTGATAAGAAAGTTTTCGGTGATCATTTTAGCATAATTAAGAAGCGGTTCTAAATTTAATTCTTTATGGATCATTTGTCTATTGTAGTGAAGTGGTGCATTAGTAATAGTTAATAGCATCTGATTTTGGAAGGCCTGAAATTTTTTAAGTGAATTTATTGCTGCGTTGATCCATATTGGAGTTGCATATAATAAAATTGGTCTAATTAGTGATATATAGATGGTGAGTTTACCTGTGGCGTTCGATAATGCATTCCGGAAGGTGGCGTTCACCGGCATAGCGTCTGACACGAATGCGGCCATCATGGTACCACAAATTAAAGCGGGATTCGTCAGAAAACACGACATGCTGCCAATCAGCACGCCAGTCTCTATGCTGAGCGGCCCATTGTAGCCGCAGGCGGCGATGATTTAGCGTGAGAGGGATCCGGTATAAAGGAGTCCTTGCGCGCAGTCCACGCTGCAGCAGACGTCTACGAATTGATGAAGCACACAATGAAACACCTATAGCTATTGAGCACTGTGCTGCCAATTGTCTAGAGCAGGGGTCTCCAAACTTTTCAGCCGGCGGGTCACATTGTTCACTCCAGTAAGTACCGCGGGCCAAAACCGTTAAAAATTTTTTTTGCCATTATCTATAATTTCTAGACTAGTCGCCGAGTACGTGCTCTGCGCGAGCCTACTCTTGCTAAATTCGCTGGTTCAATTAAGTACTACAATTACTATTGTGTTTATCGATACGACCATGACACTTGACGACATCTAATGGTCAAAAGCGGAAATAGGTACATAATATTCTTTATCGCTAACCGATGGCGCTAGTAGTAGTTTCAAAACCGCAGTAACAATTAAACATTCGTAACCTCATTGATTGGAGAAGTTTCTGGTGTATTCCAATCACTTGGAGATCGCAGTAATTGGAGTGTAAAAGGCTAGTGGAGCGACCCCGATTGAGTCTACCTAGGGAAGACGAAAGAAGTGGAACTGTATCTATTGTGAAGTAAATTAGTGCGTAACCCCATTTAAAAGACCGATCTGACTCACGTCCATACGTAATTGTATTTTGATTTAACTTGTAGTTTTTTTGTGTGGGATTTACTAGTATGGAAAAGAAGCGAAAAATAGACAGTGAATGCAGAATATTCAAAGATCAATGGAACTTTCAATATTTCGTGATTGAGTCCAATAATAAAGTGCTATGTTTGATTTGTAGTGAAACCATAGCCGTTCTCAAAGAATATAACATTAAACGCCATTATGAAACGAAACATTTTCAAAATTATTCAAAATATACAGGAAGTTTGCGGATAGAAAAATTTGAAGCTTTGAAACGCGGATTGAAATTGCAGCAATCTTTGCTTACGAAAGTCAATATTGAACAAGAGGCTGCAACTCGTGCCAGCTTTCGTGTGGCTCTTGAAATCTCAAAACGTCAAAACCGATGGAGAAATGATCAAAGAATGCGTAATTGCAGTAGCCGAAGAAATTTGCTCCGTAAAGGTAAATTTATTTAATACTGTCAGTTTGTCAGCAAACGCCGTGGCTCGGAGGGTGCAAGACATCGCAGAAAATATATCATCTCAACTGTCTGACAAAAATGAACATCTTGAGTGGTTTTCTCTGGCCTTGGATGAGTCAACGGATGTGTCAGATACGGCTCAAATGTGGATTTTTATTCGAGGAGTAAATAAAAGCTACGAAGTGTATGAAGAACTTGATATTGATAGTATTCACGGCACGACTACTGGGCAAGATATTTTTAAAGGAGTTGACAATGTCATTAATAAAAAGAACCTACGATGGAAAAACTTGAAATCTATTACAACTGATGGAGGCAAAAACATGTGTGGTAAAAATAAAGGAGTGGTTGCACTTGTGTCAAAGGTAGTAGAAAAAGATGCTGGTTCAAAACCATTAGTCTTGCATTGTATCATTCATCAACAGTCCTTGTGCGGAAAATGTTTGGATATGTCTGAAGTTCTAAAACCAGTCATATCAGTTGTTAATTTCATCAGATCCACTGGGCTGAAACACCGACAATTCCGCGAGCTAATTGAAGATATGGGAGAAAATGATTCACCGTATCACACTGCCGTACGCTGGCTTAGTTGCGGAAAAGTCCTGCAGCGCTTTTTTGAACTTCGAGCACATATCGAATTTTTTTTTAATGGAAAGCATCGCCCTCTTACTGAATTACAAAATAGCGAATGGCTATGGAAGTTAGCATTCTATGTCGATTTGACAAAACATATAAACGAACTAAATTTGAGATTGCAAGGAGAAAACCAGCTTCCCCCTGATCTATACACTAATATCAAATCGTTTCGGCAGAAAATAATATTGTTTCAATCACAATTACGTAAAAAATGTTTCACACATTTTGAAACATGTGAAATATTCAGCCGCACTACTGAGACTGAATTTCCCGTCGATTTTGCAGTCGAAGTTTTGAGTGCTTTGAAGATAAATTTTGATATTCGTTTTTCAGACTTTGATGACATTGCAAATGAAATTAAGATTTTTCAAAATCCTTTTGATACTGACATTGAAACCCTAGCCCCGGAACTCCAAATGGAAATTATTGATTTACAGTGCAGTGATATAATTAAGAACAGATATCAAAACTCATCTTTGTTGGAATTTTATAAGAGTGTTCCACTGATACAATTTGATAATTTACATAAATTTGCTCGTGGGCTGTTTTCTGTTTTTGGTACTACTTACTTGTGTGAGAAAGCATTCTCCAAAATGAAGTACACGAAGAATGTTTACAGATCTGAGTTAATCGATGAGCATCTTAAATCTCTTTTAATAATTGGTACAAGTAAAATTGATCCACAACTACAAATTATTGTCAGTGAAAAATTACAATTACATAAATCTCATTATTATTTTTTTACAAGTGGATACCCCGCGGTTTCATTCGCGTTCATTTAGCTTTTTCGTTCCTGAGGGATTTTCAGGATAAAAATCATGTTTGATTCAGGATATATATATTCCAAACATCGATATACATACCATATGCGATACTCTTTACATCAACATAACTACCGAGGGCAACCGCGGGATGTTCACTAGTTTATAATGTTAGTGGGATTCATTTAAATTATTTGTTAGTTGTTATGCTTAAGTTAAATTTTCTGCATATTATGTTTGTCATTAAGCTTTATCTAGCAAGTAAATAAAATCGTGTTATTATCATTCTGTGTTTTTTTGTTCAACTTATTACAGCAACAATATGCTATTCGCTGTCGCGGGCCGGATTGAAGACACTGGCGGGCCCGATTTGGCCCGCGGGCCGTAGTTTGAAGACCCCTGGTCTAGAGGAAGCTGTACGGTCCGTCAGCGCCATGCGGACCAGGTGTCTATCATCGCGAGCTGACGTCACATTTCGGGGTCCACTCCCGGATTTCCGAGTTGTCCGACACTCGTCCGTCCACTGCTTCCAAAGACGCATCACTGTGCTGCTGTTACGCTGCACACGAGCGGCTACTGCACGATAAGACAATCCAGCTTCACGAAGACCGATGATTCTCTCCCGTTCAAACTCTGTAAGTTGTTCAAATCTCGCTCTCTTTCGTCGAAGAGGCATAAGTAACGATTGAGCTAACGTTTACCACTAGCAGATTAACACCGATAACCATACACGCCTCGCTACAGCCGTCTATTTATTCGGATCCATCTGCCGTTCAGAGGGTGCTGCTCAGCATAAGCATGCGCTACGGATTTGAAATTCTAATCATTTGCATATCATGCGCTAATTTGCATTTCCTGAAAATTTCAGCTCACTCGCGTAAGTCCTTCATGGTGTTGCAATTTTCACAAACATGAGTATATACTAATGTCCAAAATTATGCAAAAATTCATGCTTTCTCAGAAACTGTTTATAAATTAGCCTGGAATGATACATAACATTATGACACATAAATACAAAGGAAAAAATTTAAGAGCACTGCATATGACATATAATTGTAGAATGAAACAATAATTTTTTTTTTTAATGTGACAAAGAGAGTGTGAATAACAGAGAGCATAACTCAGAAAAAAATGAAACTGATCCCGTGACTTATACACACATATCACGATTTCATGTTGGCAATAATGTTGTTAACCACAGTTTGGGAAATTAAGCTCCACTCTTCCAGCATGGCCGCCTTCAGAGCATTTACATCTCTAGGAGGAGGATGTTTATCTGCAATCGCTCTTCCAAGATAATACGTTCTCTATCTGGTTGAGATCAAGAGACTTTGCCGGAGACTGTATTCGTTGAATGTCTTCACTTTCAATTGGGTTTGTTCGATGTGAACGAGCATTATCGTCCATAAATAAAAAGTCAGATGTAGGCACATTTAGAATCACTTGTAAAATTAAACCTCGACTCATCAGTAAAGAGAACATGAAACCAATGGTGTTCAATCCAGTTATGATGTTCTTAGCACCAAATAAGATATCCCTCTTTTGTTGTGAAGACAGTGAAACACATACCCTTGGCATTCACCCATAAAGGCCTTTTCATTAAGCATTCTGTATACTGTTTGCAGTGATACAGCAGTTCCAGTGGCGGCTGCAAGCTCTAAACGTAATTGGCGAGCAGTAGACTGCCTGTTACGATGGGCAGTTACTGCCAGATATCGATCTTCAGAAGCAGTTGTCATTCGTTAACGACCTTGTTCAGGCCTTACAACAGTTCAATCGTTTTGAAATTGTTTCCCTAACGTAGAGACCGTCCGTCTTGAAACATTCAGACATCTGACTGCTAACGTGATTGGCTGCCTTGCTTCTAAATTACCTATGAGTCGCAATTCACACATACTTCTAAATGATACCTCGAACTGATAACAAACCGATTTGAGTCCTTATACACGGTAATTAAATGCTTTGTAGAAATTCACTTTGCACAAAGAGCTTCATTCAACGTCGGATGATGTAAGCCTAGATTTGCATATCAGAAACCCCTTCAGTACTTTTGATTTGATAATGCTACTTAGGCTTGTTTTTCCCACATTCCCTGCAAACATGGATCCCATTGATTGAATATTTCATTGAATATCAGTATTTTTGTGTGAAAATTTAAATTTGGACATGAGTGTAATTAACGATCAGTTTATTAACGGCATTCTTGAAAGAGGAGAGACATTTCATCTGTGCTCTAAAGTTTTCTAAATAAATGATCATTTTCAATTGTTTGATACATAACAATTTAATTCTGAAACTACTAGAAAAAATCTAAATTTTGAATACTTAATTAAAAAAAGAGCAAAAAATAAACTGTAAAATGGCACACATATATCAAATGAATGTGATGTACTTAATATTTTAAAAAAAAAAAAAAAATCAAAATAATATAATTAAAGCAAAATTAAAAGCCATTAAAAACTTTGTTTTTTCTCAAAAAAATTTATTTATAGACTATTTCTATCAAAAAAGCATTTAAAATAGTTTTTATGATTTGCTTGTTTCACTCAATGTTTCCGAAAATGTTAAACTGTAGTAAATATATAAATTATATATACTAATTAATATTTTCATTTCACTTAATTTATTTAAATTTAGTCTTTTCACATACTCAATTTTCTACTGCATTAGGTAAATGATAGACTACTAATGAAATTCAATGCTAAAAAATAAATCCATATGATATTTTTGAATAAAAATAGTAATTTGCTATATTTATTTTAGTATTCTACCCTGCGTGGCAATAATAACAAGTTCAATATCCAATGGACACACACATATGAAACAGAGAAAAAAAAATCATAAATAAAAAAGATGTATGAAAAGCAAATTCTTCATGGTGAAAGGTTTTAAGTTTCAAACAAATTAAACAGAATTATGACATTAGTAGAAATGGTTGAGATGTAGCAAAGATAAAATGTAACTACCTCTTCTCCATCTGAATCAAGCAGAGCAAATTTACCGCAAGTGGAATCAGAAGCATCAGTTTTTACATTACTTAGAAAGATATTTCTGTCTCTAAAATAAACCAAATTTAACATTTTATTATAGATCATTAGTACATATAATCTCAATTTAGTGATCAAAATCAAGGATTTTTCTGTGCTTTATAGCAAGGTTTTTTTTTTATATACAAATTTTGAATTTATTTTAAAACTATAAAAACATTGTTTGTTGAAAGTATTGAAACATCGCATTCATAGACAAAAATTTGGCCATTAAAAATTAGACATTTTAAGGTGTAAAACATATATCTTAAAATATAAATTAACCAATGTACAGCTTTTCTTTTTATCATAAAATTAAATTCCCCATTTCCCTTTGATAGGCAATATTACCTACAAAAGAATTGACTGCAGCATTCATTTCAGTAGCTAGGGTATGCAGTTGCTTCTTTACATCAAGAATTGTTCAGTTCACGATTTTGAACTTCAAACATTATTAATAAATGCTTGACATTTATTAATACAGTTTAAAGCTCAAAATTATGAAAATGAAAAATGTAAAAATTATTATTTTTTCTTTTATAAAGAACATGAATGAATCTAGGTTATGGCCCTGCATACACTTTTTTTTTGTAGGGCAATTAGCAAAACTACACACCTTGTGATTTGGACAATTAGACTTTAAGAAATTTTTGGCACCATTCACCACCAGGATGTGTATCACTCAATATACATCATAATATTAATAAGTAAATGTTGTTAATGCTACTAATCTCCCTGTTGCAGTACAGCTTACAAAAAGTCCAGATGACCCCAATGGCCATGGCTAATATGCAGAGCTTCACTTTAGCAAGGAACCACGAGAGCTGAAGACTGACTAAACCTTAAGACAACGCTCTACGATCATATTAGACAGGGACCTACGGTTTAAAGTGGATTCCGAACCACTACAAACATCCATGGCACCGACGGGACTCGAACCCGAAAACTGCAGCACCGAGCGCTAGGGCATAATATGATGAGCATAAGTAGATGTACATTCTAACAGCAAAATAACTAATGAACAAAATATATTTTTAGATGATACCAGTGTAGTCAGCTATAAAATATTTCTAAATACTTAAAAGTATTTAATACATACACTGAAAATAACAAATATTCAACACTATGAAGAAACGATTTTCACTTTTCTTGTTTTATTCATTCTCTACCCTGATACGCCAATGGCTACAATTACTGACTGACTGACAACCGGTCATTACGTATACACCAGTTTTTGAACAAGAATTCATTCGTCGTCGTCCCGTATTCACCTTACTTAGCCACCTGCAACTTCTTTTTATTTACAAGAATGAAACTTATCTAGAAAGTCGGCGTTTTAAAACCAATGAAAAAATTAAAAAATATTTGCAGGAGGTGCTTGACATTCTTAATAAAAGACTTCCACAAAGCATTTCAGCAATGGTAAACGTTTTGTGACAAGTGTACAGCTGTAGGAGGAAACTATTTTGAAGGTGATAGTGAAAAATGATATGAGGTTTTATAGGGCCAATATGAAAATGTTTAGATAGTACCTCATATTGAAGTACATGTACCACTCTTATGACTTAGGCAAAAAATTAATTCTTTTCAGCAATAAGTCACCATACAGCTCCTGATAATCTTGCTTCCGTGTGTTTTACAAAGGAAATTACACATTCTGGGCTACATAATTTGCCTATTTTTCATAATCACTCAAATTTCAAGCTGTACCAAACATTTAAAAACTGTAAGAAAACTATACTTTCTAAAACATGGTGACAATCTAACTAAGAATTATTACTATAAACTTCTATGCATTTATAAAGATTAGTTATATGAAATAAAATGAAGCTTAAATCTAGATCAATCGAAGGTATAAAAATTAATTTAATAGAATATGGAACTTTTGAACATCCATCTTAAAGTGGTGGTAAATTAGAGGCCCATTTTATCCTTAAATAACTTTCATAATGAAACGTAGCAATTTCTGACTTACTGTTTCTTCAGACCAACTTTTATTAAATAGACTTCTTACTATTATTGTACTCATAAAGTATCCAGTTTTCTTAAATAATTCAATGGACAGCTAAGATAAGATTTTTTTTAATTTCTCAGTGATTTTCAAATCAAATAACTAATCTAAATAGAAATTATCTTGATAAAAAACATTTCAATATATATTGTATATAATAATTTAACATTTTAGTCATTCAACTTCGAGTCAACACACCCATTTAACACCAATCAGAATTTTATACATAAGCTTATTTAAACAATAAGAAAAATACTAAATTTTATTTAAATACATGTGCTTGATTTAAAAATACAGCTACAAAAATATTCCTGAAAAAAAGTAACAAAAATAGTTGAAAATACTTTCAGGAAAGTTAAATTAATAATTGATTTTGATATTAAGATTTAAATTTTTGCAAAAAAAATATGTAGCATAAAAATTGTTGTAAAGGTTTTCAGTTTTTTCCATTGAGAAACAAATAGTTTTAAATATTTTTTATATCTCTAAAATTTATTCTTGCATATTCTGGTGAAGCTTTTATTTATTTTATTTTTACTTGCTTTAATGTGTCTAAAAATATTTCTTCCTTTTTAACATGGTTCCTTTGTGTATTATATCTTCCTTCTTTTTTTCAAGTCTTGAATGTAAAATATGTTACTTTTTAAAATAATTATCTATGAAAAACACTCTTTGAAAAGTTTTATTATCTCAACCAAAGGTATAAAACAATAAACTTTCCTGATGCATGGTATATGATGCCAAGGAAAGTAAGTGGACCCAAGTGCAAAAGTATTAGAAAATCATACAAGATTTATTTTTCTTTCTTTTAACCATAAAAATTATGACTGCAAATTATATATATATAAAAAAAAAAGGGTAGTCTGTTTATCATTCCCATAACTCTTTTTAAATAAATTTATATTACATAATAAACGATAAATAAAATATGTATAGATGTTCAAAATTATTCTATTAAACACAACACTATAACCATAAAATTATTTTCATTGCAATTTAACAGATAAACAAAATAAAAATTAATTATACATACGGTGCAGGATTTAAAATAAGGTATAAGACCAGCAAAACATAGTATAAGCATGGACAACTCAAAATATCTTTAGTTTCTTCTATACATAATGCAGATCCTGGAAATTGCAATAATTGTGAAGCCCAAACTTCAATTCCACTGGGAGATCTTATAATATGATTAACAATAAACAAGTAATCAGATCGTTTTCCATTTTGAAGTAATATAAACACCTATAAAAATGCAAAAATTAAATCAAAAACTGAAAATAGTAAAATTCCCAAAGTATTAATATTTTATTTTAAAACAATATTGCAATAAACATTTGAATCCACTTACCAACATTTTTAACCACTTCCGACAGATTTCTAAGAAGTCTTTGTCTTTTGTAGATTGCCGTTGGTAATGAAATAAAATACTAATGCACTTTTTTATATATTCATTACTTCTAAATTCAGAGAAATTTTCAAAATCTAAAAATAAAATATAAAAAGTTCAAAGGATATTCTATATATATTTTTCTCAGAATTTTAACAAATTTATTTAAAGAATTTTAATTAAAAATGTTTTTAATTTTTTAGATATATTTTGGAAAAAAAAAAACACCTTAAGATGTATCTAACTAGCAAAGAAATACGTATTTTTGTACAGTTTTATGCTGTCTCCTACGGTGGTGTTTGTTTCTTTCTAGTTTGATGTATACTCACATGTAGTTTGCTAAATAATATTCCTGAGATACAGTATTATGTACATCAAAAATCAGTAAAAAACACAAAGAATAGTCAGGATAATACATAATAGTTATAATGGAATACTAAATACCCATTTTAATATTATTTAACAAAAAAAGTTCACACTATCATTGCAGTTATAAATGTAAATTGTTTTATAAGGAAACAAGTTTGCATTCCCAACTTGTGGCTTAGAGGTAAAATGCGCCGCTAGCGATGATTAGGGCTGAGGTTCAATCCACTGGCGGCTTTTTTGTAGACACTTTTTCAAAAAACGAGGAAACTTGATGGCCTTTGTAGTGTTTAGCGTGTTGACTCGTTAGACTACCTGGTGGGAGTTTTCCGGGTTTTATCCCATATAACACGCAAATACGGAGTAGTTTGTCCTAAGTCCTCCCAGAAGGCATTACCCTCCTTCAGCGACACGGAGCCAAGTCAGACTTCTGCCTAAGAGTGCTACATCACAACAGAAAGTGCTCTTTTCCTCCCTCCATGATTAGGCTACTCATTGGATGTCCATCCAAAATTGTTTGTCTGCCTACATCTACAACATAGATATCACGCAATAGAAAAATTTGGTTATTATATATGGAATTTCACTAGCATGAAATTGTTCACCATGATCGCCACTTATCGAGTGATTTGAATATGAAGCTGTAACATCATTCAATGAAGAAGAGTGGAAGAATTTCAATTTCAATGTCAATTTGTTTCATTTATATTGCAGAAATTGTAGCCATGTCCAATTGGTAGTAAAACATATGGATTTAATTTTCCATGCAGTTAAGGGGAAATAAGAGTTAAAATGCAGAAGAGTTGGCATGTCTGCAATTTTTGTTGTGATTCTAGAATATTCCTGTTCATATTAATATTGAATGTTTTTGGAATATCATGAACAGATGGTACATTCATGTGGTATATAGCTGTATAACAATGGTATATAACTATTTAATCATTTTTCATAATACTTTCTCATCAGCAAACAGCTGAAGTAAGCAACATCAATCTGGCTTGTTTAAACACATAGATCCATTTAATTTATGAATTCATATTTTAGAGCAAATTCCATATGCAATTTTATCAATCTGATTACCAGTTTTTAATTTTTTTCAGCCATTCTATTTATTAATATTTTTGTCTTAAAATTAAACCAAATGCAGATTTTTAAAAATTATGACGGATTACAAAATATTATATCTAAAATAGGTTACTTTGAATTTTATTTCTCCCATCTAAAGTGCTTTAATCAGTCTTCTTAGTAAAACTTTGCAATACATCTTTCAACAATTACAATAAAAAAAAAAGTTAAATTTTTTTATTTAATTAATTGGATGTCACCAGTTTAATCTCAAAGTAACTTCCAACTTATTTATTTCATTTTGGGTCAAATTTTGCTAAAATCTCTAAATCTCCATTACCTTAATTCTTTGCTAATATAACCAAAGAATACTTGAAACCTTAAAAATTCAAGTTATTATCAAGTTCAATTTTTTTTTAAATTGTAATCCATTGGGGTCATCCATGCAACTAATACTACAATACAATTTTATCAATTAAACGTTCCATTACAATTAGTATAACTCTTAAAGCCACACTAACAAAATAATATATACTACTTGTGTCCCAAAAGTAAGACCAATTTTTATTATTTTTCAAAAAAACTTTATTTAATCTTCAAAATTTATTTCATCGCCTTGAAAGTAATTCCATCCGGACAAAATGCACTTATGCCAAGGTTTTTTCCAATCCCCAATGCATGGCTAAAAACTCATTGGTCGGCCTTCAAAGTGTGGCTGGTACCAATCGAGATTTGACGCGTTTGAGGCCCAAAATATATTTTAAAATAGAATTGACAGATCCGTTTGAAATTCCATCATCTGCGAGGTCTCTAATTGTAAATCGACGGTTTGCAAACACCAAATCTTTAATCTTTTGAATGTGAGTTTCGTCGGTTGAGGTTGATGGTCGAACAGAGCGCTCTTCATCTTCAATGCGTTCTCTGCCTTCTTTGAATTGTTTATACCACTTTTAAACATCTCTTTCCGATATAGTTTGCTCACCGAATGCCTTCTGCAACATTCTATACACTTCCGCAAAAAAAATTTAATGCAAGTTCTTTGCTCAATTAATTCAGACATTTCAAAAATCGCCGAAATCACTTATAGCGTCTTACAAAGCCAAGCGTTACTCAAACACTGATGAATATTATGAAAAAATTTCACACAGATGTCAAGGACAGTGCCAACAACCGAAAGAAGAAAAAAAATTGAAATTCCATATGCATGGGATTTTTAAATTCAAAATTGCTTTTATTTATTGGGTAGTGTTTGGTTTTTACAGTAGAGTATGTATATATATAATATATATATGTGTGTATATATATATATAGCATGCTTATAATTAAATCTCCAATAGAAATAATTTCTTCTCAGAATATTTTTCATAACTGCTGTATTTTTGTAAAAACATTATTATATCTATTCTATTACATTGGATTTTTAAAGGTTTTATGTTCATGAGAAAGATTTCTGAGAATAATTTATAAAAGAGTTTACAAAGAAAGATTTTCTGATACTCTTTAAGGAAATTATTCAAATATATTGAATAATGAAATATAGTTAAAATAATTTATCTAAAATCCATTTTTACTAAAACAATATTGATTATAATAAAATTCAGTAAGAATTTTTAAAATAGTTTTTAAATTATTGACCTAGAGGATTGTAGCATAATTTGAGTATCATAAAAATATAAAAAAATGTACACAACAATCAAAATTTCAAAGATAAATATGTTAAAATCAACTAATACTTATATTTCAAAAGCTTAAATCAATCAATTTGCCTATTTTATTACTATATCAGACATATTTTAAATATTTAAAATTTTTATGAAATTTATTAAGTAATAGTAATCAATTATGCTATAATAAGCAACCTATTTCCACTGCTTTTAACTATTTCATTTCAGAATGCAAAATTTTAAAAAAAATTATCAATATATGCATGTATAAATTCATTTTCAAGCATTTATATAATTAGATGTTCATTAAAATACTCACTAGGATTGTCAGTAGATTTTATACTGCTTATCATGTTATAAATATACTGTTCAATTTTCATCTTTGATAACCCAACTGAATAAGAACGGAAGTTATTCGAAAGAACAATTTCATCCAATTCTCCTAACAGTTTAATTACTTCACAGAAATTAGTTTTATCAAGTTCTTTTACACAATATTTTTTAGAAACGCTAACAGTAGAGCCATCTTCACAAAGTCCCTAGAGGAAATAAAATATAACTAATGAAATAACAAATATGATTTGTAAACAAATTTTCTCTTTTTAAAGAGGCAAACTTCAGAGAATCACTAGACTTAGGCAAAAGTTTGATCAACAAAATAACATACACATACTTTACTAATTATTATATCATAGCTGGGCTTATTAATAAAGATATTTTAGAAGTTTCCATTTCTTTATCAAGGGTAACATATTTTACAGATTGCAGTTTAAAATAGTTATAAAAAATACAGGGTTTCCAAAAGTAAAAATATGGCAAAACAATACTGAGGAATATATTTAGTTAAGATTTATTTGGAATATAGCATACAAATTAAAAATAGCAATAATTAACATTTGTTAACAATAATATTTTTATTAATTACGTCAAAGATTGAGTCGTATTGACCGTTTCCCTGTGAGCGGCCCGATAGTGGACTGCACCAACGAACGCTGTTATTCATTTAGCACTACCCAGGGGGCACGTGTAGCTTGATGATATGCTACGCTACCTAACACTACCTCCACAACGCTCTACGATCATATTAGTTAGGGACCTACAGTTTAAAGTGGATTCTGAACCACTACAAACATCCATGGCACCACCGGGACTCGAACCCGAAACTCGTGGTACCGAGCGCTATCCACTTGGTCAATAAGCCCCTCCCCCCCTGCTAATAATATTATTGCTGCTGAAATTGCATATTAAATGCTGTTTATAATTAAATATGTTCATTTTATACAAGTTGATATAAATTCAATATAATTATTAATATCATTCTGCTACTAATTATTCATTTTCAATTATTAATTAAGTTATTTGTAAAAAAGCTTAATTGTAATACAATACCTTTGCAAAAATTTCATTTTTAAAAATTTTCCATACATTATTTTTTTCAATATTCAGTTTAGACTTCAAGTATTTCATTTTAGTATAAGCTTCATTATATGTTTTTCTTGAAAGCTGGAAATCTTTAACTAGGGCAAACAGAATATGATTTTCAATTCCAGCGACTTCCTATTGTAGAAAAATATTAAACAGCAATATTAGCTATTAATTTATTCCATCTATTTCAATTTCTAATACACAAAAATAGTTGAAATATAAAACCTAAAAGTATTAATATATTGTTATGAAATAATTACTTTCTGCTAATGAAAAAATAATTACAAATTTCCATAACATAAAAAATAATTGAAAAAACTGTGTATACACACAATACTCTTTAACACAATATGTTCCAAAAAATTTTGCATAAAAGGAATTTGCATATTTGGTTGGATTTTCAGTTAATGAAATAAAAATTTACAGAATTATAGATTTCTCCCTTAAGACTTCGGGTTGGTGCATAAAAGAGGATAAACATATAAAAATTGATTTGCTTAAGCCTCTTATTGTAATTTTTTTTTTTTTTTTTGCCCAAATTATCTATATTATACAAAAATTGATCAATATATTAAAATATGAATGCAAGAATACAAAAAAATACTAAATATTAATTTAAGAAAATAAAATTGAATTTATATAAAAATGAAGCAATTTTACATTCCATCTGAAAAAAAGTAAATGATCAGAGAGAATTGAAAAAAGATTCAAAACCAATTTAAAAAAATACACAATTATCATTTAGTAACCGAAAATATTTAATACATACCAACTGAAATTTTTGACATCCCTTCACTGCTTCATTATACGTCTTGCTAGTATATTCTTCCGAGTAAGTTTGTACAATTGTTCTCATGCTCTCAATATCTTCTATTTTTTCACAATGCTGTATACTTTTCAAATTAGGATAAACATTCTTAACTTCTGTTTTTTCATCAAAACCACTGAGAGTTTTAATATTATCAAGTAAAATTTTATTTTCCTTAAATACACTAGAAGACTCTTTGATTTTTAAAATAAAATCATTCTTGCAAAGTTCAGTTTCATCATTCAAAGACATATTTTTCCTATCATTATTTTTTACTTGAATGTCTTGTAGATTACTTTTATCAAACGATTCTTTTTCAACACACTCGATGCTTTCCAGAATTTGGGAAGAGTCGGTCACTTTATTTGAGGCAAATTTTTCATTAGTAGTACATTCTTTTTTCATTTCACTTTCCTCACACAGGATTTCAGAAAAATTACTTACTGCAATTTCTTCTGAATTATTTTTATTACCTATGTCAGTAACCTGTTGATGAGAATTTTCAGCATTGCATTAATAAACAATACATGACAGAATTATTATTTTATATTAAAAAATTATTCTACTATTTTTGCATTTTAGTTAAATCATAAAATAAAACTACAGTAATAACTCAATTTTAAAGCAAAAGATTCAAATTAAAAATATTTTATAAAATACGAATTAACTTGGAAAATTTTATTAACAAATTAAGTCAAATATTATAATGGGGTTAAGTAATTTTTTACAGTATTACATTAATACAAGAATTGTCTATAAAGTGATGGGAATGGCTAAAAAAAAAGGATAATTCTTTATAATTTATGGCAAATCTATTGTTCGTCTTCTTCAATGCATTTCCAATTGGCATTCATACATTGGCTTTTTCTTATTTTCCATTGGTCAAAAATGTGCTGCAGTTGATTTTCTGATAGCTGTTTTAATAGGTACAACATCTTAACAGTCTCCAACGATTCATAAGGGGTTCGTTTCAGCAGATTTTAATTGAGAAAAGAAAAAAGTCACAAAATACTAAATCAGGAAAATAGAGGATGTTCCAGTGTTGCAATCCGTTTTTAACTAGAAACTGTTTCATGGAAAACCCTATATCCAAAGGAACATTGTCTTATGCAGAGTGAAACCATTTTCCCCGAAATCTGGGTGTTTTTTTTCTAACCCTTTCTCTGAGCTTAATCAAAACTTTGTAGTAATGCTGGTTCACTGCCTTGTTTTCTGATACCCACTTTTCTAAATGATACATTTCATATTAAAAAATGCAGTCAGCATTGCTTTAAAATTTAATTTACTTTGACTAGCGTCTTTCAATTTTGGAGAAGAAGTGGTTTATCAATCCTTGGATTGTTTTTTTGTCCCTGAATTTTGAAAAATTCAGGTTTCATCATGAGTACTTTTTTTAGAGCAGAATCTACATCAATTTGCTCCAACATGTCAGTACAAAGTTCCTTACAGCGTTCTTTTTGTTCTGGTATAAGAACCCAATCAACAATTTTGGCACAATCTTTCTTTTATGTCAAGATCCTGCCACAATTTTCTACGCAGTTTATTTACCAATGTTGGTAGTTTTAGATATCAACCTAACACACAATCAACAGGCTACTCAAACATTAAAGCAAAATTTTATTAAATTCTCAAGATTGCAGGCCAGCAGAGAGTCTTCCACTTTCTTATGATTTTCAGTGAACAATTTGTGCCACTCAAATACTTGTGTAGGAGCATACAGTTTTTTTTTTTTTTTTTTTTTTTTATAAAATTGAGTAAGCAACTGTAAATACTTCATTGGCATTTTGTTCAATTTTGATATTTAACATTTCAATGGCAAGTGAGGCAAAATGCAAACACACTTAATCACAACTGGCAAAACTCTGAAGGTTCAACTGAGATTAGGTTTACTCTGAAAGCTCAGATACATCCAAGTCATTGTCCTCGGGCTGTTATTTGACACTCATGACATTCAAAGAAAACTACAAAGCCAGTCCTATTATTTTATAGGCAGAACGTGAATTGCTCCATAAGGTGCATAAAGACTTATTATAAGATTTAATTATTAAAAACTAATACATTGCATCTTTTTTTTTTTTAAGTTTACATCAATTTATACAAAGTTTGATAATTAATATCAGAAATACATTTCCCTGTTTAATAAATTTTGCTCTAAATAAGTAACATTTAGTACCCATAATTTCATGCTAATAATTTACAATTGTTAGCTTCAGTAGTAAAAAAAAAAATTATTTGATAACATAATAGCATATAATTTGTAGAAAATTTGAACTAGTGCAATTCAATTGTTTTCCATATATGCATAAAATTATTATTTTTGTATCTAGAGATTTTAAAATGACAAATGTTTTCAAACTTTAAGAGCATTTCAGATGTGAAAACAATATTTAAAAATAAAGCATTACATATAAAAGATAAATGCATGAAATTGTGATAAAAAAATATTTATCAGATATTTTCCATGGAAATGCAGGCAAATAGAACACTTCCAAATATGAATGTATACAGCAAATTTCAAATTACAAGTTTTTAATAAAATAAACAAATTTTTGAAAATTCCAAAAACTTTATTAAAGAAATAAAAAAAATGAAAGCACATAAATCAATTCAGTGCAAAAATTCTATCTATCATCCTAAGATGAAAAGCATTCCTAGCAGGGCATATTTTCAGAAGTTAATTTTTATCAATACTTCAGAGGAAAAAAGAGACGATTGTATACAGCAGCTAAATAAGCATATCAGAATGCATCGCTGCAAATTTCAGTTTGAAAAGGTTTTGGATTTTAATTGCTTTGTGCTTATGCGATTCTATCTATCTTTTTCACCAATCTTCTTTTCTGAGTATTCAAGTTTCATGAAAGGCTTCAGATTTTAATTTTCTGCATTTACATTGTGTTCTGCATTCTTCTTGACCATCTTCCTCAAGTTTTCTTCACTCCAGAATTGTTCTATTCCAGGAATTTCCATTGCCTAAATTCCTGCAGTTTATGTTTCACACCTAAATATCTGCTCTCCTGTGTTTCAACCACTGGATTTCTTACAGTGTATTTTCAAGTTTTAAGATTTCAAAAATATATGCAAATATATTCTCCTGTGTGCATATTTAACTCCAAAATTAGTTCACTGGACACAAGGAAAAATTAGGCAGTGAGTGAATGTGTTTATATATTTTACTAACTTTATATTTTTTGCTTGTATTCATTAGAGTAAAAATTGTTAATTTGTAAATGATTTTATATAATTTGATGTAATTTTTTTTTTTAAATTCATGTTTTTATGGAGTATTAAAAATTTTATCAAAATCAAAAGTTAATTTAAATAAAAAAGTAAAGTTACAGATCAATGTTAATATTATTTATTTTGTTTTACATATTAATAAAATGGCGAAGTGAAAATACAAATGTATTACAACAAGAGAAAAAAAAAAAGGAACTAATGAAAATAATATGTTCAACGTTAAAAATTGATTAAAAGATTTGCAATTATGATAATAATATATAGGATGATTGTGTACACCTTTCCAATACCACCTCAGAAATGACATACAGCATTGCTCTTCTTAGATTGTCAACAACAACAAGGCTGAGCTCAATTCCTGAATTGATTAATATTACTATATTTTTTGTAAATGATAAATATGATTTTTTTTTTTTTTTTTTTGTCATTTCACAAGAAATTAATTTTGATTGTTTTGATTTGCCAAGCATTTACCTTTTTGATCAGTATAATTTACAAAGGATTGAAGAGTTTTCATAAAGAATATACAATTTTCCCATGAACAATTTACAGATATACCACAAACTTTTTTTTAACTAAGTTAAAACTGAAATTGAGAATTAAATTCTTTTCCATTTTTTTTTTTTCACATTGATCTTGTTAAACATTTACAATAAAATTGTTTTACTATTCCATGACTGAAATTGTAATATTTTTCATCATTCACTCTGTTATGATACTAACTTTCCTCATAATGCTAATCTGCTTCAACAATAATTGCTCAATATTTTATTATGCCTTATATTATTGAAATATTTTGTATATTTCACTTGTTCTCCACTACATTGTTATATTTTGTGCAAAATTCTGTATTACTTTAAAATGTTAAATCATTTATGGGCACCAATTCAGAATTATTTCTCCACATTAAGGCAAGTCTGACTTGTGTAAACACTGTATTCCAGCCTCTTCCGGAACAGGGTATATTGTGTAATAACACAGTTTTGATCTACTTGAATTACTAAACTATAATTAACAAATTTGGTTGCTTACACTAACCGCTATTAAACTTAGTTCCACATTTTCTAGTAACAGCCACTTCTAATTGCTGCAGGTTTATAATTTATTGCTATCTTATGGCTCGCATGGCACTCTGTTCCACAGGTTTAGGGTTCGAGTCCCGGCGGTGCGATGGATGTTTGTAATGGTTCGGAATCCACTTTAAACAGTAAGTCCCAATCAAATATGACCATAGAGTGTTAGGTGTAGGCCTAACAACCCTACCCCATAAAAAAAGATAACATCTCCTGTCTTGAAATCTGTCAGCAGGCAGATGGCCTTGGCCCACCATGGGGTTGTTGCACTACTGATGATGATGATGATGATATGGCTCGCAGCTCTCTTTCCTTCCAGATATTAACTAGATCAGTTTTAGCAATGTGTATGTAATTTTGTCCACTGTGATTGCAGATGCTTATGAACTTTCACAGCTAGTGCACATTGCATTTAGCTGTGCTGTTGCCTCACTGAACTGGGCCCCAAACTGTTTAAATTCTTTTAAAATGTTAATAAAATAAAATAAATAGATTCATGTCTTTCATCAACAAACTCCACTATTTGCTTATATTTATATATTATACATATAAACACACATTCATTATATTTAAGATTGTACAAAAATATATTTACTTTTTCTTCTTGGGAAAGTTTTTTCACACTAAAAGATTCAGCATTCACATTTTTCTTTGATTCAGTTTTCTGCAGGGAAAAATTTTTTTTTTTTTTTTTTTTTTTTAAATAAATTTGAATTCATAATGATTATGAAATAAAATTTACTTGTATTTCTAAAATATGTAAACATTGGAATAAGACATCTTTAAAATATATAAAAGTAATCCTATCAACAACTTCAAAATATAACGGCTACTAGAGTTGAAATATCGAAATTATAAACGATGTACTTATAATTTTAAGTACAATTCTGCATCTAATTCATTTCTTCCTTAAAATAAATAATTCTTTAGATTTATTGGGAATTTTTTTTCACAAAGCACTATCCTGATCCCATACTATGATGTTCAGAAATAGGTAGTGAAAAAATTCAAGTCATAAATACAGTAAAAAAAAAAGAAAAGAATTTAGAAAAAAAGACAGGAATAAAATTAACACACGCATCAGTAACAAATAACATTTTTAAGTTTAATTCAATCATTAAAAGAGCAATAAAAAATAGGCAAACAAGAATATACATAAGCATATAAATTAATAGACTGATGCATACAGTATTACACTATTATTTTATAAAAGAAGTTTCATTAAAAAACATTTTTTAATTTATTCATTGAAAGGGTTTTCCCAAATTTCACATTTCAATCTATTGGGCAATGATTAGCTGATTAACAAATAATTAACTGAACAGAATAACTTTTTTTAAAATTTAACTTTAATGAACTAAAAATACATAAATACATGAGAAATTAAAAGAAAAAAATTCCTAAATTGAATATTTCTATTAAATATTCAACATATCAGTAATATTAAATTAAGGTTTCACAGTAGAAATATGGAGTAAAAAAATAATGTCAATACTTACTAAAAATCACTTATTAATTAAATGCATCTATGTAAAGAGAACATTTGTGAAAATAAACAAAAAACAATATTTTAATAGCATTGCTTATTTTTTGTGGGGGGTGGGGATGGAGTGGATTTATCCTATTTATAATTGTCAATAGATTAGAACTTTTTAACTTCATTTCTCTTAGAGGACGGAAGATTTATTTTAAAACATGAATTGCAAGGTTTCTGCATCTAATTTTACAACATTACAGTAACAAGAATAATTTAATAAAATAGAAACACATTCGAATAAATAATAATTCAATAAAAATATACAAAACTTTGCTTGCAATTTTAGAAAAATAAAACTCGAGGGGGAAAAATCACTTAAAATAAATTGTATAACAGTAACAATTCTGAATTACAAGAAACTTTTATGTCCCAATATAAAAATTTATAAAACCAATAAAACAAGAATGTTAGTAAATGTACATGAACAGTACAACACATTTAATTTATCTAACAGAGAAAAACCTAATTCAAGACTGATTAATTACACTGATGGTATCAAAAATCTTAATTGGAAATGCAGGATTTAAATAAAACTGATTTTTTTAAATGGATTCAGTTATACAATTTATTATATTAAATATGCTACATAGTGTTAAATTTTAATAATATAGCTATTTCTTCAAAAAATCCTTAATGTTAGAAAGGGAGTATATTTTTTGCAATAAGTTTAAAACGATTAATTTAAACAAAATAGCAAAAAATCACACAAAAACTAAAATAATATAAGTAAATGCATGTTTTAAGATACAAAAGAAGTTCTTGCCATTATAATAACTAATATAGCTTAATAAAAAAATTATTAAAATGTAATATTGAATGTTCACATTAACAGAAAAGTAAAAAATTGGAATTTGCATTCCAGTCTTGATAACACAGCTGAAATTTTTGCTATTTGATGATTATGAAACATACCAAGTAGAAAATATATTTTTCATGAATATGAAAATTCACATAAAAAAACACATTATTCCTACAACAATTGAGTTTTAAGAATATCTAACCAACCATAGTATAAAAAATCTGTAGATTTTTTTTTTTTTTTTTTTTTTTTGCTAATTGGATCTACAGAATAAAATAACTAGCACAAAATAAAATGTGCCAAATATTCTTACACGTTGAAAACGGTTTAAAAAAATATTTTTTAATAAAGATCTGCAATTTACCTTTTTTTTTGTCTTTGGTCTTTCTTTCATTGCTTCCATATCTTATACTGCGATATATGCAAGTGATGAAAAGAAAATATTAACTTCCAAGAAAAATCACTTAAAAAGAAGCTAATGTATTCAAATCTAAGGCTTTTAATATTAATTTTTAGTTTTGCATTATAGACATGACACTTCAAAAACAAGACAAAACAAAAATCGAGAAATATCACAAGAAAAACTAATTTAAACTGAATAGAAATAAAAATAAAAATTATTATTGGAAAGTTTTACGCAGGTTAAAAAAAAAAATGTAATACATATGATAAATTAATAATACGCATTGATGATGATACAGTTCAGATTATAAACAATTCAAATGAATTGCCACAAAAATAACATTTCAACAAAAATATTCTAAAAGAATTTAAATGTATGCTCGCTGATGCTATTTTATCTCAATTTATTCAAATGCTTTTTAAAATATTACAAATAACTGAAAATGAAACTTTTGTAATATAACTCTAAAACTCGAATTTCTTGAATCCATTGCCGATCACATTTTAACAGTTGAACAATACATAGAAACTATGAAGTACAACTAGTACTTGAAATAAAAAATAATAAAACCCAGAAGAAAAAGTTAGGTATCCATAGCTTACAGGGTTACTAGACTTTTCGTAGAAATTGAAGTATCGCTGTTGTCTCATAATAAGCATCCTCTGTCATATCAAATATCCAAGAGTAATTTGGTTTGGTTTGTCTTTCTACGGTCATCTTGTGCACACGTTAGGCTAAATAGACCGGGACCTACGGTTTAAAGTGGATTCCGAACCACTACAAACACCGCCGGGACTTGAACCCGAAACTTACGGTACCGCACGCCAGAGATCCAAGAGTAAGACAGAACTCTATATCCAAAAGCGCTTTGTAGTTTATTTCGTGCTGCTACATATTTCATGCATTGAAACAAAATGTGTTCAACTGTTTCCGGAGTTTTGCAGATCAGGCATAATGAAGTGAGGGCAAATCTATGGAGTTTAGAAATAGTAGGATGTGTCTTCTTTTCGATGGGAAGGAAAAAGTTTATGAGAAGGTTTAATACTATCCAAATTATAGAATCCCTGAGCATATTTGCCACCTATCCACTGTTCTGTTGCTTTTATCAGTTTTTTTTTTTTTTTTTTTTTTTTTAAATATAAAGTTTTCCGGGGATATCCGATGAAATATAATTGTGTCTGCTGTAGATTTTGCTAGGGAATCTACCAATTTATTTTTTGTAATATCAACGTGCCCTAGGGACCAGATGTTGCTTTTAGGTGTGCTTTCTTTTTTGTTGTTGAAATATTAGGTCTTCCAGTGATATTCAATGAAATATTATTTTACCTAATACATTTTGTGAGGGAATCGACTAGTTCATTTTTTTTATTACCACCCATGTTCTGGAGAACAGATGAATTCGATGGATAAAATGCTATTGCTAAGATCTTGCAATATATTGCCAAGAAACTGGATGATACAATTGAAATGGATATTGCAATTTTGTATTGCCTGTAGAAATGATAGACTGTCTGTGACGATAATATATTTATGGGATGAGAGAACATAAGTTTAAAGGGTTTAAAGGAATGCAAGAGCTTCTCCTGTGATACTATTGTATTTTGAAATCTGTCCTGATGAAAACTTTTGTTAAAAGGAATTAATGATTGTTATTGAATGTTTAAAATCTGTCTTAAATGTGTCAAATGCCAAAATGATCCTATCTTTCCATTGTTCACTTTTGTATAGTTCAAAAAGATGTTTGATGACATGTTGGGATAGCTGTTTGGTTTGAAAAGATAAATCATTGAGAAGAAATAGGACTTCAGAGTTCCAACTAATCGGAGAAAAATTGGGAATTATATTGGAAGGTTGAATGTTTAAGTTGTCTAAAAGATTTGAAAAAAAAATTAACTAGAAGCGGGACGTTTCCACCTTGAGGTTTTATTTCCAGAACAAAGATAAACGAAGAGAGGACAAGAAGAATCAAAGGGTGTATATTTGAGATAAAAGCAGTCTTCCAGCATATACTGCCTCTGAAACAAAGTTGAGAGGCTTCTTTTAGTAAAATAGAGATCAGTGTCTACTTCGAAAGACCTGTTTCACTACGTAAATCAAAATGATATAAAGTGTTTAGTATTTTGAAGTTACTATGGCTGGATTATATATAATCACTCCATATTCCAGTATACTACGAATAGAATAGGAAACTACCGACAATCCCAGGAATTAGCCGCAATTGTTTGAAGAATATTCAACTTTTTAATTACTTTCTTCTTAAAATATAGGAAGTGTGGTTGGAAAAACAGATTTTAAGGAAATATGATGCCTAAAATATTTGTATGTTTTCCAAAGGATATGGATATTGTAAATTTGCAAATGTATAGATAGTTATTTTTTTTTATTTAAGAAACTCGCCGCAGGAATGATATCGAAAATATCTCTCATGTAGATTGTAAGAGGAAAGTATTTAGAACGTTGAACTAGAACTGATTTAGAACACCACGAGAGGAAAATAATTTCATCAACCGAGATTTTCTCCATTTAACCTAAAAATTCCTGTTATTGATAAAATTATAAATACATTTTGCAGCGGTGCCCTGTATGCCGGCCTGTAAGATTTTATAAATATGTCCATCTCTCCAAACCAAGTCATAAGCAGAAGAAATGAATAATTTGAGAAAAACAAAAACAAAATTTTTTGCTTCAACTATTTTGTGATGTAGGAGTGATAACGAATACATGCAATCCCTGAAATGAATAAAGCCAGAATGAAAAGGATTGAATTTGTCAGGAACTGTAAAGTGAATTATCCTCTTGAATACAATACGTTCAAAGATTTTACCTAAAACTGAAGTCAAAACTATTGGGCGATATGAGGTAGGGGAAATGCTATCTTTACCAGGTTTAAAAATGAGTATGATTTTGGTTGGTAACCATTCCTCTCGAATAACACCTGGGAAGTATATACTATTAAAGATATGAAGTAACTGTTGGAGATAATGATCATGAAGTATTTTAATTAATTTTGCAGGAACACTATCACTGACAGGAGAGAAGTATTTGGAGCAGCGCGAATGGCTCACTATAAGTAATAGGGCTATTACACTCATGTCCATAAATTAAGGATAATTCAGAATCACACAGAAATTGAACTCTAAAATAAAAATTTCACCTGTAGAATTATCACACACATCTTGAAGAAGAATATGCAAATTACAGGAAACCACCAGATGGCGCGGATAGTACGTCACAATGACGAGAGTGTAAGAGAGGGGTATTTAAGGAATGGTGGCAAAGAAGTAAAATTGTTCACAAGCGCTTTAAAAGCCTTTCAGTGCAATAACCGCATAGTTATGGCACAAAGGAAGCATTTGGATGATTTTTTACGTGGTAGAATTATCGGACGACTCGAATGTGGACGTACCCAGCTGGAAGTATCCGAGGAACTTGGAATCGTCCAGAGTGTCATCTCCAGGCTTTGGCAGCGATTCCAAGATGATGGTAATGTGGGTAGAAGTTACAGCACAGGTCGCCCCCGAGTTACAACGCCGAATGAGGACCGGTATTTAGCAGTTAATGCCAAAAGAAACAGATGGAGCAAAGTATCAGACCTGTCTCGTCAGCTCTCTTCAGCTCTCTTCAGCTACCGGTACGACAGTTTCAAGGCAGACCGTGTACAGACGCTAAGGGCACATTGGTCTATATGCTCGTAGGCCTGTCAGATGTGTTCCACTTAACGCAACTCACTGTCGCCTGCGATTAACCTGGAGTAGAGAGCATGCATTGTGGACACCGCAACAGTGGTCTGGTGTCATGTTTTCCGACGAGTCCAGGTTTAGTTTGCAGTCTGATTCTCGCCGGACTTTCATATGGAGAGCACCAGGTACCCGTTACCACCTAGAGAACACCATTGAACGACATCGTTACGGTGGTGCAGGAGGGCTCGTTTGGGGAGGAATTATTCTTGGTTCCAGAACTGACCTGCATGTTCAGAGTGTAACGATGACCGGCCACATCTATCGGGATGTCATTCAGGAACAACATGTACGTTTGTTTCGGGGCGCCATGGGTGCTGAATTTCTGTATATGGATGACAACGCTCGTCCTCACCGTGCAAACATTGTAGACGAATGCCTTCAATTGGAGGATATCACCCGTATGGATTGACCAGCATACTCACCGGACTTGAATCCAATAGAGCATGTGTGGGATATGCTTGGCCGAAGAATTCCAGCCCGTCAACCCCCTCCCACCTTTCAACCGGAACTTCGGAGGGAATTGCTTGATGAGTGGTGTAATATTCCCCAAGATCAGATTGATAATTTGATACTCAGCATGCCTAGGCGTTGTAAGGCCTGTATTGCATCGTCCGGGAGACATACTCCATATTAACCATCATACTAACCATGTTATACTGTTTTTTGTAAATAGTTTCTTTTTTGAAATTTGCTCCATGGAGTAAAAATCGCAATTTTTATTAATAATATCAAACATATAGCATCTTTTTTGCTCTTTACCTTTTGTGTAATAAATAGACTTTACAAATAAGTCAAATTTGTTTTCCTTCTGTCTCTTTCTTTGCCTGAACTTCATTATCCTTAATTTATGGACATGAGTGTATAATGCTGGTTGGAATCATCAGAAAATCATCTCATAGCATCTCATTTTAATAAATCCATCGACTAACATATTAGCTTGCTGATTCGGATCTGTAATAACCAAATTAATACTTGTATAGAAGATCTTATTGCTAACCAGATTATTTTCTCCTTTAGGAATTGTTTAATAATTTTATATATTTTGCATTATAGCCGGTAGATGAACAAACAAAATTCCAATATTGTTTATTAAGATCAGAAATGTAGTGACGAAGTTTGGCAGACATTTTCTTGTAAGAAATCTAGAGGCTGCAAGAAAGTTGAGATCGGGCTTGCTGTAAAAGTTTGCATTTCTGTTTTAAAATGGTATTGCATTGTGTATTCCACCCAGGGCCGGATTTAAATGAAAAGAGGCCCTAGGCTATTTCACTTACGAAGCCCTTTCATATCCCATTTTTGAAAATTTGTAAATTGCACGAGAGATAATTTTTTTTTCTAATGCAGCTGACAATAGACCGTGATCTTTTATGCCATAACGGCTGCACCGACGTTACTCACTTTGCATTACCCAGGGGGCGCGTGTAACTTGAAGATAAGCCATGGACGCGGAATAACAATGCCCCCGCAACACCCTACGATCCTATTAGGACCGGGACCTACGGCTTAAAATGGATTCCGAACCACTACAAACACCCATGGCACCGCCGGGATTCGAACCCGATACCTGTGGTACCAAGCGACAGAGCGCTAGGCCATCAGTCCCCCCCCGCATGAGAGATAATAGAATACATCATTACTGTGATATATATCAATATGTTAAATGAAACATGTTGTGATCGGTACTAATCTTTATAAAAAATGTGGCATGGATAATAAATTTAAAAAAAAGCCGAGAACACTTATTTGGACATTTGTTCTCAGTACCAGATATAGTACTTGCAAGAATAACTAATCAAACCTAACACAAAACATTTACAAAGAAACAAAATTCAAATAATAAAAATCTTTGACTACGAAAATAATTATTTTTACGTATACATTTTTATGTTTGTTTATTAGTCATATGTGTAGAATTTCTCCTTATTTTCGATTCAGTGTTTTATTTACTGTTTTTAGAATAGTGTAATTCTAATTTTGCTAACAATTTGAATATAGGCCCCTCTTGGTCTTGAGGCCTAGTTAGCCTATAGGTAAATCCGGCCCTGATTCCACCACGTAAGTGTTAGGCAATGGGAGATTTCATAATTTTTCTAATTATGAAGGAGAGCCTGTGACAAGAAAATTTAAGAATGGGTATGATTTTTGTTGTTAACCATTCCTCTCGAATAACACCAGTGAACTATATACTCTAAAATATATGAAGTAACTGTTGGAGATAATGATCATGAAGTATTTTAATTAATTTTGCAGGAACATTATCACTGACAGAAATATTTTGTGCAGCGTGAATGGCATCGTTCAACTCACTAAAAGTAATAGGTCTATTGTAATGCTTAGAATATGCTTGAATTTCTATAGAATGCTTAGAATATGAATCAAAAGTGTGAGCTAGATTCTGTTGATCTCGAAGAAGAAGATGAACTTTAGATCATAAAATGATTTTTTTGTGGAGAAATGAGTTGAAGGGATAATTGAATAGATAGGTTATCGCTTTCAAAAGGGTCGGAGTATATAAAGTAAGATTACATGGAGTAAATATCTGCACTTACGATGAAGAAATCAATAAGATATATAGAATTTGAAGTAATATGAGGGGGGTATTGGTATTAATAATATTTAAATTATTATTAATAATCCAATTAATAAACGTTTCAGAACTAACCGTAGAAGAAGAGAATCCGAGAATGGGATGATGAAAATTAAAATTCCGAAGAATAATGCAAGTAGATGGAAGTTGTTGATAAACCGCATCCAGCCATTCCGTGGTGAAAAATCCCCTGGAAGAATATATGTTGACAATTGTGAAAATTATACCTAGAAGATGTAACGGGATGATTTGTATTTCGTTGTCTGAATGAAGAAGATTGACAAGATTAAAAACTCGACTAGGAATACTGGAATTGATTGCAATGAAAAGCCTGCCTTTTCGTGCACTATTTGGGGGATCATTTCTGCAAATTAGTTTACTAGGTAGATGAAACTGATATTCGAAATTAAGAAATGTTTCTTGTATTTCTAGGTCTGACACAGAAGGGAAAAAAATGAATCAGATAAGATCGTTTGGCTTGGATATTACGAGCATGTAACATATTAAACGTTGTATTGAACATGAAAATAAAAGTTTTAAAGAATTGAAGAAAATTTAAGAAATCCAAAACAAAGTCTAAATCTTTTATTCAGAGCTCCAGAATTTATTGTTATGACAAATGAGAGGTAGAGAAGGATGAAGGTCGATTACCGCTGTCTGCTAATTTAGTCACTGCACTGTTGTAACCTTGCAAGACCTCGAATAATAATTTTTTTGTTTATCTTTTCTCTGTCTTTAAATGGATGAATTGGAGTAGTAACTGTAAGAGAAGGAAGTTTTTGTATGGCTTGACTTAGGAATGCGAGAATTGCAGTTATATTGTAGGTGAGCGTTTTAAGGGATTCCTGAAAGATAGGGGCCTGCGCCTGGCTGATTTCTTTAACAAATTGTTGAGTTTCCAAGGCTTGTTGTTGAAATAATTTTGTAATTTCTTTCTTAGTAATATACTTGGAAGTAGTGCCAGTTTTTTAATTTAGATGAAAAAGAGTTTTCCTTCCGAGTGCGATATAGTCTCAGAGCTTCAACAAAAGAAATTCTATTGAGAGTTTTAAATTTTAGAAAATTTTCTTCTGCTTTTCGTTTAGGTCAATTGATGCCCGTGGCTTTGTAATTTGCACTATAATTGATACATTTGGGAATTTGGGCCAAGCACAATTCTATAGAATGTTGAGCGCTGTAGTATTCACAAGCAATTGAATTTTTGCAATTCGCCGTTGGATGAGTATATGACATTTTTTAACTGACGAGATTTATCATAAAACACAGTAATTTTTTGTTGTGTTAATAGTAATCGGGCATAGTCTGGCAAAATCGTACCTAAAATAGTAATTCAAATTGGAGTGGCGTTGCTCGTTTTTCTGAAAATCGGTTTCAGGGTAAAGGGATGCTTTGGTTGGAACACCCAGGATGGCTTTCATAATAGCTAGTTATCTAGTGATTCCAAAATGGGTAGTGGATAAAAGTAGCTTTTCTTGTGTAGTAATGCGCATATATTTAATATGTTTTAAAGTCGTGACTTTTGAAGCTATGTTATCCATGAGAATTCTGGGATGTGCTTCCGGTATTGCGCCATTTGGAACTTCAAAAACGATGAAAGATCTTTCCATGTTGATATGCTAGTTGTTAATTTATAAGAATATCACGATGAGATTTATAAGTAAGGTTTGAAGTCCGGCGTCTGAGGTGTAGTCCATTAAATTTGTATTAGCGGCGATGTCCGACATACCAAGCTGTAAACCCGCCCACACTAAATGTAGGGCCTTCTTGATTTACATGAATTGAGAAACAAACAAAAAAATTATAATCGAGAAGGAAATATAGGTGACTTACCTGAAAAGACAAATTAAACGGAAAAGAATCAATTAACCCCGAAAACTAGACCCAAGAACAAATGGACAAATTGAGATAAAAGCTAAGTCAACCGACTCAAAATCCTCTCCTTAAATAAAGATTTTAACTTTTAAATGTAATGTAAATAAAGGAACTTCCCCTTTTTAGTTTTCACTTCGTAGGTGTTGATTGGTGCAAAAGTTTTAGTTTCAAATGCTCATGAATAACTAAAACTACTGAATCATTAGAAGGAACGATGTTCTGTTTCAGATCTGGGCTCAAGTTTTGCTTCCAAAATGAATTTTTCGTGCTTAAGCAATATATTTCCCGAAAGCTCATATTAAATTTGCTATTTCTTGAAATAAAAATATAGAATGAATGTGTTTTATTGTATTAATACTTTCCTAATAATGTTATCTCATTAAAGTGTACATTCATGGAAGTTAGTTACATTAAAAATCGCATGAATTAAACAGAAGAAATTAAAATAAGTTTTGTTTTGTTTCCTGTCGAGTTTCGTTCAATATTAATAAATTCTGTTCCTAGGGAATCATTTATATATCAGATCACCAACACTTTATTACATGGATACCAACAAAATACTTTCGAAGGATGAGTAATATATCAAATATGAAATGTTATTTTATAATTTTAAATTCGAAATAGCTAAACGATGTAAACGTTTAAAAAATCGCGACTCATTTGGCTCTTATTTATTTCGAATATTTTATATTGTTTTCATAATAGCAACAACTGGAACTCTAATTGAAAAAACTGTGGAGGGGGGGGGACATAATACATCTGCTGCCATCCATGCTTCATTATATTACTTACTAACTTTGAATCTCAACAGTCCTCTTGTCTCCAACAAATCATATGCAGGTCTGTCATTTTTCAGTCAAATGTGTCTTGTTACCGAAATATTCATTTTTGCTTCGGTTTATCATGTCTCAAGTAGTCAAGGAATACACTTCAAATATTCTGATAAAATTTTACTTCATTTTAATTAAACTGATTCTTGTCGTTAATACAATATCAATTACTCATTTGATTGGTCACAGCATACATAATTATTCCAAAAGAAAGAAAAGTAATTAGGCTTCGATTAAAAATTAGGAATGTAATTTTTACTTATTTACTACTCATTCAGCGTTAACAACTTCTGAAAAAGAGATTATGGATTCAGTATTTATAAACCTTTAACTGATGCCAAAAGAGCTCATTAGCCTCCAATCTGTTATAACGCTTCGTTGTCATCGGATTGGCGCATTTGCAATATGAACTTTTTGTGTTTTATGTTTAACAAAATATGAGGCAGTTTCACTTCAGAAGACATCCGAGAAAGCCTTTATTGTCTGCATAGAAATTAACATTGAAAACTTATTTTCTAATGTAAAATAAATTGTTAGTAAATTAGTTGATCAAAGTATCCTGCAAACTTGTTTGCATTAAAAAAATATTTTCCAAATAATTCAATTGCATATTTATATTTAAATATATATGCATTCAATTTTCGAGTAAATACAATTTAAACATTCAATTCAGTATAATTCAGCAAGATTAATCACGACCACTCGAGATAAAAAAAAAACGCATTTTAAATTATGTGGACTTGGTATAATTACATATACACATAAATATCTTCAGCAGTAGTAAGACAGAGAGAAATCCTTTCCTCTCCCTGGATTTTAAGATATTGCACTAAGGAGCAATAATTGTTGCTCTAAATAAAGCATAATAAATAGTCCAAAAACACGAACAAAAAAAAAGTTACATATCTATACATCTATGGAGTTATCTATACATCTATTGTGTAGAAAATATCTACTCAATTTATAAAGTGTAATACAAGGAACCTAAGTAAACTTCTTTTACCTTAAAATATGCGTCTATAAATGTTGCGCTTAGGTACTAATGTGTAAGAAAGATTTGAAAGGTAAAATCAATGACAGGTCAAATATAATATTAAAAAATACACAAATGTTTCGTAACGCAGATTGCTCTGGAATTTATCCGAAGAAGTACTTGGTTGCAACATAATGTTGTGCGCCTGAACAGGTTAGCAATGATATCAAGAATTACCTGGAGTCTCTCGTAGAAACCACTGACTTGGTAAAAGTATATTTGTTCCTTGATAGCTCGATCGCCGATCAGCCCGAGTTTGAGTTCATTTTTAGGGCGCATAAACAACACTGTTGCCTCGAAACCCGTGCATAGGGGAAGTCAACGCCTTATGTCCCGTAAACATCCTGTCTGTGTCTGGTAGGGGTAAGATGACGGGAGAAAGTGAAAGAATGTAAAACGGGGAGTTGAACAACTGTAACCAAAGAGAGTGCTTGTGTGGTCAGTTCATCCTCGAGTGTGATGGCTGCCTAAATAAAGGAGAAAATATTACAGTCCACGTTTATCATTTGAGTCTTTATTCGTGTGTGTGAGCGAGCTATCGAACAAACACTATGTAGGAAATCCTAATTGTTTCCTAATATGTTCTCATCTTCGTACAGTCAAAATATGTTTGGGATATTCAAAATGTTTTTAAAATGTAAAGAGATCTGTATAATATTGTAGATACTCAAATGAGCTGGTGGTCGCTCCTTTGAGCAGCTACTATAAAAACAGTTTACTTTATATCATTTGGGCTGCCTTTTATTTCACCTTTCAATTTTTAAACATTTTTTTTTATTATCTAAGCTTAAATGCAACATTTCTAGTAGCATATTCAGTGGCCAAAAAGTTTATTATGGTTCCTTCATCCACCTTTTGCAATTTGGTAATAAATTTCCCTTCTACCCTATATATATTATAAAAAAACATAGTGTACATCTTATAATTAAATGATAATAAATAAGTGTTCCATTTTTTTACTCAGAATTTAATATTTTTTTATCAGGTGAATATTTAAAAGTCACGAAAAAATTGTAATTTTTTTTGTTTTGTAACTATATAAAGAAAATGATACTCGATAACAAAATTGTTCTTTTAAAGCCATTCGTTCAATAATCACCTATTTTCTCTCACATTTGCCTGACGCTATAAAAAAAACAGTATTTCTATGTATTATTGAATAATATGAACTGAAATCTTCTTTTTCTATAACAAGGTTAGTTTGATAAATCTGTTGGCTGGAATTCCTTCCCCTGTGAAGGTTCGTTCGTAATTGTGGTGGCACAACGCGAGTACAATGTAGCACGACCTCCAAGGTGCAAACTGTGTGACACTGAATCTGCTACATCTGTGTTGTTCTAATGGCAAGTGACTTAGCTCAAAAGTCCTGGCATTGTAGAATAACATATTTTATTAAATAAAATATTATTGTATTTGTATGTCATAAATATGCTAGCTATAAAACTCAGAGGTAAAATTTTGTTTCCCCGAAGCCATTATTTTTTTTATCTGATACGTAACGGAAAACCATGAAAAATTTCAACTGAACAACTTTTTAATTACAAAATAAATAAATAAATAAAAATATATTCATTTTTCAAATATATGCAGAATAAAATTTACTATAGTTTTGAAAATTAAAACTTTCGAAACCTTGTACATTAAACATCGTTTGTTTAATTTATAAAATTAACCTCCCACCGATGCTTTCATCTACAACTTTTCGAAGGCTTCCAACATTAGTTCTAATTGAATAAGCATGTAGGATTTCATATGGCGTCGTTCATTACGAAATAAAAATAGTACAAATGTTAAATATTTACCGTATGCTACCGTGTATAAACCAAAAATTTTTATTACTGGGATCAGCTGATATGCGGATCTGCGTATCTCTCAAAAAACGCAAGTACTTTTCCGTTAGCAGGGAGCAACTAATAAATCGTCAAATATAGCACTTTTTCATTTCATTAGTTTATATTTCCTAAGTTTATAAACAAGTTAATTTTAAATGAAGTGAGTTATTCATTTTAAGACAATGAGTTACTTTATTTTTGAAATTATTTATATTACTAGTTTGTTGCGGCGTCATCAAAACGAAGAATCTGATGTAGACGAAATTTGCGCCCGGCTAACGGAAAAGTGTCAAAACATATGCCAGAATAATAAGATGTTTTTACCTCTATTCTCAAATTTGATTTTCATGTATGGACAAATGCCGAGCAGCAATACTGCTATTAGAATTCTCAGCAAACTCGATCACTGTAGTTTGAAATTTGCCGTATAAGAATTTCTTTTTCTGCTCACCTTTCAAACAAAAAATAAAATCACGGAAAATGAGACTAGTACAGATAACACAAATCGTATATAAAATAACTGAATCGAACAATGTGCTAGCTTCAAATAGGGTTACCAGAGTAATATAACTATCGTTGTTGGCGTCTGGTGTTATTCTTCACAGTGATTCGATTGGAAGATATTCCACCCATTTTACCTGCTTGGCAACATTTGTGCCCTCATGGCGACTTGTTTCAACAAAATAGGATTTTTTTTTCATTTCGGCTTTAGAAGTTTGGGTAAAGTTTTTGAAGAAAAAACACACTATCGACTTATACACGAATCTGAAAGATTTTCAAAGCTTTTAAAACTTGTTGGAAGGCAATGTTTTTGTCTGGAAAAAGTCTGGTGAATCTTGTGAATTGTCGATTATGATTAGTAAATATTGATTCGCACGTGTACTTTTTACGAAAGATACTAAATGGTCCATGTGAACAATTGAAAAGGATCTCTTTCCAGGTTTAATCAGATGAAGATACTCTCGTTGTTTTCAGTCTGGAATTATGTTGGTTAGGCATTAGTAACACATTGTTATATGTTTCCGTAAGTAACGCATCATGTACGGAAGTTATGGATCGATATAATTTTTCTGTCTTGAAAACGTTATTTGCAATAATTTGGTTTTCGTCATTTGTTCTTTCAAAATTTTCGTTCTTGAAAATAGAAAGGCCTTATCCAATTCGGGATCTCCTCGTTTAATCATAAGGACTTATTCATCAACGGACATCGTTAGATAAATTTTTAGATTACTTTCGATCAATTCAGTCATCGAGTCTTTAGCTTCTAATGTAGGAGCTCTACTCCTTATATCCACATAAGACATCTTTACACCTGGTCTGAGCCTTACTTCAAATTTATACTACTGAATACGGTTGCTCCATCTAGCAACTTGAGGATTTTTTGACTTTGCGTTCATATAGACTAAGGCGTGACGATAATAAATTTTATTCCGAGCAAACATTGTCTAAGTCGGTCTAAATTCCACACTATCTCCATCAGTTCTAGTTTGCTAGAATGATAGTTCTTTTCAGCCTGTGTTGTCTTCTTACTGAAAGCATGCATTAAATTCCAGCGACCATCTGTTCCTTTTTGTAGGAGTATACCCGAGAGTCCATCAGCTGAAGCATCGGTGTGTACCTCAGTCAATGCTTTGAGCAACTATAGGTTTGTAATATAAACGATAATTTTGACGATTTTACTATTTTCACCCACTCGTCTATAAAATGTTCTTTTATTATAACGAGAGCTTTCCTTTTTAATTGATCTGTTATGATCAACTCTCTAAGACTATCAAAATCATTTACATTAGTACCGCGTAACCATTCATCAAAGTAGTTTTGTAATTAGTAAGCGAAATCTCTCTATGTAATTCTGGGTAATTCGGCACTGTCGAAGAACTTTTGTTGGAATTTATCAGGGCTTAAAACGTTTTTAATAGTAAATTCTTAACGCATTTATAATCATTTGAAAGTTCTTCCGGAACTCTCGCCATAATTAGGTTAAACTTATAGGGTAATAAATTAACCAAATAACTAACGCTATTCTCAGGACTTAAATTTAAACGTTTCGCTTGTCGTTCAAAAATATAAGGTAAAAACTGATGTCTGCATCCCTCGTTTCGAATCGTTGGATTATTTTAGTAATCATGCAAACTACTAGAAATTTCATTTTCGTTTCTATTTTATTATTATTATTATTAATCTATTTTTATGTTTTTATTTTCGTTTCTATATATATATATACAGATTACTTTTCTTAGTTTTTCTAATTCGCCAGAGAAGAATCTCTAGTAGTAATTATCGTTTTAAAAAAATCACGCTATTGATGAGTGCATTACTGGTCATAATACTTACTTTTTGTAATGAACACTTTAATTTTGGTAATAAATGCGTTATCGTGTAATTTTACATTTAATTCTTCCGCTAAAGAAATTCAATCTTTCGCTTTTGCAAGAAATGCCATTTTTGTACACACTATTTCAATGCTCCTTAACAATTTATCACATAAAATCAAATCAAATAAACTCCTTAATACAATATCCCACAGAAATTTAAAAAATAATAATAATAAACTCCTCAACAACTTCACATAGAAATTACGAAAATACGTTTCACCAAGAGTGAGACGTAAATTTTATGCCATATACCTACGTAAATTATTGATTGGTTCTGAGCTCCGTTAACACATTTGTTCCTCTAACTTCTGAAATGTGTTTTCACGTATTTTTCATTTTTTTAGACGATCAAACATACAAAACAGCGAACAAGATACTTTTCTTATAAATCCATTTCCCTTCAAAGAGCCATCGCTGTAAACATTGCTCTCCACTCTAGCTTCTCTCCGCTTGCAGTTGGGAGCCGGGTTAGGTGTTTTATCGGGGGAAGACGAAAAAAGAAACAATGAGAATTCTTTTCCTCTTGGTGGGATTCTTTTAGCGGACTGTAAAAGATGCCACACTAAGAGAGATTCATGTACAGTTTATGAGAGAACCGTGAAGAATGAGAAAGCTTATCTAAGCTGTATTACAGAATTACTATACGCAGCATCCTGCGGTCTTATGGACAGTGAAATCATCATACTAATGGGTCTGTCCAAAGAGTAATAGGGATTTGTTTTGAACCTGGAGTAATAGGGATTTGTTTTGAACCGTATCACCTGGTGATACGGCAGGAACATCCTTGAAAATGGAGACACACCAGAGAGGTACGAAAAAGCTCATTCAAGGGTATAAACAGGAAAACGAGTTGTTTTTCTTGTAGTGAGTTGAACCATATTGCTCGTAATTACCAGGGTTACTCCAATAAGCCACATGCTAAAAAAGTATTAAATATTATGCTCATATGATGCTATATTATATATAGTATCATGCTTTTTTTGCCAATAGTAAGGATTCTAAAAGTAGAGAACAATTGGTATTTGGACAGTGGAGCAAGTTTTTGAATTTAATACCCAGTAAGTTGAAAGTCGAAATAGCCGAAAAATATTGAAGTCATCGGAATTGGATTCACACGCAGTGTGGCAAATCTACATTATTCCGATCTAATGTTTTGTAAGATCTTGATCTCGATAGGAACTTCTTATCAGTGGACAGAATTGAAGAAATGGGAATGGAGCTCTGCTTTATTGACGGGATGGTAGTTATTAGGAATCAAGACAAAGGCAACCTAAGCCCAATGTCTATCTAGGACTTGACTTGACTATGTAGTCTTGTTTTGACTGTTAAGCCGTCTGTGGGAATTTTCCTGGTTCTTTTGTCATACGACATATAACTGATGGTCAGTTACACATAAAAGTCCTCTGAAAAGTATAAACAGTACCAGGAAAATTATATGAAAAACAACAGAAGACATTCCTACCTTGTTACAAAAAGCTGAAACTACAATGTCTGCCACCTAAGGAGTTGTACCCTCTCTCACTCCTATGTTATCAAGCACGCTGTTATTCAAGATGAGTCAGATGCATGAAAAACTTAACTTATTAATTTAAATTTTTATATTTGATTGATATTATGTTTAAATATATTATTGCTTTAGTTTTATTTAAAAGCTCTAAAATTGAAGTTTTTTCCTTTATTGGAAATTGCTTTGACGATATAAATTATAGATATAGTTCCTGTTGTTGAACATACGTGGGCCTCATGTACCACTTATGTATCCCACGAACTGCCGACCTATTAGGGAAGGACAGTGCCATCTAGGAGGATTTTTAGGATTTAGCATTTGCGTGCCGTATGGGAAAAACCCGGAAAATTCCTACCAGACAGCCTGACTATCAATGCGAGACGTCTTTCTACATATTGTCACATCCTCCTTCCTGAAAGCAGCGATTTCAACAATGTCGCCAGCGAATTCGAAATTTTGATTGCTTAGTATCTTATTTTCCTCTATATACTGACATCTTATATCTGTGTAGTTTCTTAGTTTTCTTAGCTTCTCCTAGTTTCTTTTTTTCCTCCAGAAAAGAGTATTGACAAAAAATTGGAAATTTATCCAGTAATCTGCATTCATAGATTTTCATTTCTATAAAATTATATCCGCAGATCATCTAATAATATATTTTTGGAAAATTAAAGGATTTATGGTTGCAAAATTTTTAGAAACCGCGTTTTTCAAAATAAATAAGTATCTTTTAAATATAAATAAAATTTTAAAACTCTTTTCTGCATTATTTGTATTCCATAATGATGCTTATAATACTATATATTATATGCATTTAAATCATTTTTTGAACTGAAAATATTTTATATTTAAAGAACACTTGTTCAATCTTATTTGCAATTATTTTCTTCTTACTAGAAAACCAAAAGTTTGCTTTTCAATATCTTACTTTTAGTATACTGAAAAATCAAAAATTACATAAAAATATCTGCTTTTTTGTCGTGATCTTTTATGATTACTTTCAACTAAACTATTACTGTCTTCTATCTGTCTTTAAGTTGAAAGTAAGAAATAAAAAATAAATAAATTTAATTGATCTATTCTGCTCTATCTTTCTCTTATTAAAGTATGCCATTATAGATTCAAATATTTTAGAATTTTAAAACTGTTTTCTCTCTTTTTTAAAAACTAATGCTCTCCTAAAACTAACCAGAACTCAACTTAGAAAATATTGTTCTTGGCGCATTGAAACTGGAAATAATTTTAAGATTCTGAATACAGAATTTACTGTTCAATCCTTTTTTCATCACTAGTGATCTCTTAACAAACACTCAGGAGTTCATTCATTTATGAACATCAAGTAACATATCCTTACTTTTGAGTAAACTTCTTTTTTGAGCTCATACTTTTTGAAATTTTGATTGCCCTACTATCTGGTCTCTAATTACAGATATTTTTCCTCAAATGTCCTCCAAACTACACATATCATGAAGATTCGAATATATAAAAGAATTCTACATTGTTTTAGTTTGAAAAGGTTGTTAGAGATTTGCACTCTTCATTTTCCATTAAAGATAGGATAATATTTTTATTTGTAAGGTATGCAAAAATTTATAATTTAAAATGAGGTCAATATTGTTTCATACACTATGAAATGTGTTGCACAGTGTTTAAGAATGAATTTGTGAAAGTTAAATATTGTATTTTAAGTAATCAAACGTATGGAGACAGTATAAGGCATGTACACTAATAGAAAGTCATGAAGAATTCGAAATGAAAATCCTTAAACAAAAAGGATATAGTTCTACACTCCAATAAATTTGATTAAAATTGATAAATTATCACTTTTTCTCTTAAAAGAAGAATAAAAAATGTAACCAATATTTAAGTATAACTATGTTAGGTATTCCGCTAAATTTTATATTTGAGAGAACACAATTTTTGAAATTCATTACAATTATATAAATTTCTAAAAGATATTCTGGTAAGTTATTTATTTCATTATGCCTTCTTTCAGCCTTTATTACACATTTAGATTTTTGTGTTATTGTTTAATAAAATGTATTGTTTCATTTTATTTTGTTTTTACAAAACCTTAAATTGATAAATCAAAATAAGTAAGTTTTAGAATAGTTAAAGATATTTGTCTTACCTAGAATGTATCGGAAAAAATAATTAAAATTTTAAAAAGTGATAGAAGACAGAAACAGTAAATATTTTTGAATTGCATTTAGAGGTCGAATGTGAAATGTAAATTCAGTGCAGAAGAAGAATATGGAAAATGAATTATTTAATTACGGGTATTTACAAATCATTCAAATGGGTGACCTTTAGCTACAATATATTGCTATCTGCAATATCAGTGATTTCAGAATGATTGGCATTTTGTTAAGAAATAAGTTTTACGTGTAAAAGTACTTATAATTAATACGCTTCGATAAAGATCAAAATAATTTTCTTATAGTATGTCGTTATTTCAAATACCAGGCACTTTAACCTACTGATATTTTAACATATTCAGAGTTTCCAATATGAATCACAGGCACCCGCCTACTACAGATTGTTGGTACATTAAGAGGATGGAATACATACCTCCTTTATCTTCAGAGTTTTCCTGAGGTCAGTTTTAAACAAGACAAAGTAAAATCCTATGTGGCATGCGACGTTCAATAATTCTTCAATCCCCCACAATTTCCAAGGTATATTTGTTAATAAGATTTGGAACCGATCAACATGCTTGCTCAACAATTGCTCAATGACTCAACAACATATAACGAAGTAGCATGTTGTTGAGTCACTGAGCATTGGCATACCCCAAATGCATGTTCAAAGTCTCTTTCAACACGACGATGTGTAGTTGGAGTTATTACAGCTCTCATGGCAAGAATATTGATATTACTTCACAGATTGCTGATTTTTTCGAGTTCCACGAGTGGAAGGGAGCTGTAATTTAAATAATAATAATTTCATCCTTGTGCATATATATGTTAAGAATTTTTCCTTAAATAGTAAGTTATTCTCTAAAATTAATTATTTATTTTCATAAATTAATTTTAATTTGAAAAAAGCAATTGTGGTATACGTTTGTATGATTCAACCTTTTGAGATAAAATATAAATTTAACAGATAAAGAAAGGATATTAAGTTGGTGCAATTTACAATTTCTGTTGATTTAATTATGCATAAACACTCTATTCGGTTTAGTAACACACTGAATTATTGATAAATTTATTGTTACTCCTCAAATTTAGCTAAAAGGATTAGTAATTTGCAAAATTTAATCATCGTAAAAGCGTTTCTTATCCTAACGAAAAAAATGATAGCTTGTTTCTATTTCGATATCAGTATTTTATCCAATTGGAATAAAACTTTTAGTTGCTGCGATAAAATATGTTTTTAATATTAATGCGATTTTTGAAGTGCATAAATGTTATTAAATATTATCCTAGTGAAAAGAGAATTGATACTAATTTCATTTTTGGCTCTTTCATTGATTTTTTTTATTCCGTCATGCGCGTGTCTCCAGATTTTCTCTCGTGGCACTGCAATGCGGCATTTTTCGTAAGCTTTGTTTTTTAACGGTGAATACTTTCATTTGGGAAATTCAACTGGTTATATCGATCTGGATTCAATTTTTTTCACTTAAAACAAACCAAAAAATTATAACTCAAGAAATTCAGGGAAGGAAACGGATTAAAATCTACAGAAGGATGTACACTTACGGGAAAAATATTCGCCAACTCTTCCACACTAGTGCCGATGAAACTTATGAAGATTGGAAACCAATAACGCATATATTAAAAATTTTTGGTTTATATTTTACGAATGATTGTAATTGTAAAAGTTTCTTTGGAAGTTTCCTCTTGATTTTATTGAAAATATGCAAAGGATTTTGGTATATGAATCTGTCTTTTAATTTCTTTGCCTTCCTTTACGCGGTATTTCAAGTAAAAAAATTATTTCTTGGCCAAGTGTTTCAGGAAATGTTACTGATTCTATTGTGGATTCTTATGTCCACCAGAATAAAATTGATGGATAAATATATGACACAAAAGGGTCCATTTTATACAAGAATGTATAATCGAAACATAAGAATACTAATTTTTCCATTAATTATATTTGCCTCCATTAATGCTGCTTTTAATGTTGTTAGATCCTTAATTGAGCCTAAAGTTTTTAATTATTTTCGAGAAATATTTACCTTCAATTCAGAAGAAACAGATTTCTTTCTAACAAAATTTTCTTTTGCAACTTGCATTTTGTTGCGAACACACATAGCAATAAATGTTATCTTTTTGAAAGCCTTTCCTCTATTAGCAGCTATTACTTGTTACCTTGTTCTTATTCGAAGCAATCATTTGTTGAATGATTTCTTGCAAAGACTTCAGAAAATGGTACAAGTGAACTTTACAATCACTCTCAGTAATTTTCTAAGTGATTTAACGGAAGCTGTATATCATGTGAAGACAATGAATTCTCTTTTAACTCCTAAAATCTTTGTGCTTATGATATTCTGGGTAACTGGAATATTTTTTAACCTATCCAAGTTAATTCATGGAAATATCTTCGATGACGACTACAGTTTTGCAACAAACATTTATAATGTGCTAACCTATATTCTCCTATATTTCATTCTTATTTTATTGTCAGCAGAAATTCCAATAACAGTCTCGAAAATGAAAAATCTTATCTTACAAGTACCAGAAAATAAAATTTGCCACCCTCTACCTATTTTTTCCAAAGAAGCTACTGTCCATACTACATGTTTGCTTGTTCCAAAGTTAGACAGTTTCAAAGAAGATGTGACTGTAACGACATTCGGCTTATTGAAGTTAGAAAGAAGTGTTATCCTCGTCAGCTTAGGCGTTTTAATAACTTACGAATTGCTTTTGCTGGACTTGCTGGAAAGATAGATCCTTATTTATCTATCTAGATATATTTATTCAACTTTTATTCTCAGCATTTAAGGCTAAATTAATCTACTAACTACCCCAGATCTGCATTCAAATTACCAGTTTTTTTCTCAGAAATTACTTATTTTAAATTATTAACAAGTTACTGTCCTTGATTGGAGGATATTCAGTAAATCAGAGTTAAACATCCTTATATTTATCTTTAGCTTTATTGAAATCCAGACAGAGTTCCCATGTTAAAGCTATTCAGTATCCAATTTTCCAACTGAGAGGGATATATCTGTTTTATTCATTTATTCAAAAAGTATCTATGGGTTTGGATTTGCACTATTTTTTTAAATCTTACAAAAACTTCACTAATGTAAGTAATTTTCCATCAACTAACTATTTGGAATGAGGTTGTTGAAAATCTCTAATTCATTTCTCTATTACCTGAGGTGAAAAAAATTTAAATAAATTATGCTGCTTTTAACAAAGGACAGTCTGTTCTCCGTTATACTATTAAATTTTTAATGCCAATCATGTAGCAGATTCAGCGTTAATAGAGTGCATCTTGGAAAGTCAGCTACACTATACCCGCATTGTGCGAACACAATTTGGAATAAACACCTCCAAGATTCCTACCTTCTCCTGTAGCTCATCAAAAGGACATTTTCAGTTCGACCTCAATTATCATGTTTCAAACCAGGCTAAAATAGTTTGGAAGTCTAACACGTTATCCACCATGCTAATTCTGAAGCTAAATAGAATTATTTTAAATATTGTTGAATGTATAGTATTCTAATGATTTTTCAGGAAAGAAACGAAAAAAAACTTGTAGTTTGTATAGAGTTTTAAAAAGTTAACTGAAAATATACAAATTGCTGGATGTAATGAATAGAATAGGTTCATTTATATGAATTGTATAACATGTTATAACAATATTTAAAATATATTTCATTGGGTTTTTCCATTTTCTCCGTTTTATATAACTGATTTTTTTCAAATATTAATAAATGCAATGCTACAAAAATGTATATTTTACTTCATAAATATATATTTTTTTCTATAAATAGAATGGAATACTTTTAATAAATTTAAAATTTAGAATTTTATATAGAGAATCCCAAAAATGCTAAAATAATTATTTTTGACATTTATTTTTGACATTCATTCTAGATGAATCTATATTTTTAAAACAAGTTTCCATACTTTTTTTTATTTTTAAAAAAAACACGATATTTGTTTTAATTTTATGCTTAAATAACATATTCCGCGTTTTGAACAAAATTATATTACATTAGGCACAGGGTCGTTTTAACAATACGTTGGAGTCCCAGGTAAGGTAATTTGAATAATTAACTTGAAGATTCATTATTTATTTTTTCTAATTATTTCAACCGAAGAAATTTATTTTACAAATAAATACATAAACATATACCATATACAATTTTTTACCACTTCACAGTCTGAAATTACCAATTGAACAAACTAAATCGAGAAATTTTTGATTTTGAACACTTGATTACATAAACACGAAATCAATTTCTTATTTGCCTTTTTAAAATAAAATAGCCTTATTATCAATTGAACAAACTAAATCGAGAAATTTTTGTTTATTGAATAGTAATTTTGATTTTAAACACTTGATTATATAAACACGAAATCAGTTTCTTATTTGCCTTTTTAAAATAAAATAGCCTTATTACCAATTGAACAAACTAAATCAAGAAATTTTCGTTTATTGAATTGTAATTTTGATTTTGAACACTTGATTACATAAACACGAAATCAATTTCTTATTTGCCTTTTTAAAATAAAATAACCTTATTACCAATTGAACAAACTAAATCGAGAAATTTTTGTTTATTGAATCGTAATTTTGATTTTGAACACTTGATTACATAAACACGGAATCAATTTCTTATTTGCCTTTTTAAAATAAAATAGCCCTATTTTTTTGTCAATAAATTCGTTTTAACAAATCAATATTAAAAATCTTTCAACATCCGAAATGGAATAAATGAAAATGTAAGCAAAAAAAATGTGTTATTGCCTTAATAAAATACAATGCATTAAAAATAAAAATATATCTTATTACTGGAATGAAAAATAAAAAAGAATTAAAAAAATTTAACCTACTTTTAAAAAAAATAATATGAATATTTCAGCAAAATATTTACAATATAGTATTACATATATGAGTTATTTGAAGTGTGATTCACAGGTGTGTAGCATCGATCAGTGAACTAATTACCCAATCATTAAACGGCTCTGTTAGTCAAATGTTTTGGTAAAAATGTAGTTTTCATGTTGGCTTTCATCCAGATAATTTAAGTATTTATTATTAAATTTGTGGCAATGTAATTTTTACTTGAATACTTACAATTCATTGTATTGTAAGTATTGATTTCCGAATCTACTGTATGTAGCAGTTGAGTTTTAGCTCCTGGAGAAAAGCTGGCTTTACATGAAACCAGATATTATTTTATCACTACTACTTTTATTGCATATTCCTTGATGCTATTATTCTAGAATTATCCCATGTTTCTGTTTAAATGAATTCATGACGATGCTCCTTTGTTATTGGATTTGTTTTCTGAATTCAATTACTAGAACCATTACTGAAATCTCCTCCAAAAACAATTCCTTAATTTTTTTTTTATTTAGTTTTCCATTCAATTCTACTTCCTTCCCGATTTGTGGCAGGTTCTCGAAATCTTCCTCATCCTTACTTATGGAAACCCTAAAAGGCCTCTTGAGGCATCAACCTGTTTCTGGAGGAACTGGACTCGCAAGGAAAAAAAACCCATTCCAACTCGAACTTCGCAAGAATAAAGTCCATTTCTACCATTAAATGTTAGAGTAGTTTTTTTTTTATATTAGCAGTATAGGCATTAGCAGTTTAACGCAGGATTCAAATACTTGGAAAATTATTAATATTGAAATCAATCAATCTATAAATTGGCATACAATTATATATGCTAAATATTAATAGTTAAAGTTATTCAATATATGTAATAACGACTACTAAATAATTAATTTCTACTAACAAAAATAATAAAAAATTGTGTATTGATTCATATAATTAAATGGCATTATGGGAGACAGTGTTTTAAAAAAAGGATCAAACCCTGGATTTGATAGAAGCCAAATTCAAAAAAATTTATTGTAAATTTAAAATGAAGAATTTTTTACTAAATAGATTAATTTTGAAATCTAAAATAATTAAAGTTTGTGTTCATTTAAAAGTTCTTCTATATTATATTTGAATTATTTTTCTTTATTTTAGTTGATTTGATTTTTAAGAAAAAAATGCCCACCCTTTGGAGCCGCTTCCAAAATGAAATGCTTTCAAAATGGGCTCTTCTTATTTGTACTACATGAAATGCAATTGAAACCAAATCATCTATTTTTTATTTCATCCGTTATTTTTATAAATAGGATTATTTCCCCCTGTCAATATCAAGTACAGCTATTTGCAATTAATTGTTATTTATAATTAATATTACTACTAATATTTATAGTTAAGGAATTAATCCTATAATGAAAATTAATGTCATTATAGGGTTTATTTTGCTATTTCTAAATATTTTAAACCATTTCAATACATATATCTGTGGATACAGTGCTTTTTTTCCAACAAAAAAATCCATTTTTTTTCGACAGAATCCTTTCGTGTGGGAAACAAAAAAGATTCCCTTTATCTTATTTTTTTTGTGCATTTTACCTAGAATAAAACAATATTTTTATATAATTTGAGAATCCATTTTAAGGTAGAGAGTTCAATATTTAAAAAAGTTTTTGATTTCTTTGCCAGTTTTCATTACTTTCCACAATAAAAATGATATTGTACAGAAATGCAAAATGTGGTAAATAAATTGTTAGATATTGAGTTCAATACAATTAAAATTCTCCGCAAAAATGCAATCTCATGCCTCCTAAATTTTTAGCCGTAGGAGTTTTTGTAAATAAAACCTGTTCATTCCTGATGTTTCTGAATCTGTAAAAAGCCTTTATTATAAATAATTTTTCATTTAAAACACAACTATAAAACTGCAAAGAATCAGTTTAAAGAATATACTTTTACTTAGTATAAAAGTGAAGTTGTACGTGAGATGAGATAGACAAATTATTTCAAAAATTTTCATGATGTGGATGTTTAAAGGTAAAAAATAATATATTCTGATTTCACTACTTTATCATGGCTATAAATCAGGAGGTCAAACATTCATGGTAACTCACTATTTTTTTATTGGAAAATTCGTTGTCCTGAACAGGAATTTTTCGGAATAGGAAGATCGAAATTTTTCTTTTTTCAATTAATTTTTAATGAAAATTCAGAATAAGAAAAGTAAATAGATTACACTAAGCAGCCTATAATCCACACGAAGATATAACATATAATCCTCTACTTATAGGCAAAAAATCATGGCTATCTGAAAGTAATATTCAAACCGAACGTGGGTCATAGAGCTATTTATTACTGTACATAAAATTTGTCGGCTATACAATATTTTTTAATGTCCTATTTTCAAGATCTTTACGTTATATTTTACTTAGATCATTCTAGAATTAATATTCATATCAAGAATGAAATATAATGTTGTTTTTATCTATGCATCAGATTTACTATTTATATATAATGTTTTTCAATGCCCTGTTCTTAAAATCTTTTTGTGACATTATTCTTTAATAATTTACTTAGATTTAGTTTTATTTACTAATAAAATTTGCTATTTATCCTGGAACGTCTTTCAATGCCTTACTCTCATGGTTAAATTGCATTATTATCTGATCTCTTATTTAGATTCATTTAAAAATAATTTCAAGTCAAATGTTTTTTTTTTAAATATTATTGCATTAACAATCTCTGAATTCACAGAAAGTAATTTTAAAATGGGACACGCTATAGGCAATCGTATAAAATATGTGATGAATTCTCGAAACCTTTGCAGGTAGCTAATTTCTTGATAACCAATTGCTTTGCTAAGGCTCTTGCTGCTCACCTCATCCATTTTACTTACCAAAATAGAATTGCTGAGAAATTATTTATTAATTAATAATTTATAGTTTATGATATCTATTGAAAGATTTTATGATTTCAATGAAAGACTAAACAGGAAAAATAATCCACCTTTAAATTAGTTAAAACATTTAAATATTATAAAAATATTTTATTAAGTGTTTTCTATTTTATTGCCGATTAGAAGATCAAATGCTTTGTCGATAGCAAGATAGCGTGAATTCTTAACTACGTAATTATTTTTGAATTTCTGAAATATTTATTACCCCAAACATGTTCAATTTTAAAATTGCGCTAAATAAAATAAATATATGTTTGTTAAATATAACATTAAATGATTTAGAACAACACATAATTTGGTACAAACATTTTTAGGCTTGCATATAAACAAAAAAATCAACAAATCGAAGTCATTTGACGTAACACTTTTGTGACTGGTTACAACAAAAACGGAACAAAATACTGCCAGATTTAGTAAACTAGTTTGTATTAGATTGGAATACATATAACAAAATATTTTTCTAATGTTTAAGTGTTCACTTGTTTTATTAAAATTGAGCTGCACTATGTTCGACGAAATCTTTCATCAGAATCATAAAGTCTTTAAATAATTACTTATTGACTTACTTATTACTCGACTTTTAAAGTAAATGTTACATAATGAATCAAACAACTAGAAAATTAATGACGGTCTACGGTCTATGTATGCATCTTTCCTTTAATTAGATTTGTGTAAATCAAAAGAAGAAGAAATTAACATTAATAACTAATTAATATATCTATTATATTAATTAGTTTATCACCGTATTTAACCTTATTTTTTATGTCTTTCGGAGTTAAATTATCCAGGGTATTTGGAATTTGTACCATAATTATTTGATAATTTTCTCAGCTTCATTTAAAATCAATATTCAAACGAAAAAGAAATCATAATGCTATTTTTCCAGCTATCATTGATGCCTTTTAATGTTGAATTCTTAAAGGTATTTTGAGTTATCGTCATTATTATTCAGTCCTTTTCTTATATTTATCTCACGTTAATATTCAAAGAAAAATAAAACATTTTTCTTTTTTTTTTGCAGCTGCCCTTGATGTCTTTTGATGAGGTTGAATTTTGAAGGAATTTTCAAGGATATTTTGAATTTGCATCATTATTATTCAATCCTTTTCTTATATTTATCTAATGTGATATTCAAGAACAAATCATAAGGCTGTTTTTCCAGTTATCCTTGATGTCTTCCAAGGTTGAATTCTAATGGGTATTTTGAATTTGCATCATTATTATTCAATCCTTTTCTTATATTTATCTAATGTTGATATTCAAGAACAAATCATAAGGCTGTTTTTCCAGTTATCTTTGATGCCTTCCAAGGTTGAATTCTCAAGAGTATCAAGGGTTTGCATCATTATTATTCAATCATTTTCTTATATTTATCTAATGTTGACGTTCAAACGAAGAAATAATCATTGCCTAGCATTCTTGCTATCTTTGATGCCTTTCAGGATTGAATTCTAAAGGTTATTTTGAGCTTAAATCATTATTATTCAATCTTTTTCTGAGATTTAACTAAAATTAATATTCTAACAAATAATTAATCATACTGCTGTTTACTTGTAATCTTTTATGTCTTTCATTGTCTGTTATATATTAACTTTTGTGGCATAATTATCAATATTTTATTTAATGTTTTCATACTCAAAGAGGACAATATTTTTCCACAAAATTACTAATATATACAGTTTACTATTTTTTGTGGTTGTTAGTGCATTACTCTTGTTTTTCTTACAAGAAGCTTCTTATGTAAAGTAAATGAAACTTTTGCTTATAAAACACCAGATAAATTACAACAGGTTGAATAACTGGACGATATTAATAGAGTTTAATCAAATGGGAGAAGTTGATGTCATATTTTCGGAAAGTTTTTACATTTTATCTTTAAACCTGTTGAAAAATTCGAGGATTAGATTATGAAGTTCTTCTTCTTTCAAATGTATGAATTGCTAAAAGAAAAGAAAAAAAATCGTCATTATGAAATTTTTCATTCAAAATGGCAAAAATAATCTTTTTTTCAAAATAATTTTTCCCCCAAAGGAAGATGAATATTTTTGCACAATTGCAACTGAAGAATGAGACTGAAAATTGTGTATTTGTTTAACTTTCATAATTATCAAGTTAAATAATTTCATAAGCTTACAGAATCCCAATATTAGTCTCAGTTCAATTCTAAAAAATAATTTTTGTTTAAAGGAAATTTCTATTATTACGAAGATGCTCATCAAGTGTTCCCAAAAGGAAGAAAGTTAACTATCCAAAGACCAAAGGAATAGCTACGGGACTAGATCTGTGAAATGGGAGGGGGGAAGTGACCTCTCCCTTCAACAGAAATTTCTCATCTGGACCGGTTTCTGTTATGATCTGGGTCAGTTCCGATGTACTATGTCCTATTATGTTTGACGTTTAGAAGGAGATTGTTTCACTTCTTTGCTCTTCATCGCAGACTCCACTCTTCTTGAAGTAAGTTGAAAATGCTATTGCTTACAAAAGTTTTTAAATGATACTTACTTGGATTTTCACTTTTAATATCAATTTTGCTTTTTCGGGCATTTTTATTTATTTATTGATTCAAACTACAAGAAAACCCATCTATTTTTTTGTATTCTGAATTGTTATATACTACTTAAAATTGTTTCTAAGGAATATGATTTTTTTTAATATTTTATAAAAATAATTTTAAATTGGTTTTTATATATACTGCATATATCAAAGGAATATTTTTTTTTTTTGCTTTTAATAATCTGATTTATACTTTCACTGTTCAGTTCGAATAGATCAAAGAGCAGTGCGTTTTACTTTTACTTAATTATATTTATGAAATGCCTTATTTAATCTTTATATGATTCGTGTTGCGTTTTAATTGCGTATTTTATGATGAACAAAAACTTCACTACAAAAAATTCCAATAATGCGGTTTCTTATTCAAGAAGAAATGTTAGCATAAATTTTTAAAATATGCCTATTAATAAACAATTGCTTTTTTTTATCTCAAAATTTGAAATCGTTAGAAGTAAACTATAGTAAAATTAGAAAAAATAGTGTATTTGAGTTGAAAAAGGGCACACTTATTATAAGTTCATTCTGCACGCATGTAGGGGCAAATATATGCTTGCATAAAGTCACTTATACATTTTCAACTCTTTTGTTTTTAAAAATAAATACTGTGTTTTACAAAAATCAATTAAAGTCTACTTTATTTTAACAAATATAGTTTATAATTAAGTATATTATGTCAGATATAATAGTTAGTTACATTAATGTAGTATTCTCTTTTTCTGATTTGGTAAAATAAATATCTTTTGTAGGGGGGTAGTGTTACTCGCGTCCGTAGATATCTTCAAGCTACACGTGCCCCCTGGGTAGTGCTAAATGAGTAATAGTGATGCAGGCCTTGCTTATGGCATAATTAACTGTCTCTGTATTGCTAGCTGCATTACAACAACAACATCTTTTGTAAATAATACAAATAAATAGTAGAGGAAAAATCACGCAATGAAAATTAAAAAATATTCTATTGAAATGTGTTACTACTTTTCATGTGTTATTAGACAATATTTGAGAAACTACTATCTCCTAACACATGAAAAACTATTATCAGTTAACTTACTTATCTCTTTTAAAAAGATTTTATATGCACTAACTGAGTCAAAATTAGAGTTTCATCCCTCATGTGACATTTATGTAATTATAATTACCAATGTTACAAAAATATTAAATGTACAATAAATTTAAGGTTTAAATAAGTGGCTTTGTGTTGAAATAGTTTTTAAAAAATTAATTATAAAATTAGAATTGAATTATTTTAATTAAAAAATGAAAAACTATTCAGTGAATAAATTGATGGTTCTGTTTAAGTATGGGATTTCTACACATTTAGACCACTTGCAATTTTTATCTGATCCAAATATTTCATAATGATTTCTATATCTCACGGAATTTCAGATATTATTTAAAAAAAAAAGAAAACTCACCTGCTAATTTCTTTCACGAGAGGAAAATGGCCACGGACCATTGTAAGCGTACTTTCCTCTTGCTAAACGTCTTTTCAAGGGACTTACTCATAGCTACGAATTTCATCACATTTGGATCCTTACTACTCGGTAACTTGACGAGGTCACAAGCGATTCCTTATGACAAAATTCATAAATTCATATATAAGCTTATTTGCGTCTGATACTTTTTAAAATCCGTTGGATTTTTAAGTGGAAGTAAAGATTATTTCAAATGAAATATTATTATCGCGATTTACATAACATTTCTAATGCGAATAATTCACATTCATTTATCCCAACTTACCTTTAGTAATATAATCTATTATCCTAAAGTCAACTTCTGCTAATACTTCCTTATAATTGATAAAAATTAAAATACAAAATCTGAAGGCTATGAGAATGACGATAACGATGTTGAAAATGAATGTTTCATGAAGCAAGTTCGAAATTTCAATCACTTAATACGAGGAGGCTCATATATTGACAACATGAGACCTAAATGATTTAATTCAGAGCTTAAATTCATCATTAAATCACAACTAAAAAGAGGAATCTTCTTAGTCATAGGACTTGGGTATATTAATTTAGAAATCATCAAAAATTACCTCACAAAAACTTATATATAAAGCGTACCTTAGTGATATTACATCAGTGATGGACACTATAGAACACACTCCTAATAAAGATGAACAGTATTCGTTTATTGATTCTTCAAAAATTATTCTAAAAGCTGTTATTTTGCTCAATGGAAACAAAGTCGCATCAGTTAATGCTCGTATATGCTATTGGTATAAGATAAAGTTAAGAAAATATGATTATTCTAGACAATGCACAGTACAAAAATTTAATGTTATGATAACACATAAAAATAGGGTTCTCATGTAGAACAGATGTAGAGACTTGAAGATGTTCGGCTTTCGGTCTGATTATCCAAAATTTTATTGTTTATTGTACTAGTGGGTCAACAAAGATCACAAAAGGAGTTTCGCAATGAAGATACGGCATCTTTTACACCTGATGAAAAAATTAATAAATTCACCTTTAACTGACCATCGATAAACCTCAAACGGATTTGCTATAGGATTTTCTTGTCAATGTTTCTATTCTAGAAAAATTTCGAGCCAGTTCACTCGAAATCTTCCCATGAAAGTGTTCCTGTCAGGAAACTCAAAGATTTCGTGTTCAAAGTCCGAGCTGTCCTTAAGTAGCTAAGCAAACCAGGAAGATTTCTTTCCCACTCATCCCATTGAGTATTTTAGTATATTGGATATATAGATCACTTTATCAACAATAAATAAAAGAAAGAGAGATTCATCAATTGATGGTATTTGACAAACATTTAGTTTTTAGGTGCTCAATCAAATACATGTCTTTACTTTTTTAAAGTTCTGCAGAAAAAAAAAATCATTAGGCATTTTTTCTTTTCATTTCAATCGAAATGTTGTGTACTTTTACGAGATAGTAATATTTTAATTTTTACTTAATTCAAAGACATTTTTTATTTAATTTTTATTATTGTGCAGAAATGCAGATAAAATGTTTCAACAAATAAAGAACAAATTTGAAAAGATTCCGTGCATCCGTTTAACCACTGATCGTTGTTAAGGCAAAGTATCCTTTCACAAGAGGTAAATATGAGTAATTTTGGTAGAGAAAGGTAATATAGTTTATAGCTTATAATATTAATGCAGTTCTTTACAGCTTTTCTATCGATAGAGATGAAATATTTTGTGAGTTTACTGGATTGTTATATTTCTTTAAACTCATTGTTTTCTAAAACTTCACTGATTTATTTTGAACCTAAACTAATATTCAGTTTTTAATTAAAGTTGTTATTATTATTTTTTGAAGTGAAAATCTATCTATGAAAAGTTTTTCAGCTTAAACTTAAAATACATTTTAAAATTCTATATCGAGAAACCTCACTTACACATACCTTTTACATACGTCTCACAAATATACACCAATTTTCAAAATTCTTGTTGAAAATTAAATCTAATTAGTGACATACTAATTCTATTTGATCTTCGCTTACAAGTCTTTTATTTCTCTCAGTTACACGTCACAGAAATCTTCATAATTTTCACCAGATTTCGTTCTGAATGAATTTATTTTTCAGTTTCTCTTTTTGTTTTTATCTTATAAATACACTGAGAAGTGTAAATTATTTCCTCTTCCTTTAGGAGCAATAAATTATTTTTCAAATTTTTCTGGATTTGGGTGTAGTTATCAACAGGAAAGCAATTATTTGAAGAATTGTTGCTGGCCTTCCTTAGATGGCTTAGTAAGGAAGGCATGATGCTTTATACATCAAGAAGTATTATAATGTAAAATTTTTGATGAGATGAACGTTATGAAAACTGTATGATTTATTAGTCTAGTTAAAAATAAATCATACTTTGAGAAGGCGCAAATGTGTCTTGTATACATAAATCTACTGACTGAACAGAGGAAACTGTTTAAAACGTGTATTTTTTTCTTAGAGAAAGGGAACATTTTTCAAAAGATCCTGCAAATACCAACAGGAGCTAATCACAGAACTAATTACTTGATCCTAATTTTAACAGCTGTTTTCCTTTCCTAACAGGCATCATGAATAAGCTCAACGTAGATATATACAGATGTAGGAAATCCACTTAGATTAATACTTAGCTCCTAAGACAATAGATGATTTTTAAATGATTCTAACCAAAAGAAATCTTAATATATCACCCTTCTTTCAGGAAGTTGATGGAAGACATTGTTTTAAGTCTTCAGTACTAATGCCAGACAAGCTTTCGGAACAGTTCAGTGGACTAGTCAGCAAGACAACTTTCATTTGGAGTTATACTACTTTTAAAGTGACTTTTCTTCCCAATGAAGGTGAGACAAACATTGGTTAATATTGACTGGAAATTGAAGGCATGGAGTGATTTCAAGAATTGATGTTATTGAGAATCTATGTTTAGAAGCAAATACATACATGAATTCATAACATCAATAAGGAATCTTTATGAGTTCCAGTTGTTATTTTTAATGTTTAGTTACATTTCTATTCCATTTTAATTTTAAATCTTATTTGAATCTTTCTATGTAACAAGAGTCATCCCAAATTCAGTAAGTGTTTTAAGGAATTACAGAGTTAAAAAACATAAATTCAGAAAATCAATTCTCAGACAGAAATGATTGATATGCACAAGAAAAAAAAATCTCTGCAATAATAATTTAGATTTAAAGAGTTATTCAAATGCGTTTTCACGTTAATATATTAACTTATATTCGTTAGTTTGAGTCGAATCAATATGAAATAAATATTTTAAAACATATCCACTTTTCTTTTCCTTTTCGTCTTGGAAATGCATCGTCTTGGCGAAGCATTTCAATAACTCTTTACTAATTTAGATTTAAAGAGTTATTCAAATGCGTTTTCACGTTAATATATTAACTTATATTCATTAGTTTGAGTCTAATTCATTATGAAATAAATATTTTTAAAACATATCCACTTTTCTTTTCCTTTTCGTCTTGGTAATTTGGAATCAAGTATTTTTACAGTAAAAAAAAAGACTGGAAAAAAACAAAAAATTCCACAAAATTAAATTCTGAATTACTAATGGATAAATTATTTTTAAAAACAAACATTAACTGTATTTAAATTTAGGCAAATTTTTCCCTAAACTGCCCTATTGGTCAAAAAACTTTCCCATTCAACAACCTAATTTTTTGGACTTGAACTTCTTCGGATGAGGTTGATGGTCGACTTCGTTTTCAACGCGTTTTCTGCCTTCTTTGAACTGTTTATACCATTTCTAAATATTTCTTTCCGATACAGGAATACTCACCGAATGCCTTCTGTAACATTCTATACGTTTCTGCAAACAAAATTGAATGCAAGTTCTTTGCCCAATTAATTCAGACATTTCAAAAATCACTGGAATCAATTTTAGTGTCTCACAAAGCCAAGTGTAACTCAAACTTTAATAAATATTTTGACCTTAAATTTCACACAGATGTCAAGGACAGTGCCAGCAACCTAAAAAAGAAAAAAAAATTGAACTTCCGTAAGCCCCGGGAAATTTAAATTGAAAATTGGTCTTACGTTTTGGACACAGTAGTATATATATATATATATATATATATATATATATATATATATATATATATATATATATATATATATATAAACTCATAAGACCTCTATTGTTTTGCACACCAATTGACATCTACGCATGACTAATTAAAACTTTCATTTCTGTAGCGTGGTATGTGGAATACACACAACGCTGAACTTCTTGTATTCATGAAGCTTTTTGCGAACAGTTGTTCTTAATACTAGATGATCAATGGTTGTTGTAGATGAGCTGAGGTGAGTTGGTGTAGCATTCAATGCCTTCTTACAGTTAGCTGCACATAGAAGTCCTCTGCGATATTCGTTATTCTAAGTCTTCCTCGAGTTTGCATTCTAGAAGCTGATTCTGTTTTTAAAAATTTATTCCAATATCTATAAATGGTCTCACATTCAACCATCTTGCCTTATAGAATTAATTCTGGCTTGTTTCTACTCGCTCATAGTCCCGTTGGCTTGTAATCGTAATTCTTCATATAAATGGTGTAATATAAATAATAGTAGTATAAATAATAATGGTGTAATATAAATGGTAATATAATAGTAATTCTTCATATAATTCATATCTAAAACATGGCTATCTTGAAATTTCCTTATGCAATTTCTATTTGCAGAAGCTGCAGCCGCTTTTAAAGCATGTTTTTGTTCACGTGTCCAATGACGTCAATGACTCCACTAATTTGGATCTCAAATTCTGATGCATCATCTGTACTTATACAGCATAGTTTTCGCAAAAATTTACTTAATTTTGGCCGCATAATCGCAATTTTTACTTTTTCGCCACTTCCGGAAGCCAGTGTATTATTCCTCTTTACAAACATAAAAAAGGACGAAATTTTTTTTTACACTTTGTGTCTATGATATAAGTTATAAAATTTTTACATTATGTTTAATGCAATCGTTAATTTTTTTTTTATCTTTTAATACTATCGAAATTAACTCCCCTATTAATTAATATTCGAAGAACAAAATTGGCTCATTATTATTCTATAACTCTTCGTAAAACAGATATTTCAAAATATTAATGCCAAAATTTTTTTAATAATTTTTCTTACTCATATTACAGAGAACGTTCAAAACTTCATGATTAATTTCTAAAAAGAACCAAATCGTCTCAAGAAAAAAAATATTCCTGTTTATTTGCTTCTTTAACATACCGTGTATGAATACCGATCTTTAATTAGCATTCTTTCTCTCCAAAATAATTCTTTTTAAAGCATTTTTAGAGAAAATAATGCGAAGAAATAATATTTTAAGCTTTAAAACTTTTAAGCTTTTTTTCTATGGAAATAAAACTTACTAAAGGCAGCATAAAAAGAAGTTTCATTTGAGAATGAAATTTAGATATAAAAACAAATTTCCGCTGACTTATAATGTTCATATTTTTTAAGCTAAAGAAATGAAATCTTGACCAATATTACAATCAGCTAATGATTCGGCTTTGTAAAAATAATTTTAATTGTTTCCTGTTCATGCTCACGTTCATTTCATACCATACTTTTGTTTATCCATTATCATATATCAGCGTGAAGTGTATGATTCTTATTTACAATCATGAAATTTTTTTTACATTTCATATCTGTGACGAAGTTATGAAATGGTTTTATTATATTTAATAGAATTGCTAATAACTATTTTCCTACTGAAATGACCCACTCCTGTAAATGAATTTTCCCACAGAACAATTGGTTCAATATTATTTTAATATAATTCTTCTTACAACAGCTGTTTCAAAATAATGGTACCCTGTAGAATTTTCCTTCCTCATATCACTGAAAAAGACGTGCTGATTCATTTCTAAAAGAAGCAAAGCTCCACAAGGAAAAAAGTGAACTTTTAGTAACATTGACTTATCACATCTCGTCACTTTTTATGTTTATTTTTATCTATATAGCATCCACTAGTCATTCAATGAATTCTTTTAAAAGGATCTACCCATTCCTTTCAAACTCTGAAATATTGTCTTTCTCTTCAAAAAATTGCAGCAAACAGCAGCTAAAATCCCCAGAAGATTCTACATAGTGGTTTATACTCGAATCGGAACAGTGAAGATTTTTTGAACGTATAATCTGCAAATTATAGACAAGAAATTCAATACTTCTTTCAGCTTTATAAGAACGGTGGATAAATGTAGTTCTTTCTCTGTTTAAATGCGGATCTGACAGACAGTGTATTTTTATATTAGGTTTGCCACAAAGATTGCAATTAATAATTATAATTTTAAAACTAGATTTGAGAAATTTCAAATCTACATTTTCATTGTTTGTTAATTCATTTCCAAATGACATTATTCAATATGATTTTTTTTCAAATGTATTCATTAAAAGATATGCTTACAATTTCTTAATTCATGTAGTCTATTTGATTTTTAGTAAAGTTAAATAGCATATGTTAACTATTGTATTTAATTTTATTAAAAATATGACAGGGCTCCCAAAATAAATGTGAAGCCTGTATTCTGCCCACTCCTGGTTTATAAGATGCAACTCGAAGCATGAAATCCCAACGATAGCATGAAATGATGAATAAGCGCTGTCACACATTTCGCAAAGTCAGCTTCTATTGTTGCGTATCTTTTCGATGAGCTTGCAAAGAAAATAAATAATCAAAAAACTTGTACTGGAGAGAGAAATATTATTCACTTGAAACAAATGTTCTTTTGGTTTTGGAAAAGATGAAAAAGGCTGACGAGAGGTAAAAACACGGTACAATTGCAAGAGAATCATTTCGCACCATCAATAATATTGAACTAATGATTTTGATAACATTTTTTTAATGACATGATAAACATATGTGTTCAAAAGGAATGTAAAAGAAAAGGAACTAATTGGTTTTCCTCGGTGTTACTACTAAATATAAACTCCATGGAAATCCTAAATATAATATATATAAATATTAATGTTAATAATAGTGTTGAATGCTATACTGAATTAAAATAATTTTCAGTTCAATTGCCTGATATTTCTATGGTTTTTCATCAATTCTGCAATAGAAGTCAAATTATTTAGAAAACTTTTATGTGTAATTATGTATTCATGCTACATCTATATCAGCTATTTTTCTTAATTATAGACTATTCTTTCTTTTTAAATTAAAAAGCACACTGATTGTATTTGAGAAATTATTTATTAAATTTTAGTTATATTTTAGAATAACAATTTTAATAACCCTCCAAATTTTAAATGTCAGATAGCATTATTAATTAAAAATTTAAAAACAACTCTTGCAATCTCTATTTCTCTTACAATGAAGGATAAATACGAGGGTAAGGTGAAAAGTTCTCGGCCTGACACAAAGATGGCGCTCCAATCAGCAAATATGTATGCTTCCTGCCCATGTGCACGTGTCATTAGTTCGTATGACAAGTTTCAACTTGTTCTCTCTGTTTACACTGTCTGTGCATGGATTAGAATGTGCTTCGTCGGAATACACACAAATCGTTCTTTCATTATTAAGTCTTTTTTCTCATAGCGGATAAGAATAGTTTCCTTACCATGTGACACGCAAAATACTTATTTTAAAATTAATTATACTTAATCGTATAACGAAGCCAATTGACACCAGACTCGTGGCTCAGTGGCGCTGCGAGTGAGCACAATCCGCTGGCGACATTGTTGTAGACACTGTTTCGAAAATGAGGTATGTTTGGGATGTTCATCGTTAGTCAGGTTGCCTGGCGGACGTTTTCACCCGTATGACAAGGCAGTTTCTATAAAGCTAAAAGCCCTCCTTCTTCTGCGACTCGGAGCCAAGTCTGACTTCAACCTGCAGGTGCTCTATCCCAACAGCCCCTTTTCCATGTGTACTATACTATCGCATTTCCAGCTCTACAGGACACTGAGGACATTAATTTTGTATAAAATGAAACGACGACCGAATTACTAGACAGCAATGCATATAACTTTTAGTTAGTTTCCATATATAAAAAAATTACATACTCCTTTTTTATTTATTTATAAAGATATTATAATTTCACTTGCATCTCTTGAGTAATACAAAGGTAAATTAAGGTAAATACAAGAAATATTAAAATAAAAATATTCCATCATCCACAAATTCGTGGAAATTTCTAACTCAAAAGGATACAGTAGCTGGACAGGTTTTCGGAAAAATCCCTTTGCTGTTTTCGCCACACAGTTACGAATGAGATTATCTCTTCCTTCAATGTTTTTCTTAATTATTCCTAAGTCTCATAACAATTTGGATTTCTGAGTTCCATGTATTAATACGACATCTCTAATTTTGAAGTTCTTGAGTTTTTCATGAAATTTGAAATGATCTGCAGAATTCAGACTAAGTTTTTAGACTAAGTTTTCAGACTAAGTTTTAAGAAAGATTACTGTTCTTTCCACTTAATCCATAACTGTTTTAACAGATTTGTTTGATATCGTTTTCTTCTCAGAAGAGTCTCCTTTGTTGAAATCTTAGTTACCAGACCAGTGTAATGGATAGCTGAATTCAGTTTTTCCCTAATGAAGGAAATGAGAAGGTGTCAGAGGTTCGGTTTCCCCTAAATAATTTGTAGTGTACGTTAGAGGACGCGTGTTTACAACAGCTTCAATTTCTGTAAGGATTGTTGACATTTCTTCCAATGTGAGAAGTGCACGTCCTAAAATTTTCCGAAAAGGATCTTTTGTTTGGACATTTGTTTATTGTACAATTTTTTATCCATCCCAGAGTTTCAAGATCCCAAAATTTTTGGAGTTCAATTAAGGTTTTATCGTCTTTAGCTTCATCCCAAACTGAAACATACTACATTGCATTTATTGGATCATTCGATTTAAAGGAAAATCGTCATCCATATTTAGTTTCATTTAAAACGACAGTTGACGAAAGACGCTTATATTTTCCAGTCATGATTGTCCAATAATAATCGGCACCTATCAAGATATCTATTTTATTTCCTTGTTTTAAATCATAGGAAACATCCGATAAATCTATTCCCAATTTCCTAATTTTATCGCGCAATTCTAAAGTAGGTGTAGCCATTATATTTTCGCATATGGTTTTGATTTCTAAAGCTTCTCTGCTCCTTGAATGTTTGTTTTTCTCATCTGTCAATAAGAAACGCACTCTATTCTGAATAGTAAACTTCTTTCCCACCAAAGGCCATAATTTTTAGTTCTTCCTGACCTGTAAACCTACACTTCGTACCAACTTTCTGGTAATAAAAGTTCTAGCTGAGCCAGTATCTAGACACAGCTTAACGTTTACAATTTCATTTCTACTAACAAGCTTGCATCTTATTGTTTGAAAAAATACTCGGAATACAGATGACGCACTAGAACGCACGGGTTCGAGTTGAAGAGGATAGCACTATTTTTTCTTCTTTCATCGAATTATCGCTGTTTGTTTGGTTACATAAAGAGGCCATTAGATTTACAAATACTATACTTAATATGAATAGCTTTAGAGCGACTTTTTATATGGAATTTTTTGTAACATCGGAAGCATTTACCTTGTTTACGCAAAAAATTCTTACGTTCTTCTAAATTTAAATCACAACTATTATTATTTCCACAATAATATCGCACACTAATATTCCCTATAACATTGTCCATTATAAAAATGAAGGAAAATTTAAGCTCTTAACATTGTAAACGAAAAGCTGTACTTTGGTAAATCTTTTATTTTTTTTAACTTTTTTATTTTTAATTTATTTAATGATAATTAATTTTGTAATTGAAAAAATATATTTTTTTTAAATACGAAATATTTTTACCGGTTTTTATTCAATTGCTCAAAAGATGCAGATAAGAATGGATGCCTTTATAATCAGAGAAAAAATAATAGTTTATTTAAAAAATTACACTATTTACAAATAACTAGTTAACATATTAAAAATATTTTTATTACCTTTTTTATTTTTATTACCTTTTTTATTACAAAAAGAAAACCATAGATATTTAAAAGATATTTATTATTGCAATAATTTGGTAATCGAATATTTTAATGTTACTAATATTGTCGAATAAAAAACCTCAACATTCATAAAAAAAACATTTTATGAAATTTTGTTGTTCAGTATTTAGAAATAAGTTCTTATTATTTTCCCTCGTTTGTTTTGCAGTTCTATTTCCATATTCCATAAGACGACATTGAACTTCCTCCTGTTACGGCCTTAAAAAGGAATTGAATAAGCCTTTAGAAAATGAATATTCGGCCACAAGTGCCATCGCTAAAAGAGATGATGATGATTAAAGTTGCTATTCTGCTGAGCAGGGACAATGAAATCAAATCTTTAGTAGTAAATGTGAAAGATGATTTTTATGATTCTTCCATTAGCTTTTACGATCTTCGAGGAAATCAGTGGACCGAAATACAAGAAAAAGCCATGGATAAAATATCAACTGTGGAACTACCAACAAGTCTACAAAAACGTATTGTAGAGTTGATCAAGCCATTAAGTTTAGAGGCCCAAAAATGGAAAGGGATACATTCCTTTTTGGGCAATACTGTCAGTGACCAAGACATCTGTTGGAAAGGAGATGGTCTAATAAATTGGCAAAAAACCATGTGGACATTGCTAATAAAGAAAAAACTAGATGTAACTCATCGTTTTTTGTTGGCATGCCACTATTGTTCGTTGGCCGATATTTGCACTATCTGGAACAAAATGACTCAAAGTAACAAAAAAAGTGTTTCAGCAATATATGAGCCTCGACTCGTTTGGAACTGGGTTGAATGGATTCATCGAACTGTAGAAAAGATAGATGTCTGGCCAAGGGGCAAGGGAAACTTTCCACTACTGTATAGAAATGTTCCCTTGGGAATTCGAACTATTTTTTCAGAACTTGATTTGGAAGAAAGACAGAAGTTTCTCATGTATTTTGTGAGTAACAGAACGTTACCATTAGATGATTTCAGATTCTTCATCTCCACGATGGATGGCAAACATCTTGAAGAGCTATTTCGAATGTATCCTTACCAAGTCCTTCAATACTTCCTTCAGTGGCCGCTACATAAATATTTTCTCGATGTAGCAGACCGATTATGGGTTTATATTTCAGAAGAAGATTTCCAGGATATACTTAGATACATTATATTTCAGAGAATTAACGGTGGATGGGATGATCAGAATTACGAAGGACTTCTCAGAGAATTTTGGCATCGAAGCCCGGATCTTCACAAAGAATTTGTGTTAAGGAACGAGGGGTTTACTCGATTAAAAACCTTCCTTGCTGAGTTTGATTTCTCCCGGAAGAACTAGGAAACGAGAAAAAGTTTCTGTAACTGAAATAAGAAATTATTTTTAAGTGTAAGTATGGTAAATTTAACTTATTTTATTGAATGGTATGATATATAATTTAAAAGCAATTTACTTCTGCCCCCCTACGCCAGAAGGCAAAGACATTATTTTAAATTTCTAATGAAAAATATATTAGAATAAGGGATAATTTATTTTAATTTAAAATATAATTTTTTTATCTTTTTAAGGAAAATATTTAAAATATTAAATGGGTTTATTTTATTCATCAGGCAGTTAAGTAAGCAATTTTTAAATAAACAGCAGTCTATATTTCTATATTCCAAAGCAAGTTTTAACTTCCTCCTATTACGGCCTTAAATAGAAATTAAATAAACCTTTAGAAAATGAATGCTCGACCGCAAGTTCTTAATAGTAAATGTAAAAGATGATTTTTACGATTCTTCCCTTAGCTTTTACGATCTTCGAGGAAATCGGTGGTTCTGAATACAAGAAAAGGCCATTAAAGAAATAAACATCAACTGTGGAACTATCAACAAGTCTACAAAAACGTATTGTAGAGTTATCGATATAAGGCCTAAAAATGGAAAGGGATACATTCATTTTTGGGCAATGCTGTCAGTGATCAAGACATCTACTAGAAAGAAGATGATCTAATAAATTGACAAAAAAAAAAAAAAAAAAAAAAAAAAAAAAAAAAAAAAAAAAAAAAAATGCGGATATTGCATATAAAGTAAAAACTGGATTATTTCAGCGTATTTGTCACTATTGTTCATTAGACGATGTTGACATTGTCTGGAACAAAATGATACAAAGCTGCAAAAAAAGGTGTTTCTGTCTCGAATCGTTTGGAACTGAGTTGAACGGATTAATCGAACTGCGGAAAACAGATATTTGACAATAGTAAGGGAAACTTTCCCCTGCTGTAAAGAAATGTTCCCTTGGGAATTTGATTCTTTTCTCCAATTGATTCAGAAGGAAGTTAGAAGTATCTAATGTGTTTTGTGAGCAACAGAATGTCATTATTAAATGATTCAAGTTCTTTATATTCACAATGACTTGAAGAGTTGAAAATAGTTGATGAAAGTTCAAGAAACATCTTGAACAGCTTTTTCGAATGTATCCTTATCAAGTTCTTCAATACTTCCTTCAGGGGCTACTTCATAAATATTTTCTCAATGTAGCAATTTGATTGTGGGCTTATATTGCTGAAGATTTCCAAGACCTACTTAGATATATGACATATCAGTGAATTAATGGTGGAGGGTATGATCAGAAATATGAAGAACTTCGTAGAGAACTTTGGCATATAAGCTCGGAACAACATAAGGAATTTGTATTGATGAACGAGGGCAATTTCAGCTTAAAAATCATTCTTGACGAATTTGATTTCTCCCATAAAAACTAATCGAGAAAATCCTCTTAACGACTGAAATGGAAAATTTCCTTATAATGCAATAGTGGTAATTTTAACTTTTGCTGAATGGCATAATAAGTAATTTAGAAGCAAATGAGTTCTGGCCACAGATATTAGAATATATAGGCTTCATTTTAAATTTTAAATGAATAATATGTTAGAATCAGAGATTGTTTGGTTTATTCAAAATGTAACCTTTCTTAACATTTTAATAAAAATATTTAATGTATCAAATAATTCTATTTTATTTATAATTAAGTTAAGTAAGTTTATACATTTACGCAATTTTGAATATAATTCACACAATGCAAATAACTCAGAATTAGCATATAACAAGACTCTTAACGATTTCAAGTGAAAAATAAACAAAATTAGACATCGGAAAAGTAAATAAATGATACATTTTAGTGGTAAAATATCTTTTAATGTTTTGGCAATATTTATAAAAAAAACTAATAAAATACAATTATAAATTTCTTCACTTCCTTTTTACTGTCCATTTAAAGTTGGGGTGTTTTTTATACGAACATTACTATTTGTCACATTCTGAACTGTAAATATGTTAACTGAGAGGTAATCAGAAATGTTATAATTTTAGTTTCACATTTAGTTTTACATTAGTTTTTTCTGAATTTAACGTAATAAATCTTTGGAAAATGCAAAGAAAAATTTAGTTATGACAGAAAGATATGTTTAGAATGAAAATTTAGTTATTATAACTATCATTTAAACAGATTTGTTTCAATTTATTTTAAATTTCCTTTATTTTAGAGGGACAAGTTACTTTGGCAAGTCTTCGTATTATATTTACTTATGTAAAGTTATTCAGACAAAATATTAAGGACTAACTATTGTCTCTAATAAGATTTTAAAAGTATATTTAGATTCTTAGCTTTAAAACCACATAGTGAGAGCCCGAATTTGAAATATTTTGCATATTTTTCGTATGAAGTAAGCAATATTCTTCTTCATAAATTGTTAAACTGCTGATATCTGTCAAATATTAAGGGCGACAATAAGTAAGCTGAGGCATAGTGAATAAGCACAATTTTGGAAAAAAACTTATTTTAAAATACATAATAAGTAATTAATATTTCACATTTTATAATCTCTTACTTGAAATAAACTATTAACAAATACATCGCTGGCTATTAAAACTGCTTCACCATGAAGGAGGCACTGTACAATACGTTGCGATGTGCAAATAACTAGCTATTTAATGCATGCTTGCAAAACAATTTGTTTAATACTCCCTAAACCTATAATATACTTATATTATCTATATTATTAATTCTAAAGCGGGTTTATAATGCAAAACTCGTATTCTAATGTAGATTGCTTGAGAGTAAAGGTCTTGTTATATCTGATGTATGAAGGCTAATGAGTCGGAATTCGGTCGTGCTTTATTGTGACTTTTACTTTACTTTACACACGACTCACCCGTGTACTCAAGGCTCCTTTACCAGTTAAACAGAAGTGAGGGTTAGAAAAAAAATAACAAAATAAAAAAAACTTACAATTACAGAAATACATGATACAAAGGTTATAAAATAGAAAAGAAAAAATACGCTATAGTAACTAACATAACAATAACTACGAAACTAACATAAGCATAAGGTAAACGAGAACTATGCAATGCAGAAGGAAAAAATAATGGAGATAAACATGTGAAAATAAAAGTATGGCAGGGCATAAAATATTACGACGGCTTTCATTCTATAAAGAAACAACTACACTACTGGCCATTAAAATTTCTCAATCAAGAAGAAATGTATATAACAAAATGATATTTATTGGACAAATATATTATACTGGAAATAACAAGTGATTAAAATTTCAAGAAATTTGGGTGTATAGATCCACAGAAATCGGTACCCAGAACAACCACCTCTGGAATTAATAACAGCACTTATACGCCTGGGCATTGAGTCAAAGAGAGATTGGAGAGCCTGTACAGGTACAGATGCCCATGAAGTTTCAACACGATGAGACAGCTCATCAACCGTAGTGATGGGCGTATGATGACGAGTCAGTCGCTCTGCAACCATGGACCAGACGTTTTCTATTGACGAGAGATCTGGTGAACGTGCAGGTCAGGGCAACAGCCGAACATTTTCCGCATCAAGGAACTCCGTATAAACCGACAACATGAGGTCGTGCATTTTTCTGCTGAAACGTAGATTTTCGCAGAGCTCGAATAAAGCGTAGAGTCACGGGTCGTAGCACACCAGAAGTGTAACGCGCACTGTTGAAAGTGCCGTCAATGCGAACAAGAGGGGACCGAGATATGTATCCAATAGCTCCCTATACCATCACGCCAGATGATGGGCCAGTATGACGATGATGAATGCACGCGGCCATTGTGCGTTCACCACGATGACGCCAAACGCGGATGATGCTGTAAACAGAACATAGATTCACCTGAAAAAAAGACGTCTCACCATTCGTGCGCCTAGGTTCGTCGTTGATCACACCATTAAAGACACTTCTGTCTGTGATGCAGCGTCAAGGGTAGCCGCAGCCATGGTCTCCGAGTCCATACTGCTGCAAACGCTGTCCAACTGTTCGTGCAGACACTTGTTGTCTTGCAAACGACCCCAATTCTTGACTCAGGGCTCGTGACGTGGCTGCACGATCCGTTAAGGCCATAAGGGTAACATGCCTGTCTTCTTGGCTGCAAGTGATAGTGGGACTTTGAGATCCAGCACGGAGTTCCGTATTACCGTCCTGAATCCATCGATTCCATATTCTGCTAATAGTCATTGTATCTCGACCGACGCGAGCAGCAATATTGCTAAACGATAAATTGCAATCCCGGTACGCTACAAGTCGACCTTTATCAATGTGAGAAATGTGCTGGTACGCATTTCTACATCTTACAAGTGGCATCACAACAACTTTTCACCAGGCAACAACGTCCAAATGCAATTTGTGTATGAGATACCCGCTGGACAATTTTCTCATTTAAACACATTGCAGGTGTCGCAATCGGCGCCTGCTTTGTCTGAATGCACTGAAAAGCTAATCATTTGCATATCACAGCACCTTATTCCTATCCTTTTAATTTCACATCTGTAGCACGCCTTCTTGGTGTAGCAATTTTAATGGCCAGTAGTGTATTTTTGTCGAGAGTGGTATAATGGGCGCGAGAATTAAATTTTTCAAGATTAATGGGATGATTAAATGTTCATTTTCTTTTAGAAAGTTTTTTGAAAGATTCTTTAGAAAGTTTTTGATGATTTTCCATCTGGTCCATGGATCGTAAATTGTATTTCTGTGCCACTGAATGTAAAAATGATGAAAAGGGATTTTAAGATATCATGATTCTGTAAGAGAACAAATAGTTACATAGTGGAATGGCTCTCCAGTTTCTCCATAGAAATAGAAATCATTTTCTGAGAAGTTGAATCTTTTGAGGTATATTGGGAATTGACCATAATTTCATCTAAACATAATTTCATCTCTAGATAGAACTCTATGGTGTTTTCGAGACTTTAGATATGATTTCGATAAATTTTCGCCCTGTATTCCTTTAATTCCAGTCGTTACCAATCCTGTAAAATATAATTGTTTAAGTTATTTTTGAGAAGTGAAAAGGAATACGGAAGAGCAAACTGAGTCGCCATTTATAATGAAGGCTATTTGCGTACTCACTGCCAAAACAGCTTATGTAACATTAGAATTTCCGAATACTCTAAGGCGTTTTGGATACCAAGAAGTTCAGCTTGGAAGAATAATTTGGAAAGTTTTCCCTTCCATTCTTGAAATAATTTGTCATATTTGAAACTGCAAAATGCACCACCTGTGCAACTTCAGATTTAGAAACACCTGTGAAAATATTAATAGAGGAATTATAGTTGAAGTGGTTATGAATGCAGATTTTGAGATTTATGTCTATATTTGTTGGATGTACCTTGAAATCTTTTCTTTTTTCCTTGTAGTCATTTGGATTAAAGTAAGTGTCATGCATTGTAAACTTTTTTTGACCTTTAGTGATTTGCATGAAAATTGCTTTATATTTAATTGTCAAGTGTAAAGGAGGTATTCCATTAACCACCTCTAAGATTGAAGTAGGAGTTATACGATAAGTTCCTGTAATAAAAATTAAAAATGATCTTTGAATTGAAGTAATTATTCTTGTTTATTGTGCTTTTATTGATTCATCACTTGTTGGCGGCAAATCTATAGAGACAATTGAGCTTCTTTATTGCATCCGATGATTGTTCTTTAAGATGCGCAATCCACTTAAGTATTTTTAAATCTAAATGACTCTAAGGTCTTGGGGGTTTTCTTTCTTAGTATTGGTTTATCATTCCAGTGAATCTTTGGTCTAGTTTTTAATTTACTGAATAGAATGTAATTGATTTTTTTTTTCAGTAAAATAATAAGATCATGCTTTAGTGCCATATTTTGAATTTATTCAGATTCGCGAGTTTTTGAGTCCATCTCTTGTCTTCCCTGAAATGATGAATGCGAAGTCATTAGAAAGTATTTGCAAATGAATATTTGCTGGTCAGGGAAAATTTAATCTTTCATCAACAATCATGATCCAAAAAAATCGGCCCTACAAGATCCCTGTGTACAGCCCTGGGTCTGTTCGTGAAAAACTGGTTCTTCACTGGTCTTAATTGTTACTTTTCAATTGTTAAGAACATCAAACAGAGTTTCTGTAATATTAGTCTTTCAGTTATTATAGACAAGCTAATTTAATTGATGTATATTTAACGTTATCGAAGGCTCCTTTAATGTCCATTGAGAAAAGAACGGAATATTTGCCTTCAGAAGAAGAATTATTTATAAAATTCATGAATTTGGTTAGTTCATGGTCAACTCATTTTTATTTTCTAAATCCGTATTGTAAGGGATGGAGTTTGTTAGTTTGAACAATTCTGTAGTTTAGCCTTTGAATTAAAAGCTTTTCGAAAAACTTTCCTAATGTAGGAAGAAGAGAAATTAATCGAAAGAAAATAATACTGGAAAAATCTTCACCATTTTTTGTGAAATAGTACAATGAATCCTATCTTAAGATTTTTAGGAATGGAGAGGAAAAAAGGCATTTATTGAAGAGATTTAAAATTATTGATGGAAAATGGAAAAAATTTGTAAAATTGTATAATCCAATACCATCGTATTCAAAAGCTTTTATTTTGAGTAATGTTTGAATTAACCCTTTTTAGTTTAAAAAAAATAATTTGGTTTTCTTTAAATATATCATTTTAATTTGTTATTTGCATCTCTGGTGAGGGTTCTTGTGGGTAAAGCTTCTTAAGAAAGCTCAGAAAGCTTAAGAAATAATCTTTAACGCTTTCTTTAAATGGATCCCCAATTTCTTTGAACAACATTACTGGTTGAAATGTTATCTCTGCTAGTGCTTTTGAAGGGAGTGTTATATGGAAAAGAGTTTTGCGTATAAAAATTTTTCCACGTGGTTATTTTGATCTCGGATTGTAAAAGGCTCTTTTCATAGAATAAATAATCTGATTCTTGGCTCTAACCTCGCCTTCCCTTTTTTTTTTTTTTTTTTTTTTTTTTTTTTTTTTTTTTTGTTATCGTCTTCTCAGAGCTTTTATTTTTTTTTTTTTTCTTTACTACTAGTTCATTGTTACATCAAGTAATTTTAGTTGTGACAGATGCATTTTTTGTGTCATAGGACCATGAACAAGAGTTAAAGATTTCCCTTTGTAGAATTTTGGCCGCTACTTCGAATTCTTGTTTGATGCTAGAGTGTGAAAATTTGTTTCAGTATTTCAAGAACTTTGAGAGTGAAGTGTTTAACAAACTTGTAGTGTCCACCATAGACAGTTTTACAAAGGTAGATTTGTGAGATTTTTGCCTTCAGAAAAAATGTTGGTTGTGATCACTTATAGTCTCCTCTTCTCCATTTTTTTGATAAATTCTAGTTGGGAGACAATTGCGGGCCATCCAGCTTTGTTATTATGATAGAACTTGAGCTCCGCATTTCTTTTATTAAGAAGAAAACTCTATACTGTGCTAAGAAGTTTACTTGTTTAAGATTACTTGTTTCCATCTGTTATCTTCATCGTGATCTTAATGCGTTCTTATTAAAAATGCTTAATCTTTGAGTGATATAATAATATACATTTCGTACAGTAATAATATGTATTTCTTGTATTACAGGTTGCAGGAGAGGAATAAGTAGAAAGTACAGAAAATGGTTTGTTGTGGTTAAATTTAATTGTAACTATGTTATTACCAGTATATGAAATAGATGGAGAAGAAGAACTCGGCAAGACAATAATGCTTTGTGGTTTTTGGAGATCCAACAACTCCACGGATTCCCTCAATTTTATTGTTTTTGACATATGGTTCTTGAAGTAAAAAGTTATTTGGAAAGAGAGAATGTGCTGTTGGGGCTTACAGAGAAGTTGCGACTTTAGCACTTCTTAAATTTACGTGTAATATTGAAATATTTTGGTGAATGGATTTTATATTCGTCGATTAAAAAGAGTTTTGTATAAAAATCGTTCGGCCTGAATGTCTAGTCAGATAATTAATTAATTATCTCATGAAATCATGGCTTGGACAACTGTTTAAATACAGTTTCTGTTTAACTTCAACTCTTCTCATATTAACATTGATGATACGATTGTGTCTAATGCAATCTGCTCAATTTTGATAGTGTTTATTATGGTAATCAGAACTTCTGTATTCACTAGCGCAAATGAAACAACTGAGTTTGTTGTAACAATTAGATTCATGATGATTGTAAGTCAAACATTTAAAGCATATATTAGTGATTGCAAAATCGTCGGCTCTGAAAATCATATTTTTAGGAACTTTTGTTTTAGAAGGCGCATTGGCACATTAGGATCTAGTTCAATTACTAAATCTTCGCCATGGTCAAATTTCTTTAAAGGAAATTGAATTTTCGATTCCTTCCATTTCTCTTTAGTCACTATAATTTCTGAATTTTGTTCTGATGTTTACCGAGACTTGCGATCTACTGATATATACACTGAAGTGACAAAAGTCATAGGACAGCAATATGCAAATTTTCAGATGGCAGTAGCATCGCGTAGGACAGGTATAAATGCGCAGTGCTTTCGCAGAGCTTTCATTTCTGTTCAAATTATTCATGTGAAGAGGTTTTGACGTGATGATGACCGCACGACGGGAGTTAACAGACTTTGAACGCGGAATGTTAGTTGGAGCTACACGCATAGGTCATGCCATTTCAGAAATCGTTAGGGAATTCAACATTCCCAGATCCACTGTGTCAAGAGTGTGCCGAGAGTATGAAATTTCAGGCATAACATCCCACCATGGACAGCGCAGTGGTCGACCGCCTGCACTTAACGACCGAGACCGGCGACGTCTGCAAAGAGTCGTAAATTCTAACAGACAAGCAACACTGCGTCAAATAACCGCAGAAATCAATGTGGGACGTACAAGGGACTTGTCTGTTAGAACTGTGCGGAGAAATTTGGCTTTCTTGGGCTATTCCAGCAGAAGACCGACTCGAGTGCCTTTACTGACAGAACGACATCGCTTGCAGCGACTCTCGTGGGCACGTGAGCATATCGGTTGGTCCCTAGATGAATGGAAAACCGTGGCCTGGTCCGATGAGTCACGATTTCAGTTGGTAAGTGCTGATGGTAGGGTTCGAGTGGGGCGCAGACCCCACGAAGCCATGGACCCAAACTGTCAGCAAGGCACTGTTCAAGCTGGTGGTGGCTCCGTAATGGTGTGGGCTGTTTTTTCATGGCATGGACTTGGTCCTCTGGACTGGACCGAACATTGACTGGAAATGCTTATGTTCAGCTATTTGGAGATCACTTGCAGCCATTCATGGACTTCATGTACCCAAACAACGATGGGATTTTTATGGATGACAATGCGCCATGTCACCGGGCCACAACTGTTCGCGATTGGTTTGAAGAACATTCTGGACAATTCCAACGAATGATCTGGCCACCTAGATCACCCGACATGAAACCCATCGAGCATTTATGGGACATCATCGAGAGGTCTGTTCGTGCCCAAAGTCCTGCCCCATCAACGCTTTCACAATTATGGACGTCTATCGAGACAGCATGGCTCAATATTCCTGCAGAAGACTTCCAACGACTTGTTGAGTCCATGCCACGTCGAGTTGCTGCACTTCGCCGGGCGAAAGGAGGGCCGACACGATATTAAGAGGTATCCCATGACTTTTGTCACTTCAGTGTATATCAGCAGATCGCAAGTATATAAATATATATATATATATATATATATATAAATATATGAGTCACGAAAAACATTAGTTCTTGTCGAATTAAACACAGATACGTACGCCTTGGTGAAATGCTTCACGTCCTCGAACATTGAAAACTCACTGGGTATCTTCTATGTTGAGAAAACTTGATGTATTTTCTCCCATTCATCACCCAAGACTATTTCAGTTTTTGCATTGCTTGAGAAATGTTTTCTATGGAATTTAAGCCCAGAAAATATATACTGGCTGTGTCATACCTCAATATTTCCCTCCTCTAATGTTTCAGACACTTCAAATAGCCAGTTTAAGATTGCATTGTAATCCATGAACAGAAAGTCTTAATCCACTATAGCACAGAAAAGACTAACACTGCTCAGGAAAATCTGGGTACAATATCTTTATGATGTCTCTGTACCCATGTTAAAGGCGTGATACGATCTCTTGCTGTTCACTAACACCATTACGCTTCGGATGTAACCATCAGCTGCATGGATATTTGAATGGCAGTAACAAATCTTTTCACTTTATACTAACTAAAATTACTGTTGACATCGAATACTGATTCGTCAGACAACATCACTCTCATTCACTATTGTTGATTCCCAATGAATAAGTTCACTACTTCAACGTATCTATCTCGGAATGAATGTAACAAACTTCAATGTATATACACTGAAGTGACAAAAGTCATGGGATAGCTATATGCAAATTTTCAGATGGCGGTAGCATCGCGTAGAACAGGTATAAATGCGCAGTGCTTTCGCAGAGCTTTCATTTCTGTTCAAATTATTCATGTGAAGAGGTTTTGACGTGATGATGACCGCACGACGGGAGTTAACAGACTTTGAACGCGGAATGTTAGTTGGAGCTACACGCATAGGTCATGCCATTTCAGAAATCGTTAGGGAATTCAACATTCCCAGATCCACTGTGTCAAGAGTGTGCCGAGAGTATGAAATTTCAGGCATAACATCCCACCATGGACAGCGCAGTGGTCGACCGCCTGCACTTAACGACCGAGACCGGCGACGTCTGCAAAGAGTCGTAAATTCTAACAGACAAGCAACACTGCGTCAAATAACCGCAGAAATCAATGTGGGACGTACAAGGGACTTGTCTGTTAGAACTGTGCGGAGAAATTTGGCTTTCTTGGGCTATTCCAGCAGAAGACCGACTCGAGTGCCTTTACTGACAGAACGACATCGCTTGCAGCGACTCTCGTGGGCACGTGAGCATATCGGTTGGTCCCTAGATGAATGGAAAACCGTGGCCTGGTCCGATGAGTCACGATTTCAGTTGGTAAGTGCTGATGGTAGGGTTCGAGTGGGGCGCAGACCCCACGAAGCCATGGACCCAAACTGTCAGCAAGGCACTGTTCAAGCTGGTGGTGGCTCCGTAATGGTGTGGGCTGTTTTTTCATGGCATGGACTTGGTCCTCTGGACTGGACCGAACATTGACTGGAAATGCTTATGTTCAGCTATTTGGAGATCACTTGCAGCCATTCATGGACTTCATGTACCCAAACAACGATGGGATTTTTATGGATGACAATGCGCCATGTCACCGGGCCACAACTGTTCGCGATTGGTTTGAAGAACATTCTGGACAATTCCAACGAATGATCTGGCCACCTAGATCACCCGACATGAAACCCATCGAGCATTTATGGGACATCATCGAGAGGTCTGTTCGTGCCCAAAATCCTGCACCATCAACGCTTTCACAATTATGGACGTCTATCGAGACAGCATGGCTCAATATTCCTGCAGAAGACTTCCAACGACTTGTTGAGTCCATGCCACGTCGTGTTTCTGCACTTCGCCGGGCGAAAGGAGGACCGACACGATATTAAGAGGTATCCCATGACTTTTGTCACTTCAGTGTAAATCAACAAGATTTAGTTGCGAGGAAAAGGGTTCTGGCAGATATGCGAGTGCAAGATTTGTAGTAATCTCACCATAAGCAATTTCTGTTCCTTTTCGTTATTACGGATACATATCTATGATCTCAAGCCGTGGTGATCTCCACGTGATAGTGATCTCTTTGGTTTCTCTATGGTGATCTCCTTCTACACCCTCCAGCCTTCTTTCGCAGAATAATTTCACCTTCAGACGTCTTTTTAACCACAAAATAAAAATTTTCCACAAGTCTATTGCTGTGGTAACTTCAATGACACTTTTCTCTTCTAAAAACTCTCTCATACACTACTCATAAGCTCTCTGCTAATGTTTTAGAGACATTCTGCACTTGATATTTGCCATACATGAAACATTTACAACAAAAATTGTCAATATATTTCCCCCCTAAATTTTATTGCTTAGAATTTGAAATAAATCAACAAGTCTTGAGCTTTGTGTTTTATGCAAATAATACGTCTTGCCGTACAATATTCTCTACATATATTTTTTTTATGGTTGTAGGCCTGTTACAAATGCAGTTTTGTTTAAATTGGTTGTTCCTTAGTGATTGTCAAGCAGTGCAATAATATACGGAACATTGTTGAAATAAAGGTTCACGCTTTTTTCATTGTCAATAAAATCATTCAAATATACCTTTAAATTGCATATATCATAAAAAACAGTTGGCTAGTTGAGTTAGTAGTAGTTGAGTTGTGCTTTGGCCATTAATTGATATTGAATCAGATTTCAAAGGAAAGCGTTTTGAAATCACAAATCAATCTGTAGTCGGATTAAACTGAAATAAAGCTATATTTATTCGAACTTAAAGCAAGGAATCCGTGGGCTAATATTTTCTGTTAAAAAGTAATGGAAGCTTTAGTTGTAACTTAAATTTAAAAAATGATACCATTTATTCAAAGAATCTTTGATATGACATTTCTGTTAAGTAATTTTTGCAAATCTTACATCTCCCCTTATTCATTTGTCAGAAAATTCAAATTCATAAAAAAAATTATCTCTCTATTTTTTTTTCAAAGTTATAGAGATTCCTAATTAAAAACTTTTCTAAAAATCAGCGGAGCGTTAAATCTGTCACTCTATTACGAATTTAAAAGCTCACAAGCCTTTCTGAAAATACTCTCATACATAAGTATTTAAATTATATAACTTATTAAGCTGTAATAATTTTAATAAATTACAGTAAAAAATTATTCTTATTGAAGGAAAACAATGGTTAATTTTTAAAAAATTCTATTTTTTGAATAAATTTGCAATTATCAATCACATTGAAATACCAATTTTAAAATGAGCAGGAAAGTGTAAATATGGTAAATAATACTTACTAACAAATGCGAATAATGGAAATAAGAGCAACTAAATACTTTTACGGAAAGGAAATATCCACAAACAATGGAATTTCTTACTCTGCTGACATCCCCAATCATACTTTGTCTGCTCAACCATATAAAAAATTTAGAAGGCTCACATTTCGAAATACCTGGCCTATACAGCTTGGCCTTGATAGCTGTTTAAAATTATTTTCAACAATTTACACTTTTGTAGTAACTTTCTCTCAGTGATTTCATAGCCTGTATATTTTTACATTAACAGTTCTTCAGATTTCAAGGCATATACTAATTAATTTTATATTATTTCGCAATTGTATGATTAATATGAAATAAAATCGCATGATTTGTACAAAAATTAAATTAAACTCAATCATTTCATATGATAGTCAACATTCAATACGAAACTAATTTATTGATGTATTTATAAGAAAAAAATTAGAATTAGAATGCATTAAATAAAAATTAAATTTTATCATAGATAATAAAATATTTTTTTTATTTAATGTATATTACTAAATACATCCATTAATAAATTGGATACATTTCAGTAATGAAAGGATGTATTTATTAATGCTTTTTATATTTTTTTTAAGGCTAACAATTTTTCTTTAAAAAATTTTGTAAAAAATTAATTTAAAATTTAAAACTATCGAATGACATACGAGTTTTGATTGAGTAAGAAAAAAAATGCTCATATGCTTACTATAAATTATTTCTATTTGTGTCAGCAAAAGTAGTGTCTCTTTTTTTTTTTTTTTTAGTTTTTAAAATGAAATCTAAATTTATATGCATCTAATTTTGAAAAAACACAAAATGTAGCAAAAAAACAATATATCATGCATAAGGAGAATGAGCAATAATTACATATAGGTAAATAATGGATAAATGCCATTAATATCCTATTGAATATTATGTAACAAATCTTATTTTTGAAAATATCTTATTTTTGAATTATCTAATATTTTCTTGATATAACAAAATAGTAGATTTTCTGTGGAATACTAATGTTCTTACTAAATTCAGTTCGAGTTATAAAAGGAAAACAAAGAATTGCTTTAATCCTTCAAATAACAGATTACAGCTAATTTGTATATTATTTAAAAAAATTATAAAAAAATTATTTTAAAATTTAGATATTTAACAAGATAATAAATAAAAAAGGGACAAATAAAACATTAGTTGAAGAAAAAAAATTCAAAAATTTTCAGAAAATAAAAAAAAAATTTATGCACGGTGGTGAATAATTTATAAATATAAAATGCATTAATAAAATGTGAAATTAATTTAAATTTAATTAATTTATTTGAAATAGTTATTGTAGAAACATTTAGTAGGGTATGTTCTCAAACAAATTATTTATCCTATTTGTTCCTACAAAAACAATAGATGGCGGCACGATACATACTTAAATCATTTAAAAATTTTTCGCCCTTTGGCAAATGATGGCGTAATCAGTTAACCTTATCGCCAACAGAAATATCGTTAAAGCAAAACTCTGACACCATTGGTTAATTCTTACTCCCTCTAATAATGATCTTAAGTGAAACCTGAAGATAGGCTTATTCATAGTAGGCTATTTTTCTGTATTAGTAAATCAAAATGAAGGAAATATCTCATGTTTGGCGCAGAAATGCGAAATTTGGCGTTTTTGCAGCAGAATGTAGCAAGGGATGAATTTTGGCGCAGATTTGCCACCCCTATATGTTTTAGTGTAAAATATTTATTAATTAACGTAGTGTATTTTTTAGAATGAGTCTAACGTATAAATGTGTTGAATCCATTTGAATCTTACAATTGTTTTGAATCATTACATCAGTACGTATTGAAAAATTTCAAAATCAAACCGTAATACTGATTCGATTCTAGCTACTGTTTATGGGCCAGCAGTATGATACGCTTAATTATACAGTAGAACCTCTTTAAGTCGAACCTCGATAATTCGAAAACCTCCATAACTCGAAATATTTTTTTGTTTTGTTCCCTTCAAGCCCCAAAACCTCCATTACTCGAAATTTCAACCCTCTATATATCGAAATAACTAGTCAATCCCCACAAGCCATTTTGGTATATATTTTTCCTCCGTAAGTCGAAAAAAAAATTGGACCTCTGTATCTTGAACATTAGCAATGTTTGATTTGCAACATACATTACATCTCGATCTCTCTTTACATCTCGATCATTTGAAACGAATTACCTCTATAGCTCAAAAATAAGTTACCGACTTTAAGGTTTTGCCGACAATGCACGTCATTGTTTCTTATAAAACAATGTATGAGTATACAGTAAATAGAATAATCAATTCTATGAAATATTCTTATTCTTATAATTCTTATTATTGTTATTGATTTCATTTGAACTCTAGCGATACATAGAGAACGATCGAATTGTCTAAAGCAAATAAATAAATAATTGACTTTTTTAATACATAATATTTTTAATTTTAATGTTGTTTCGGAATTATTTTGATTTTTTATTGTAGTACATAATATAACTTTTAAGTTGCAAATAAACATGTTTATTACCTCTGTAACTTGAATTTTTATTTATTTTACCTAACTCAAAATAAATCAGAAAGAATCTAAACCTCTACAAGTCCAATATTTCCTTACAAAATCCTCGTAAGTCGAAAACTCTATGACTCGAATTATTTGGCGTTTCCCATAAAGTTCGACTTACTTTTTCTCCCTAGCTCTCATGCTCATAAGAAATTGCGCATGCGTATCTGTAATAATGTTTCCTATGAGCATGCGCGCTAGGGAGAAAAAGCTAACGGAAATACGGTATGCAAAAACTCTCTAATAAGTTTGCTTTAAAATTAATTCGTTTATTCGGCTAAAAATATTTCAAAATAATATTATTTTACTAATCTCATTTGATATCTTTAGGTTTTAAAAAAGATATTCTGAAGAAATATTCTTTTAAAAGTATCAATCTGAAACAGAAGATCACCCACTCTCCAATTACAATAAAAGGTGGATTTTAGACTGCAGAAAAGTTTTATTAAAATTATATGGAGTTATTATAACTTTAATTTTTAATATTTTACAAGCACATTAAACACAGATTGTAAAATAAATACGAGAGTAATCTTAAATACAAAGTGCAAACTTGTATTTTTATTACTCCTTATCTCTATAAAACGTCAAAATTTTACCTTATTACGTCACCTACGTTACGTTTACCTTTATTACGTCAAAATTTTACCTTATGTCTGCATACTTTTGTTCACTGATTTGAAAAGGTTGCTGCTTCTATTAGCTCTGCGACGGGCGATAAGAGATTACAAAAACGGTGCCTGATGGCCAAGTGACTAGCGCTCTGGCGCCACAGGTTTCGGGTTCGAGTCCCGGCGATGCCATGGATGTTTCTAGTGGTTCAGAATCCACTTTAAATCGTAGGTCCCGGTCTAATAGGATCGTAGAGCGTTGTGGGGGTAGTGTGTCCGTAGCACATCTTAAAGTTACACGTGGCCCCTGGGTAGTGCTAAATGAGTAACAGAGTTCGTGGGTGCAGCCCACTTTGGGCTGCTCACAAGGACATGGTCAATACGACCCAAGTTGCCTGTCGCAAGCGATAAATTTCCAAATATCTTTAAATATAACGCGTTTTTATTTCTTTACTTTATATTTCTTAAGTTAATGAAAAAATTAATTTTAGATAAACTGTATTCTTTTATTTTCGAAATTGTTTCTATTGCTGATTTGTTGCGTCGTCGCCAAAACGAATAATTTGATGTTAACAAAATTTGCATTTACGTAGAAATGCCAAGCAGTCATACTGTAAAGTAAACGTAAGCAGTCATACTGTAAAGTAAAAGTAACCTTTTCAGTAAACGCGATAACCTGTCGTTGGAAATTTGCCGTATAAAAGTTGCCTTCCCGTTCATCTTTCAGACAAAAATAAAATGCCACATATACCGTATACAAGACGATAACTAACTGGAAACAATGTTCTAGCTTCAAATAGGATTACCACAGTTCTAACAATTGTCATTGATTGGTATGTGGCTTCTTATGTTACAGCGATAGGATTGAAAAATATTCCAGAAGTGGCAACATTTTCGCCCTCGTGGTGGCATGTTTGAATCCTGCAAGAATTTTTTTCATTTCGGCTTATACTATACAAGTTTTGAACTTTGGGTTAATTTTTTTGATGAAAAAACACAGCCTTGACTGATGCACAGCTCAGCTTCTACTCTACGGTATTTCCTCTATTCAAATGACGGAATTTGACTCGGCAGTGCCCAAATACAGAAATCAAATATTATTAATTTTTATTTATGGAGTTAAAGTATTCATGAATATATCGCTAATTTTGAATTTATAACTTGTAATAGACAAAGTACGGGAAGCCCCACGTTTGGGCGGCAGATTGTAGTAGATGTCGTCAGTTTGTTTGTTGATGCAATGGAAACTGGGTAATTTATTTTTACAAGCGCACGAACCCGACAACAATCAATATACTTACAACAGGAAACACGCTTAAAGACATATATTTAAGAAGAAGGATTCCACTTGTAGCTCTCGAGATGAGATTTTGTTATTTAGAGCTAGTTGGCTTCTGTACGCCGGCGCTCTTGCAGTGCGTAGGAGGTTACAAACACACTTTATTTTTGGCATTTCCTATTACCTTTTATATTTAACAAACTCTCAGATGATAAAAAAAATTCGTTTACATTAGTTTTTGGTCAATTTTATTAAGAAAAAAAAGAGCAAAAGATGCAAGAAGAAATTTCAATCGTAGATGCAGATCACTGATAACGATTAAGAATTGTAGTTTGACAAATTGTAAACAAAAAAATCACTAAGAATAGCTATTTATAAATAAAAAAATTTAGAAAGTAAAACATAAAAAACATATATAGCAGAATAGGATCGTATAAACATCAAAAATTGAATATTTGAAACAATTCACTTTAATTGAATTAATTTTTTTAGCAATTTACCTTAATTTAAAGAACACTTCTAATTTAAGCTTTTAGGGTTGTTTTGTCTCAGTTTATTTGTGTTTACGTTTTATTCTGGTAGTATAGTTCCTTTGTTGAGTTTTTTTCGATTTAATATTCCTTTTAAGTAAGTCACCTTATTTATTTATTTTACTACTAATTTAAACTTGTTAGTTTTTGTTTGTCAATCCATCTGGATTCAAGAGCTTACACATTGAGTGGATGTGTATTTCACACTTAATATGGCGAATATCTCTTTCAATTTGAATTTAATAGAATGCGTTTCAGATATCGCTTTTAATTTTAAGGTTCACCAAAACATTCTCGTAAATTTACAGACCGCATTCTAACATGGCCCTCGTTCTTTCACTATAGTACTTGAAGTTCGCAATGGCATGCTTCCAAAAGTGCACCCTAAAATTCTGAAAGACAATATATCATCCAAAGTCACAACATTAAAATATATAGATCATGTGCGTATCACACAACGTGGTAAATTAATCATTTTTACAGATGATTTTGATACTGCGAGAGAACTGGCAAATATGAAAGCTATTTTGGGTATCCCGATTTGAATATCTCTTTATCCCAGAAAAATAACAACTCAATGTTTACTTCACAACATCCCCACCGATATATAGCCAAACTCGCAAAAGAACTAGAATAACATCACAGTCACCGAATTCAGTAGATTCTTCTCTTCACACCATGATTTTAGTACCTGAGCAATCACGATTATGGCTTGAGCGACAAATATCTTTATTTTTTATAGACTTCATTTTTTATAGTGTCTCCATTGCTTTTCATTTACACACCCAGCAACAGCTTGTTAAAATCCCCTTGCTTATGAGTTCAGCAGCGACCAGCAATCGTGGACTCATGCTTATATGATAAAAATGTGCTAAATGCAGTGCGGATCACAAGGCTACAGACAGTACATGCCTAAACGGAAAGCTGAAGAACAATTTTTAACTTCAAACTTCTTAATCGTCTTTCCTTTATAAGAGTCCGGAGGTTATATCGTACTCCAAAAGAGGATTCATTTTGCTCTAAACTCAAAACTATCGATATTGTAAATTATACTTATATTACAAAAGATGAACTGACTCAAATATTAAAACAGAAGGCTCAAGAAATGTTTTTAAAAAATCTTTTCATGAAACTATCAAAACTCTGACCGAAAACATTACAGCGTTTCTCAGCCAAATGATGAATTATTAGTACACCATAATAACCACTCTTAAGAATGAAAGTCATGAAAAGGAGCATTCATGTACTGCAAGATCTTCTTGTTTGTTATTCAAAGTCATCTTTCCAATTTTAGAGTGTTGTGCTCTAGCCAATCAATAACTTCATCTATCTTAATAAGGGACCTGAATGGCCGAGTGTCTAGCGCTCTGGCGCTCGGTGCCACAGGTTTCGGGTTCGAATCCCGGCGGTGCCATGGATGTTTGTAGTGGTTCGGAATCCACTTTAAGCCGTAGGTCCCGGTCTCCTATGACTGTAAGAGCGTCACGGAGCAAAAGTCAGGCTTCTACCTACGGGTGCTCCATCACAACAGAAGCTGCTTCCTTCCCCTTCAATCATGAGTCCATATGGGCTCGTGGGCTTGGCCAGCCAAGTGGGATAAGAAACAACAACAAATCTTAATAAAAATAAAGATTTTTATTCTGCTTTATTTCTTTATTTTCTTTCATTTGCTAGAAATATCGTGCAACATTTCATTTCATTCAAAATTATGTCCAAAGTTCAACATTACATCGAACTGATTTTAAAGACTATCATGAATTAATGAATTTTGGACTTTTTAGTTTGATTATAAATTTTTGTTTCATCCTCACAGTGTCTCTTTTATTTTGAGAGCATTTGGTTAAATTGCAGCATTCAGGAGTATAAATCTCAAAGCACCTAGTAAAGTCAAAGAAATAAATGATTCATTTAAATTTAAAGTATTAAATGATACATGAGTTTCGATCGAGCAAGAAAAAAAAAATTTTTTTTTTGATAATGCAGCATTTTAAAGTGCATGTTTACTGCAAGTATTTCTATTTCCAGAAGCAAATGTATTGTTGCTTTTTTAAAAATAAAGTTTAAAAATAGATGTAAACAATTTGTGAAAAAAAGGGAAAATTGTCACTTACCATAAGAAAATAATATATCAAGCATAAAGAGAATGAGCAATTTCATATAGGTAAATATTGGATAAATATTATAAATATATTTTTAAATAAATATTTTTTAACAAAAATTATTTTTGAGAATTTCATTACTTCAATATAAAAAAAGAATGGATAGTTTTCTGTGGAAAAAGAATGCAGTTTACAAAATTAAGTTCAAGAATTAAGTTCATACACATTAGAAGACAAATCAACGATTACGTATAATTTGTAAATTTTTATTAAAAAGAAAATTATTTTAAAATTTGATGTTTAAAATGATAACAAATAAAAGATGACAAATAAAAATTATATTAGTTGATGCATTTATTTAAAATGGTAATTGTAGAAGTATTTAAAAAAAATCTGAGTTTAAAAATAATCTATTCGTTATCAAATTGTTTTATCCTTTTTCTCTTCTGACAACAGATAAAAGACGCCACGATAGGAAAATTTTCTTTGATACAGACATTTTTAATTTTTTTTTCGAACAATATGAATCATTAAATTGATTCGAATTGCCCGTCACTATCCAATTGATCTATATACCAAAGGTATACAAAGCTCTTGGCTGCAAAGCAACCATACGCTTACTGTCATGGACTGTTGAATGCAGTGATTTTGGTCCAGGCTCATTGAATTGTTATGCCATTTTACTTTCTTTTTTTCTAATTAAAAAATAGAAAGATTAATATACGAAAATAAGTGAAAAGAAGAATTTAAAATTTTAAGTAACTTTACAAATGAAAGAGAGTAAATAAAGAAAAACAGAGAATGGATGAGCTGCTAATAAGTGGAGGTTGCAGTCTTTATACTTCAGAAAGAGAAGATTAGGGAGGAAGCATTAATTAAGAATATTGAGAACAATTATAGGATGTTTTCTATTGTCAATTAAAGTAATATCACAAATTGGGAAGGATCTAAGTACAGAATTACCAGTAAAAGGAATGGAATCATTAAAAATAAATTTTCTAATACTTGGAAGAAGGTCAAAAGAATTCCTAATATTCTAATTTCTGAAGTACCAAGGAGAATTTGTAAACATTCGAAGAAATTTATTTTCAAGTCTTTGAATGATTTCCTTATTTGACTTGGCAACTATATGATATACTTATTGGCAGACTTGATTTATTTCGGCGTATCCCAAACTGGACTTGCATATGTGATCGTAACACGCATGAGATACATATAAATTATTATTTTTTTAGTAATGATAGAAAGTTTAGATTTTCTACAGATGAACTGTTAAAAAAATATAAATAGAACTGTTCAAATGTTTTTTTAAATTATTAATAAGTGCTATACAAAGTTCTATCTTTTCATAAGTAATTAAGAAATTGTCCATTTACGCAACCAATTTTCAAGACATCAAATGTAATTTACTGCAAAGGAGTGATGTAATAAGAATTTTTATTTCGGCTAAGGAGTGCAGTGCCCTACGCACAAAGTGTAATTTTAACATCAGGAAATTGAGGAATGCCATTTATAAAGATTTTATAAAGAAGAGGTTCTAAAAGAGATCCTTGAGGGATCCAGCTTTAATATTTCTAATTTTTGAATCAACCATAACAACGAACTTTCTGTTGGTAAGATAGGAGTGTATAGTTTTTATAGTTGTTCATATTTACGTCCAAGGTTCAGAATTCGTATTTTGCATCTATGTTTATTTTTTTGTCTGCTTTTCATGCATTTTAGAATTTACACATTTGTATTGCAACCATTTTTTATTGTTTATTATTTTAAATTTTCATGTATTATTTATTTCATCTAAAGAGATTTTAGATGAAAATAAAGTTGAATTTTTTTTCATACATTGTTGCTGCGCAGAGATATGTAATAATCAATTGGAACAATGTTATATACTTTGTTAAATATATATTTTCCGCCATTTTTGTAAATAAAATTTTTAATGTAAAATATATTTTTATTTACTGATGCGGGTCATATTTTGTTAACATATAATAAAACAAATGATTTATATGTACGTATGTTTTTATTTTAATTTAAAAGCATAATACTGAGAAATACCACATTATTTCTCTCTCTCTCTGGACTCTTATTTGATGTGTAACAAAAATGAATAAATAATGCCAAATTATATTTCTAACACATTCATCACTTTTTAAATAAATATAGTGATTAATTTATATTAAAGCTGCTCAAATTTCATCAATTGAAAAATACCATAATTTATACTTGAGTAGTTATCATATTTTCATTTAAAAAGTTCAGATTTTAGACTCAAATAAAGAAATTGATTTTAAATTACACTTTTTAATATTTTATTTGTTTTAATTGAGTGAATTTTTAAAAAAAATCTAATTTTTTTAATTCAGATATTAGTGCAGCAACTTTAAACAACTCAAAATCATAAAGAATTTTTTTGTATCACTGTTGCTACGCAGCCGTGGTGTTTCGCACCAACTCACTATGAGAATGAAATGACATTTATTTATCGCCCTCTTGGCGATGGGAATTTGACGCCAGATTCGGCCGACCTTCTCTCCGGGGATATCCCCATTAATAAAAAATAAATGCTCTTATTTTATGTTTAAATGAATGGAATATTTTACGTGGATATAAATTTAATCATTTTGCGCATGCATGTTTTAAATGTCTAAAGAGGAAAAAACACCAAAAGTGTTTTTTGCATGTATTTCTTTACCTTTATTATTGTACCTTTATTTGTATTTCTTTATTTAAATATCGTAATCATTAGAAAATGCTATTTATATTCTTTTTTATTTTGAATTATAAGGCGTGGGGGATTCCCACGCCAAATTCCAGTTCGAACGTCAATTTGGCTATCGCCAAAGAGCGATAAATAGTTCAAAAGGAACATGAAAGAGAACGGGTTCTTATATGGCAACGCTACTGTCCATCAAAAATTAGCTGTTAATTAATAATACTTTATTACTTTTTAGCCATTGCATTTCCATCTTCTAGCATCTCCTAAATGAAGTTATTTAATTCTATCTGTTGTTTCGTTATCTCCTACTTGTAATTAAAACATATCATGCCTTATTTTTTTATTTAATTTGTAATTATCCGGTATATATCAGGCATTTAATAGTTTAGTAAATTTGCTACTGAAAGGTAATTCTTTGTAAAATACTTTTCATTTCATTATCTTATACTTAAATAGCATTATTTTATTTAATTTTAGTTAATTGAAACTTAAAGCAATTTTATTCACGCAATGTATGTCTGTAAGCCATTTTTTTAAAAGATACTTAAATGAAGTGTTTCTATTTCTAATATTTTAATTACTATTAATTCATTTAATCAATTTATAATAATTAACCAGTTAATGAAAATTTAATGCCATTTTATTCCTTCAGAGTATATCTTCCAGCTGTCTTTATATGTCATCCACTACGCACTCTTTTGTGGGGGACCTTATCTGGTGAGAAAGGAGAGAGAACATGAATTGGGAACAAGTATGCATTTTATCTGATTTCTTAGTTCAGTCATTTGAACACTAATTGTCAGAAAATTGTGCAGCAGAAGAGCTATTGACAAAAAAAACTTGTTTAGGTGTGTAAGAGGAAAATTGCATGCTCAATCAATTTAATTGTCAATGAAAAGAAAAGATGGGATCCCTTCACCTATAGAGTAAATAAAATTGTTTTTGTATGCATGCTGAATATTCCAATAATTATTCAGTTGTCAGCAATCTTTCAGGTCACTTGGAAGTCACTTCAAGTCACTGGTGTGACATGCAAATTGTAATAATACTTTATGTTTATGTTCAACAAACAATATAATAATATATGTTTGAGTTCATTATCAGCAACAACAGCTCAGTTTGTTGCTGCTGTCAACAGGCATATTGCTAACAACTCAAAATCCTGCATAAATCTCCTGGATATTCTGTCATGGCTTCGTGCATTATCAAACTATTAAAAATTAAAAATAAGTTAACCCAAATTAAAAATAAGTGAGATTATTGGTTGCTACTTCACCCCTATTGCAGAATATATTCAAGCCGTCCGGGGTTGGTTATCAAATACACCATCTCTACAATTCCATGCTATTCTGGTAACTTGTTACATCAATTTACATTAATTTATTATACTTGATTATTTGCCTTTATCCAAATAATATGTAATCTAATACTTTCTCGTGGGTGTAATTATTTTTGTAATCTTAAATTAAAGAATGCAAATATTAAATTAAAGGATTGTTTTGGCTACTTTTTTGATGTGAAGGTTTAACTTGCATAAAATGAACACATGGAGGAAAAAGGAAGGGAATTGGATAGTGATATAAAATAAAAATTTAAGCAACATAATATAAAAGTAATCAACATAATATACAAAATGATTTACAAATTTAAAAAGTGGACATTAAAATACTTAAAAGCAAAAACTAATAGTAAACAAATAAAAGTGTCAGAATTTAACTACAACTAAAATTGAATTTTAAAAAATGCCATATTCTGTTAACAAAACTGGAGTAGATTATGAATTTTTTTTTTTCAAATTGGTTTCAAATGAAATACGATAAGAATTATTATATAAATGTACTTTTAAACATATGTCATTTAGTAATATTTTTTGGGAAATTATAAATGAATTCCTCAGCAGCATATATTTTATGGAAAAATTTGATATCCATAAAAACTGTTTAAGAAAAAATAATCGCCAAAACTAACGACCTCTAAAATACAATATTCCATATTTTATGATGGGTGCGCAGTAGATCTACTTCCCCGTGGTGCCCCTGATAACACTTTTTAGTGGCTAAAAGATCTACAACTTGGCATTATGTCTTCCTCCCCCTCACTATGATACTCTTCGAGTCCTACAGTGGAATGCCGGTGGACTGTCTCAATCCAAGCGCGCAGAGCTTTTGCTGACCTTGTGTGAGAAGGATACTATTATGGAGGCTAATTTGACTGCCGGCGAAACCATCTTTATAGACTCCTTCCCCGATATGCAGCTCTGGAGAGGCCACGCATCTACTTCTTTATCGTGCTGTGAGCTTCTCGCTGAGCGATATTGGGATATGTTAGATTAATGTCAGCATGTTTTGTTGTATTCTCTGTTCTTTTTCTTTCATTGTTCTTTTTATTGCTGTAATTGTTCATAATATGCCACTGGAAATAAAAAAAAAAAAATTTTTTTTTTATTATGGATATTTTCACTAACCAAACAATTTACATTAGCATTCATTTAGAAATCAGTGACAGTCTCTCCTAGATTTTTACATCTTTAATTTCAAGCATTTAAATTTGTTTTCATATTAAAAATTAAGTAATAAAGTGCTTCTGCCAGCTTTACAAGGAACCTAAATAAAATTATTTAGTTATATATTTATGATATATTGCGGGGGGTGCTGCTACTCCGCGTTCGTAGCTTATCTTCAAGCTACACGCACCTCCTGGGTAGTGCTAAGTGAGTAACTTCTTTGCAGTGCTTGCCTTAATCAAAGACAATTGTCTAAGTGTTTGCCAGCTGCATTAGAGCAAAAAAAATATTTAGGATATACATGTTCAATCTGTACATGTATACAGAGACATTTAGTTACGTGCATATGGAGAAATATAAGGATTTTCATACATAATGCATGGGCTAAAAATGTGAAATATTTGACGGAAATAACAAAACTTATTTAGATCACAAGCCACCTTTTAAATTAGGCAAATCAATAAACTATATCTGTATTGATCACATAGTCATTTGCATTTTATTATTTGGATATGAAAGAAATAAAAAACCAGCAGTATTGTAAGAATTCTGAAACACGTCTCTGTTTGATGGCTTTCTGTTAGACATGTCAGAGAGAATCCTGGCATGATGGAAATGTCATGTAAGCTTTTTACTTAGTGAAACAGTTTACCGCAACGTCTGAGAGAAGCCGTTTGCCCTATTCGTTAAGGTAGCGGTCAGTCGGATGGATGGAAATGGGGTTGTCCCAGATTGATGCTGCTAGGCGTCTTAATGTGTCTCGGTGTGGTCCACCGTCTCTGGAATCAATATCAAACCGAAGCTTCTGTGTCCAGAAGACATGTTCCAGGTCGACCACCAGCTACAACGTCTGCAGAAGACAGTTTTATAGAAGTTTCGGCCCGAAGGAGAAGAAATATTTCTGTGCCGCAACTTGTTGCAGACCACTCTGTAGCATCAGGGAGAAGAATATCCGCTAGTACAGTGCGAAGGCGTATTCACAATTTAGGTCTCTATGCAAGTCGACCAGCTGTGCGTGTCCCCCTCAACGGACGATAGAGAAGGGCCCGCTTATCTTGGGCAAGAGAACACGTTTCCTGGACCAGACAGCGATGGGCGCCTGTACTCTTTACAGACGAGTCCAGATTCCCATTGAAGAGCTATTCAGGACGTCTGCTGATCTGGAGGGAACAAAGCACCAGATACCATCAATCCAAACACTATTGAAAGACACAGTTACCGAGGTGGTTGAATAATGGTTTGGGAAGGGATCTCTCTCGGTGGTCACACTGACCTGCATGTGTTCCAGGGAGGAACTGTGACTGGTTTGAGATATAGGGAGGAGATCCTTGATCCATATGTCCACCCATATGCCGGTGCAATTGATAATTTTTTCATTCTGGTGGATGATAATGCACGATTTCACCTAGCTGTAGTTGTTGAGGAATATCTTGAGGGTCTTGGTTTGGAGATAATGGAATGGTCAGCTCAATCTAGAGATCAGAATCCGATAGAACATCTTTGGGATTATCTTGGTAAACAGGTTGCTGCTTTAAGTCCTCCAGTGCCCAGTGAATTCAAGCTAGGGGTGGGCATATCCCTTATTAAAACTCATTTTTGTTATGTTTCTATAACATTTTACAACACAAAACTGTGATTATTACTTTTTCCAATAGTGCACTTTTCCAACGAGATTGCTTTTTTTTTGTTGTAAATCATTTTTGCGTTTTTCTTATGTAAACTTCCATGGTGCATTCAATATATAACTGTTTTGTGCACATGTCATCCAAATTTTGTGTTTCTACATTCATTCATTTGCAAATTAGGCGAAAAAGACCGGTTGTTCCTTAACTTTTGGAGGCCAGTGTATTTGTAAATATTTTTTCAAGTATTTATATATGTAAAATTAAGTTTCATATTAATACAGAATACTTGTGAAATGTAACATGGGGTAAAAACACCTGCGTAAAAAAAAGTTTTCGGGCGTAAAATTTTAATAAGAAAACAATAATCAAGTAAAATTATTTTTCTTCAGTAAGTAAAATGAAAAATATATTACATTAAAATTTTATCTTCAAAATGTAAAACTATATTATTAAAAACGAAAAAAAAAACTTCCATATCTACCATCTTACTGGTAAAAAGAAAATCATTTGCAGGTATAATGTTTTGTAAAATTTATGAAATTGAAACAGAAAAAGAAATTTTTTTTTACATTCAGAATTAACTAAAAAATATATGATTCAATAACAAAGGAAAAATCTATTTTCCATAAAAAAATGAAATTAATGATAGCTTTATTTAATTTTAAAAGGATTCGTTCTGTCCAATTCAATTTACCATACATCCTGGTAAAAGAAAAAGGCAAAATTTCCAGAACTAAAATGCACTTCACCAAATTTTACGACCAAATATTCAAACTTGTTTCTTATGACAAAGAACACCAGATACTATAACACTTATATAAAGAACATAGTAGAAAAATAGGAAAATTAAAATTAATTAAAATAATTACAATATTTCAAGATAAAATAGGGTTATTTTGAAGGGTTAATAAATTGAAATATTGCTTCATTGGCTATTGAAATTTTATTATAAAAATAAAATGGATGATATTATTTTAATAATTGCCGTTCAAGTATTTTATATCCCCAAAATCAAATCATAGTATTATGTAAGTGATGATCTTTTCTAAATTCAAAATTTTTTAAAATGCACAACTTTGTGAAAAACCGCGATTTGTATTAACAAGATTTAGAGTTGACAATAAGATGAAACACTGTATTGTGATTTAACTGAAACACTGTATTGTGATTTAACTGAAACACTGTATTGTGATTTAACAGGTAGGGGTAAAAAAACCGACAAAAAAGATTACATAAAAAATAATAAGGTTTTAAATTTGGAATAACAGAAAAAGAAAAATCTCTGCGTTGTGGCTAATTCTCAGTGCCATGAGACATGAATGGAGATAAAGAGGGCAGCTTCTGTTGAAGCACCCGTAGGTACAAGTCTGACTTGGCTCCGAGTCGCTGAAGAAGCAGGGACTTTTAGGGGGAACTACACAGCATGCGCTATTGTATGGGGGGGAAACGTCTACCAGGTAGTTGGATTAACGAGGTAAGATAGATAGATTTTTTGTTCTAATGCAGCTGGTAAACACTTAGACAGCTTGGTCTTGGAAGCCTTAAGGCAAGTGCTGCACAGACGTTACTCACTTTGCGTTACCCAGGGGGCGCGTGTCACTTGAAGAGAAGCCACGGAGTAACAATGCCCCCGCAACGCTCTATGATCCTATTAGGACCGGGACCTACGGTTTAAAGTGGATTCCGAACCACTACAAACATCCATGGCACCGCCGGGTCTCGAACCCGAAATCTGTGGTACCGAGCGCTAGCCACTCGGCCATTCAGGCCCACGAGATAAGATATTGAACATCACAAACGTCATCCTCGTTTATGAAACAGTGTCTACAATAATGCCGCAGTGGATTTAATCTCAGCCCCAATGCTCTCCAACCTTCCCGTTACATCAGAAAAAACATTCTTCAAAGAATAAATAGATACATTTTCAGGAATCCTACCATAAATGAAGGATCTTTTCAATGTGATATTTTAACATAAATGTTTTTAATTTGGGATATATAATATTTCTACAACACTTAAATGCATAATGATGATAAATGTTTACACTAATATTTGTAATGTTGAATGCATTCTAATTTTTTTTAAAAATCAACTTAAAAAAAGATGAATGAAATCTGCGATGAAACACATCGAAGTAAGTTTTTAAAATTATCTTCGAATATTTGTTCATTAAAACACATAGTTAGGTTGCACAGATAGTAAATAACTCGTAGAAAAATATTTCTCATCCAAATAAGAAGATTAACAAAATTAAAAAAAAAATAGTAATAAATTAATAAAGAAATGTCATAGGAAAACGTTTTAATTAAAGCATCTTAAAAATGTTAATATATGTTTGTGGAACATAAACTAGAAATGACCGTAACGTATGTTGAAGGAATCAGTTAAATAAAGAACAACTGTAAAAACTTATGTAATAACAAGATACAAAAGCTTGAGATAAATGCAAAGCTCTCAAAATTTTAACATTATTCTCAACTGTGATTTCTAACTGTCATATTCAACATATCATTTAACAGGTGACGACCTAGAAAAAAGAAATAAAAAATTAAATTGTCCATTGAATTTCGTAAAAAGGAATGAAAATTAGTTTTAAAAAAATAATCTACAAGAAAGTGTATTTTTTCAGAAGACAATTGTAAAATTTTATTTATTTTAGCATAATTTCGAACAAAATGTATTTTTTAAAGAGCGTTTCATAGTTTTGGCCGTGTAAGTAATTCGAAAGTCTCATAAAAATGGACGAACCTTAAAAAGTCTCACACTATTAAAAAGGAATCTGATGATATGTTTTTATTAATAAAAGCATATCATCAGATATCATATAATTCCCAAGAATTATATCCCTTTCCTGCACTTCTAAGGAAATTGCTAAAATTTTGCCTATATCGCTTAGGATCGAATTGATCAGGATAGTGCTTTCATACATTTGTTCTAGTTCAGTGTTCGTAAATCTAGGAGTTATAAAACACCCTACCTGCTTTCTCATTCGATCCAACATCATAAAATGTCCATTACTTTTTTAGTCTTACAATTTTCTGTTTTGAAAATATTTAATATCGATATTTATTCTAGATACACTCCATTTTCATACATTTTCCATTTTCCATTTTCATATTGTGTTACATGAGTTGGTCTGGAGCCATTACAGAAGTACGTTGGTCTATTGGAAATAAACCAACTAATTGACTCTAAATTCTTCACTCTTTAGCTACTACCTCCCCTATCAGCTGTCGCCATCTGTCGTAATATTTTACAAAAAGATTAAAATAAAAGTTATGTAATTATTATAGAAACTTAACTTTTATTATACTATTACATAATAAACTGAGGATTAAGTGATTTTCTAGAAGAGGTGGCTCTTTTATTTATTATTAGTTCGGACCACAATATTATATACGAAAAATCCAGCTTCGTACAAATACGACTTCGAAAATGGAATTAAAATCCTCTGAGATTTATCACTTAGAAGAGGATATTCATATTTTATTGAAATTCAAAATTTGCTTTCAAACTCTTGTCGCAAGACAACTTGATAAGATTCTCTTCTTCTGCAGAAATAAATTCAGGCGGAGCACTAGTATTAAATGAATCCCTGTAAATTTATCGAAGTTTTCATTTTGAACCTTGATTAGTTTCTAAATGGGGCTTCAATTTACTTGCAGCATACAATCTGGTGCCAAAACACAACACTCATTGTGGCCTCTCTTTTGCCATTAATTTCTGTCGACGTGAAAGCAAACTATAAATAACCGTCATCATTTTCGATTTTTTTTATTAACAATCTTGCCACTGGTTTGTGGCGTACTTTCTTTACTGGTCAAAAGCCGGACTATTAAGAAAGGAAGAAACAAGAACAAAAATCGCAAAAGTATTTATTAAAGGCAATAATGAAAAGTTATATAACAGTAATTACACTATAATAACTAATTTATATCAATTTGTCTATTGTTTTGTGTGGAGTTTATCTTCACTAGATAGACTATCAACTGACTGACTCGATCAAGCCTGTAACGCTTGTTTAAAAAATCCATTCTCAAGAACTTCTAGAACAGACCAAATCTGCCGCGAAGGATTTAAGCATCTCGAAGTGCCTGGTATGATCAGAGAAGGCGCAGTGTTGATTCGTGTTCACAAGAACATTCTGGGCCGACGGTTTTAATTTTACATGCGGTCAAATAAAAATCAAACTATAGCAACAAATCTACATATGTACCAATTATTAGCTTGTTAGTTGTTTTGTTCAATTATTCTAAATGCATTATATTGGTCTAATTAATTATAAAGCTTTTGCAATGTTACGCGGCGCTCCTGTGAAGGTATTATGATGAATTGGTAAACTGAGATCCAAATTTTCAATAGAGGTACTGTTATCGAAGATCATTGCTAGCAGTAATTTATTTCTTCCCCACGTGTTTCTATTCCAAACTGCTATAGGCTCAACTTCGTTTTTTGTGGACTGTAACGCTAGGTCACATCGGACTCGTGCTGTTGAGGAGCTTCTATAAATTTAAGCTATTCCTAGAATGAATTAGCCTTGATTTAAATCCCATAGAACATATGTGGGACGTCTTTCGTCTTTCTCACGATTATATCCGTCGGAGAACATCCAACACCTGTAAGAAAGTTCAAAATTTCTGGATGTTTGTCGAGGGTTAAACACTACAATACGTCTCCCTAGAGCATCGTAAACATGCTCAGTCGGATTCATGCTCAGAGAACGTGCTGGCTAATTCGACATGCACGATAATCTTCTCACAAAGGTAATTCTCCTCCAGCCGAGCTCTGTGGGGTCAAACATTATCGTCTTGTAGGATGAAGAAATCACCATTTGCATGAGAAAGAACAACTGGAGGAAGAATACCGTCTCTATATAATTGAACTCTTTGGACAGTACAGTGAGGGCCATCCAAAGATATATGTGCCCCCACGAATACACTGGATACATAAAATCGATATGTTTCATGAATATGACTGGATTGTAGTGAAATCTTGATTCTCTTAAAATCAACAATCTTCTTAAATCATTTTGCAAACTCGCACATTCAACCATCTTTCTACAAAGGATTTTTTTCTCGCTTCTATTCCCCAAATGGCTCACTATCATAATTCTGCAATTGCAATTGCGAAACATTTATTTGATAAATCACGTCCAGAACTCATATCCAAAACATGGGTTTCTCGAAATTTCACTACGCACATGCTTTTAAAGCTTGTTTTCGGCCATGTGTTCAATGAGGTTCAAGACAGCAGCTTCATTTATTCGCATGTTATATTTTGGTACAGTATTACTTTTTACACATATTGGGTAATTTTTATAAAAATTTACTTATTTTAGGCTATATATTTACAATTTTTCTTTTCTGAATTTTTGGAAACCAATGTATATAATCTCTTACAGTAAATATGTCAAAGGGGTTCTAATGAACATATTTTTTGGAAATCAATGTACTTAAAAAAGACCATGTTTATCACTATGTTTGCTTTAGAATTAAAGGTGTATTTTTTCCTAAACAAACTTTAATACTATTGCCTTAGAAAGTTCGTAGAAAAATCCAGACAGGAATCAGTATTTAGTTTAACATACACACACAAAAGCAAATATTTATTTGAGATTTTTATACAGGTATACAATAGTGAAACAAAACCCAAGAGTGATTGATTACTACATTATTTTGTTCTTAGTACGTAACATAGGATTGTGGGAGTATTCGTTTAACATGTGTGGATGCGTAAAACTCGGGTGCCATCATTCGGAAATCAAGCCTCCACACGTCTCCCACATTTTGAGTATGTTACTATAGTCAAAATGTTTCTTAAAATAAAGCATTTATTACTTTAAAGCATTTCTGCAAGTAAAACAAAAATAAAAACACTTAAATCTTCTAATGACAGTTTTTCTTGACTATAAGATAGAAACTGCTATATTATTTCTAACAATGGATTTACAAACCATTCACACCAAATCTGTTCTCGTGTAAAAATTATCTCAGATTTGGCGACTTTGTATCATTTCCTTTTTAGTAAGCATTCATCGCTGCCGTATAAGTATTCATTTGCTAGGTAAATTGCCTCAAATTTGGGCATTTGTATGGGCACTTCATAAATTTCATTTCAATAAAAGCAATCATTTTTTTGATGGGGCTTCTCATTTTTTTCTTGCAAAAGAAATTTACTATTATACTTGCAATTTTAATAAGCAAAAAGTACTTTATTAATGTATATTTTAGGTTTGTTTTTTTTTTAATTCTTCACTATAAAATAAAATCTTGATAATGTGAATACATCTACATCTATTTATTAAATTTTTGAAATCCATCTTTCACTTATTTAATAAGCATAGCACAATTTTTCTCAAAAATCTTCCATAATTACAAAATCTAATCTTCTAATTACAAAATTTAAAAAATAATGTAATATTTATTATATATGGCATCATATATTTTTACCTACACATTTAAGATCATATCTTCTTTTTATTAAGACATTTATTTCATAAAATTTTTTTAGCAAAAAAAAAAAAAAAAAAAAAAAAAAATAATAATAATAAATAAATAAATAATGATCAAGTTAAAATGCACCTAGCAAGCGAAAAAATAAACTGAAATGTTCAGGTCTAAGGAGATAAAGATGCCTCAGTAAAAAGAAAAAAATGTAATGCATTTTATTTTCGAATTAGAAACAAAAAGTTTATATAAAATACATAGCAGGTGCAAATGTAATAAAATAAATAAATAAACCTTATGCAGTTTACGAGCACAACAGCAATTTACATAGAATTTACATAATATGAATAATGACAATATGATTTTTAATGGTGTAGGTTTATTTCGACGTCACATACCACCAAAAATGTCGCTACTTGGATTAAATTGTAAGATGTTTTTAAGTTTTCATGAGTGATATTCAACAGCTAAGTAGTAGTATTCTCATTTGAGAGATAAAAGATTCCTTTAGATTTGCAAGAGCAAAAAAAATTCATCAACTGTTTATTCATAAATATCTCTGATTTATGTGAAATGAACTGCTTTATAAAATTTCATCATAAAATTTTTTATATAAACAAAATCATATTTCTTTAAGCAATTTGTTTTATTTATTACATAATTATTAAAAAATTTTACTAGTGAATAAATCTTTCATAATTTTCTTTTAGTTTAATTTATTTTTAAATGATTGTTTAAATATTATTTCATAATGGGGTAAGTTATTAAAATATTCAGTTTCAAATTTTTCTTCTCTATTTTATGATATGCAGTTCTTGTTCTGCAGCAAGTTCAGAAAGTGAAATCTATTAAAGTTGCCATTATGAAAAATTCTTTATAAGACATCAAATTTCTGTTAAATTTTGTGCAAGAACGGATTGGATCCATGGTACGTAATTTTCAACTTTTGTGTAAATTCCAAATTTCATAGGACTCGAACACCCTTCTCCCCAGCTAACCACTCCAATCAGATACCAGCTATTAAGATTTTGCAATACAAGTGGTCCACCACTATCCCCAGAGCATGTATCTGGCCTGTAGCTTTCAGCATATCCAGCGCATAACATATTATCAGTAATAGCGTAATTACTGTTCTTTTGACAAAAACTATTATTCACCAACGGTAAATAGGCTTCCTGAAGAGTTAGTGCCATAATAGAGTCACGCACACTAACTCTACCCCAACCAGTAACCACTCCTAATGTGCCAGGTCGTACTGAATCCATGAATCCTGGAGGTGGAAGGCAAATGGGTAATATTCTTGGTTGAAAGATCAAAGATTCATTTAGTTCTATTAGAGCAATATCATGCTCATTTGATAAATTTAGAACCGTGTAATCAAGTAAAAAGTTTGGGTGAATTATGAGGTTTTGCACTCTTCTTACCACTTCACCCTTTTCAATCTGTCTTCGTTGTTGCTTTCCGAATTTGATTAATATTTTTGAGTATATCTCCTCCAGTGACATGAGAGAACTTAAGTTGTTTGCCGATCTAAAACAATGAGCAGCTGTTACAACCCACTTCTCAGATATAAGACTACATCCACAAAATGGAGGCTCACGATTCATGGACAACATGCACATCCATGGTGCTGATAAAGGGGGTGCTCTGTTGCCGTCAATCACTCGTTTCCATCTCATTGCGGTGTTGACTGGTTGTCCACAAGCAAAACTTTTCATTTTAACTATCATGCTTTTCATTGAAGAACACTGGGGGATATTTTTTTCATGAACTACACAAGTGTAATTTCCTTCATCGATTAATTGCACATTAGATATATTTAAATACGATTTGGAGTAAGTTCCATATTTATCAGATACAATTTCATTGTTTTTTAGCCAATATATTTTAGCTGAAAGTGAACCGATTTCGCACGACAATGATAAATTTGAACCAAATGTTGCGGAAATATTTGTACTAGTATCTTTAAAAGATAAATTGCACTTTTCAAAAGGTAATTGAGATGGCTTCATATGATCATATATTACGTTAACAGCTCTTAAAATATTGGCTTCATCAGAGCTAAATGATAAACAAATGTATAAACCTGGATTTTTAGGTGAAATCACGAGAGTGTTGTTATTATTTGAAGTACTTTCTATAAAACTACCATTTGTTGTCCAAAAGTGATTAGCGTCTGTTATTGTTGCATCTTTTGAGCAACTAATGTTGATAGCTCTTCCCGACAGCAGAGAAATGGATTCTACTTCGGAAGCAGGGCATCTTTGATCTAGATAAATAAAAATAGGAAAACGTAAATGAACATCAAGGATTGACTGAAAATCAAATCCCTAGAAATTTAAATTAATAATTATAATTAATTAAAATGAATAAGTAAGATCTAACTGGCATTTTCTGTTCTTACACACAATAACAAGCATTTAATGTTTATTTGATTTGCGTCGTCTTAAAGCAATGGAAGATTCGATGGCTGATATTTGCAAAAAATAAGAATCATCAAAAATACTTTCAGGGTCCTCTCTAAGAGTTCTTTTTCTTACCTTTAGAAATGGAATCGACAACGAATATTTAATATGTTTAGGATATCAAAAAATATTTTTGTGCTGTAACGATTCTGTGATTTACAAAAGCTCATGAGCATCTCTGGAAAACATATCTATTCAATTTAATTGATTCTGATACAAAGTTAGAAGACTTTTGTAGAGTTTTTATTTTATCATAAAATTTTAGAGAATTGTTGGTTAGATTTTTTAACTCTGGGAAATGAATTACTTGTATCTTTTCATGAACAATTTCAATAAGCAAGTATAAAGTGCTGTTTCAGAGCAATTGACATCTATCGGAAAAAAGGTGTTTTAGACGAAATAATTTGAATTGTTGAATTAGAAGGGAGATGTTTTTTTCTGTAGCCACAACATAATGACGATTCAATAAGTTAGTTTTTTAAAGATTAAAATAAATCAGAAGTTTATTTATCTAATGAAAAGAAAATCATTCGAACACTCCAGGAATCTTCTTACTAGAACGACAACTTGAATATTTGATAAAGTACAATTTTTGACAATGTATAAAATGTAAACCCTTTTCTGAAATCATTTTTTTCAAAAAAAGTTTTACAACATTTCTAATTTTTTATCGGAAAAACAAGACGTACATAGTAGATTTCCAAAGTTGAGAGAAATTATTTTTTTAAGGAAAAATCACATTTTAATAGCGAAAGGAATTTTATAATTTAAATTGTCGGATATTATTAAAGTATGCCGGTTAAAATTTAACATTTAAAGTTATTTGAAAACATAAACAAATATTAATTTTAAGTATTATTATATGAATAGCAACAAATAGAAGAAATACACAAAAATTTGAGAATACTTAAAAATTTTTTATCGTGAAAATCAAATAAAACAAACCGAGGATGAATGTTTAGTAGCATATTCTCCTAAAGGGGCACATCTTCTTTTGATACGCACTAGTATCCTGCAGCGTAGACGTCCCACTGATCTTTTCCTTTCTTCTTTCTCTCCATATATTTTTCCACAGACCTAACACATGTTTTTTTTTATATTACATTGTTTGAAAGTCATTTTTCTTATAAATGTTTTTTGTACATTTATTTCCTATGCTTATTTTCGGTATTACTAATTTGCTTAATTATATAGATATTTATTTTTTTTCATAATTTTCTTCGTTCGCTTGCCTTTCTGATTTGTTTTCATTTTATTAATAATGTCCGTTTTCTGACTAACGTATTTTCTGTACGTAACGATTCTTGACCCAATAGAAAGGAATTTTGAAAATTGAGTTTAGATGGAGTTGCGGGCTTTTCGAGAGAACAGCACATGTTTTAGCCCTACGCGTTTGGTAGACGGGCGATACATCAGGATGTATCACTGTGAGCGTAATGCCTCTTCAGTTAAGTGCCAGGCTACCCAGGGTTCCTTGAACTACGGATAGCATGTCACAGTTATGAAAGAAGCTGTAACCCATTGGAATGCAAACAACGCTGCCTTGGGGGTCGTTCGGGCCTGTCACATAATGATACATCCTGTACCATCATACATTTGTACATCTTGAATATAATAAGATTGTTAATATTTGTACATTAATCCTACACAACCATTATTCAGCTGATAAATTTCTTTCAATAACTACTGCTGCTAGCACCTTTGTATATAAGTGTTTGTACGGCGCAAGTAGTAGCTTGTTTCTTGGTATGAATAAACAGTTTCTCTTATGGTACCTATGTCATAATATTCAATTTTGCTCAATTGGCTTTAAAGACTTTAATAGTATCGTAATATTGTTTGTGTCAGGGAAACTTCAGCATTTACATTGAGAAGAAACAACGCAAGCCACATACGATCACTTGTTGTTTACTGTGCTAGTTGCGCAATGGAATTGCGCGCTATAACCAAACATTTATTGGCAGTGAAAATTTAATAGTTTGCATGCTTTATATTAAGAAATCTATTTGTACAATTTGAGGATAATTGGATAAGTTTTTATTTATTTTTTAAAATTTATTTATTTATTTTGCGAAAGAGCACATATCAAATACTTCAAAATTATCATAGCAGCCACTAGTTAATTATTTATTGATAATTTATCCTGTTTCAATAAGTTAGACTAAAAATTGCATTAAGTTCGGTTTATTTAATTCTGATCTTTTTCCTAAAATGTGTATTTGATAATCCTAAAAAATAAACCACTTTTCAAATTGAGAGTAACCAATTTGACATTGGTGACCTTGTTTTAAACCTTACTTTCATTCACATTTTACTTTTACCTCTTATTTAAAACTTAAATGTAACTTAATTAATTCAATTCCTTTTTAATTATGTCGAATACCTTACTGATATTCCATTGTACTGCATAAAAGGCAATCTCTAGATAACCAACCTACCATTCGATACACATGTTGGCTCTGAAACTGACCAATGTCCATCAGTTTGACAGTGGGATACGTTACTCCCACGCAGCGTAAAACCAGGATCGCAAGTGAAAACTGCTGTGACGCCTCCTCTCGACTGAAATCGAACCTTCCCATTTTTCAAATTCAGTGATTTCGGGCATTGTTTTTCAACGGTTGCGTGGCACCCATCTGGAAAGAATAAAGTCAGAATTGCAAATAAGGATGACATTCATTTGGTGCTCCTTTAATATCGAAACCTTACAAATTATATTGGATTGAAATGTTTAACAAGAAAAAGGTGCTTAAAGTGTTGTACATGTGCTTTACTTTTTAAACTTTGAACCTTACACTCTACCAAAGTTTATCTCATTTGATTATTAATGCAAGAAAGTTGTTAAGTGAACAGAACCTTAATTAAGAAATATTACTATCTTTACGCTACAGTATTATATTTATCGTATTTATAAATATGAAGATTGTTCTCAAAGTAAGAGTCAGTACTTTTTAAAACTTGACAATTTAACTGACCTTTCCAGTATCATTACAGACCTTCTTTCTTATAATAATATTAATTACAATATTTTATTACTACCATTTGCGCAGAGAATGCAGAATGTTGAATAGAACATTTTGTGCTCTCTGTTACAGAAAGTTGTTTAATTTGTTACATTAATTTTGTTTCTTCAATTATTGAAAAATATCAGTAAAATAAGCGATATTTAAATGTTGAATCATTTTTTCCAATCATGTTGAAAATATTAATTATGTAGCTACAAAACTTCTAGATCTATAAAAGTTATCAAACTTTTTCTTAGAATTTATGTTTCAACTTTTTTTGGCACCTGTTTCACTGTTATCTTAGACGCTATTGCAGTTTCAAATAAAAGAAAAGAGTATTTAGTTGTTGTTTTTTTCTGTTTCATTTTCAATCATTACATTCATTTAATATTGCACTGATGTGAAAATGAAAAAAAAGTGATTTATATGCAAATATCAGGAACAAGATGAAACAGCGGTCAGAAGAAACAGCGGGCAAAACGCTTGTAGTCAGCGTTCGCAATACGATACTACAGTAAAAAGAAGAACGAAAGACGCTATTAAAGACATTCTCCATAAATTCAAATGAGATTTTATGCGCAGTACGATTCGAAGAAAACATCTGGCCTTAAGAATCGACAAGCGAAGCATAAGACATTTCACGAGACAAAAAAAGACATTTCACGAGTTGGAAAGCCTTTCAAAGCACAGGTGAAGCTGTAAAAAAAGTTGGTGGTGGTTAACAAAAAAAGCAATACTCATTGATGACCAATACAACGTCATGCAGATCGATAGTAGCTGTTTACGGCAAAGGGACCATGAGCGTCGCACTTTGCTGTGGTCGGATGACTTCATAAAAATAACCTATTCTTCCACCTTTCATTAACTGTTCATTCCATTAACTGTTAACCATCGGTGACACTATTTATGTTGGTGTAAGAAACTCAAAGACTGCATATTTCTTCAGTGAAGCCACATTATCTTTACAGATGAGAATCGTTCCAGTGTCATAAAAGATTCTCAACGGCATTTGATATGGAGAGAGATGGGGACACGGATTTATCCCACTAATCATCAGAGAATGAATTTGTTACGATGACACTGACGTGCTTCTCTGAAGACACATTAAAATGAACAGGTGGGCGACAACAGGCAATTTTCGTCTGATGCATTGCTACCGAACGTTGAAATTGTTAGTAAGTCATAAAGATAGATGTCTCTTTATAAATACATATTTGGGAAAATCTTTAAAACTTAGTCAGGCAGTCTGACTATTGATGCTAGATTTGTATACATGATGTCACAATAGACAGAATGGTAAGTGCCAGAGACTTCGAATCTCTGTTAGGTAGTTATTCATGCTTCCACTGGGCCATGAGTGGCGATAAGTACTTGTTTAAAGTCATTTAAAAATGTTTTTAATTTGTTCCACCACAATAAGTTTAGTAGATATGAATAAAATCCCATTGGTAGGAAATAAGATAAAAATAACCATAAGAAAAATACTGTTTGGTTCATAGTGGTTTCTTTATTTCCTGCATCGACTGAGAATGCATAGTTCATGATTGTTCTATTAATCAACAATGTGCAATGCAAGTGACTTTTTTAAAGATTATTATTATCATCATTATTTTTATTATAAGAATTATTGAGTATTCGAATAATTCCACTTTATTGGTTGATACAAATCTCTTATAAAGAAGCATCCATCTCTATTTTTTGTTATATTGCATTTTTCAAAACTTTATGAATCTTATACAAAGATAATATCATGTTCCCCTATGAAAATATTTAAAATATAAACGAAAATGTGTTTTAATGATTGTTGCGGTTTTCGAATGATGGGCAATTTTGACCAAAATTTCGTCACAAGTACTGCAGATATACTGAGCATTGCTTATAAAGTTTCGAGCTTCTGAGGACTTCAAATTCTTCTTCCTTCATCAGAAAGTTCCATCAAACAGTAATTAGTCATTTAAGGATGATTCTTTGGTAAAAATCATCTTGCAAATTGCGATACATTATAAATCAAATGACATTTTATGAAAAATACTTAGTGAGTAAATAAATTTGTAGTAAAATTATTACATGCTTAAAAAATTGTCTCAATAATAAAAAAAAATTACATACTCCTTTAAAATGCGTTATAGAAACTTCGAGAATTGATATATTATTTAATTGAAAAATACCAACACGTGTTAATAAATAGCAATATATCATTGGAAAAGTTAGAAAAAGAACGCCTTAAATCAGAATAAAAAACATGTTTTTTTGTTATATTGCATTTTTCAAAACTCTATGAATCTTATACAAAGATAATATCATGTTCCCCTATGAAAATATTTAAAATATAAACGAAAATGTGTTTTAATGATTGTTGCGGTTTTCGAATGATGGGCAATTTTGACCAAAATTTCGTCACAAGTACTGCAGATATACTGAGCATTGCTTATAAAGTTTCGAGCTTCTGAGGACTTCAAATTCTTCTTCCTTCATCAGAAAGTTCCATCAAACAGTAATTAGTCATTTAAGGATGATTCTTTGGTAAAAATCATCTTGCAAATTGCGATACATTATAAATCAAATGACATTTTATGAAAAATACTTAGTGAGTAAATAAATTTGTAGTAAAATTATTACATGCTTAAAAAATTGTCTCAATAATAAAAAAAAATTACATACTCCTTTAAAATGCGTTATAGAAACTTCGAGAATTGATATATTATTTAATTGAAAAATACCAACACGTGTTAATAAATAGCAATATATCATTGGAAAAGTTAGAAAAAGAACGCCATAAATCAGAATAAAAAACATGTTTAGAAAATTAAAAAGTTTGTTAAACATAACGTCATAATGTCATTTGACTTTATAATGTTTCAGCAAAAGACAGTAAAATAAAAGTTACAGATATTAATATAATTAAAAATATATAAACAAATTGAAACTGTAATTAAAAAAATCTTGAAGAAAAATCTACAGAAATGTTACTATAAGCTGGTTTCAAAAGAGAAACCATTTCTTTCTTCAAATATTTATTGTGTTGCACAAGCTTTTAAACTCCGTTAAGTTCGTATTCTACTGGAGCATTAAGAGTGCACATAAACTATTTTATTCCAAGGGCCTTTCAAGGGTAACTTTGTGTGTTATATAGAATAAAATAAGCGAAAACATCTACCAACTGCCTGATTGTCAATAACAAACACTTTTTTATCAAAATCTCCATCGTTTCTGAAAATAATGACTGCAATGCACGCCACTAATGGATTTGGATTTTTTTTTCCTCTTACCTGTTTGAAGATCACTCGACCACTACTAGTGCAAGTTAATAGATGAAATTTACACATCCGGTGAAGTATTATCCACATATAATTAAGAAACTAATTTTTGTAATAATTTACATTTGGCGCGTTATATTTTTCCCGTTAATTATAAAGTAGTTTAAATATGAGGTTTCAGTTAATTATTAAGATTAAATTATTATATTATAAGGAAGTTTTAATTACCAAATTTATTTATTTCAATCATTCCATGATTCTTTCGGGGAAGTCCTAAGAAAATTCGATAATTAGTAAAAAAAAATTAATATAAGATAAACTTTTTTTTTTACAAAATCAAAACAATTCAAATAGGATTGTAATAAAAAAATAAAAAATAACTCTTAATGTATTGTTTTTTATTGTATTATTTATCATTCCCCACTAATATTCGCAATGAATCTGATAATGAATGCCCTTTACCTAAAAAATCCCTAAGCCTTTCATTTCAATACTAAGCTTAAGTGGCATAACGCTCCTTTGAATCCTTTGAATGTAGCAGAAGGAAATGAAGCATTTTAATCAAAGGGCTTAAAACTCTCGACCAAGAACTTATTTGGGTTACTTACTGAATAAGATGAGGAACAGGTTTAACTTTACGCAGTCCAGCACATCCATCGCTCTAGAGGTGACCTTGTTAAGTTGGGAAAAAGAACACTATTTGTTAGAGGACGTCAGGGACGCTCCTGCCACTAAATACATACTTTGTTTGTGAGGGCGAATATGTAGGTGAGCTGAGATGCGCTCAGTAATGTGCGCATGCAAGATGCATAAAAAAAATATTTCAAGAAACTAACTTGTTTTCATATCTTCAGTGTGGCGATTCGATCAAAAAGATTTCATTTGGTTTTGATTTGTTTTTGGTTCGATCTTTTGCTGGTCTAATGGGATGTCAAAGAAGTTCAAGGAAGTGTTGTAAGGGTTCAAGTCATTCTATTTCTTTAGGCGTTGAGGTTACTGAAATGCTAAATAACTAGATTTCCTTTTCCTTTTAATGCACACAGAAGCTACGCAACTACCATATTAATTGATAAATGGAGCTAAAGTAATATTTATAGTTGGCAAAAACACAGATAAATTAAAATTGCTTTGTGTATGCGAGCAAACAAAACAAAAATCATAAATATTATATTAAAAAGGATTTAATAAAAATTAAACATGGAAAATAGTTATTTCTCCAAGTCTAATTATAATAATGAATTCATTTTAATATTAATTATATTCATTTTAATATATATATATATACATAAATTCATTAATACTATAATGTATAATATTCATTATACATTATAATATTAATTTTATTTTAATGAAATCATTATTATAATTAGGCTATATTCACATAATAGCCTAATTATAATAAGGATTTCATTTTAATATATAATTTCATTATATATTATTAATTTAATTTTAATAATAATAATTAATATTATGAATTCATTATTACAATTAATCCTAATTATAATAATGAAATCATAATAATATTGAATATTCCTTCATCTAATTATTCATTTTAATTTTAATTCATTCATTTTTTTATAATCATTCATATTATGATGCATTCATCATAATATAAATTTTGAATTCCTTTTTTTATTTCAATTATAATAAAAAATAAAATTCTCTAACATTAAATTTAAAAAAAATGCGCATATGGTTTTATGTTTCTTACAAGAAAAATAAGTGAACAAATTTAAAGTTTTAGGTTCTTTAGAAAATTTAAAAAAAAATCAAAATGTAAGTGTTATTTTGAAAATATATCTTTTCCACAAGCCCAGGTCTCGTCCTCTCATATATAATGATTGAAGAGTTTTTTATTCTGGAAAAAGAAATGTCTTCAAATTACCTGATATTTATTATTTATTTATTGATTGAACAAATTTGTTTGAACCACAACTGATAGTTTCTGCTTGGTTACTTTTTTTTTTTATTTTTTTTAACTGCCATGCCTAGCCAAACTGGAAACAAGGAATGATTGCTTTTTGAATAACTTCATTTCTAGCTAATATTATTTCCACTGAATGTTATTATGATTCACAGAGGAAAGGAGAGATAAATAAACCCTCTCTGACTAGAGTGAAGCAGAACTGCGTGAGAGAGAACAGCGCGAGTGTAATTGCGTCTTCTTATGATACTGAATTTTATATTAATCTAGATCAGGAGTCTCCAAACTTTCCAGCCTTAGGGCCATATTGTGTACTCCAGTAAGTACCAAGAGCCAAAACCGTTTTCATTTTTCTACCATTATCTATAATTTCTAGACTAGTTAATTTAGCTTTTCCGTTCCAGAGGGATTTTCAGGATAAAATTCATACACAGTCCAGTCACATTAATGTGACCACCACCTACTTTCACTGGATAATTATATGAATATGGTTCACTGGAGTCGGCATGGCTCAACATCCCAGTGAACACCTTCGGAAACCTAATTGACTCTCTTCCTGCACGTCTCGCAGCACTGCCAAAGGTGGTTATTCTGGCTTTTGACAGATGGTCCCATTAATGTGACTGGACTGTGTATGTTTGATTCAGGATATATACAGTCCAAACATCGATATACATACATATGCCATACTCTTTACCCCAATAGAATTACCGAGGGTAACCACGGGATGTTCACTAGTCTATAATGTTAGTGGGATTCATTTCAATTATTTGCTAGTTGTTATGCTTAAGTGAAATTTTCTACCTATTATGCTTGCCATTAATCTTTACCTAGAATGTAAATAAAACCGAGTTATTATCATTCTGTGTTTTTTATCCAACTTATTAATAAGCTATTCGCTGTCGCGGGCCCGGATTTATAATATGATAATAACGGTTATGATATTAACCGTTATGGTTTGTATATGTGTCATTTTAAATATTGTAAATAGTGTGGTAATTCAAAATGCCTATTCTCCTTAAATTGCCTTAGACACTGCGATTTTTGTAGGATTTTATTAACAGTTTCCAAAAATAGTAGCACCTGATGATCTGCTTGAAGTAAAAGTCATATCCTTTAGAAATGAATTCTGGGAATATGAGAAATGATGGAGTGACACCAAAATGGCAGTGGTTATTTTTTTTAATTCAACTTTTTGTAAATATGTAAATAGTGTAATAAAAAATTGGACAACTTGGAAAAAAATGGGAAAAAAAACTCATCTGTTTTTTTTTTAAATTCCCTTAGACACCAGCATCACCCTCATATCAACTTGATACAGAAAGCTGGAAAAACCACCTTGGTATATTTGATCCTCCGAAAGTTGAAAGTCATCCTGGTATATAGTTATCATACCAATTCGAAAGCCGTCCTGACAAAGTGTTTCAAATCAAAAGGGTTAGTGTTTTCAATCAAGAGCTATACTGGTACAAAGTTCTTGCTTGTTTTGAGGTGACCACGACGTCTATTTTGTATATTTTCAGCTGAAAATGGTGTAGCCCTTATATTCTATATCATTTCTGTTTTTCCACCAAAAAGGTTTTACAAGTTAAAATTACAGATAAGCTTTTTTTAAATTTCTAAACCAAGAATAAATTTCATTTCCATGCCTTTCTTGTAACAAAATTTAATTCTAATTAACATTAATGCCTTTTTTCTGAAATGAAACAAAAAGTAGCGTTTTTCATTGCGTTTAAATTCAAAATATTCTAGAAAGGAAGTTATATTATATTTTTTATCTTTTTTATTGTTTTTTAAAACATTATTAATATTTTTATTAGTCTTTTATATATTATGTACTTGATTACTTTTTATTAATGACTCACATATTCATTTTAATCTTTTCAAGCATTTTTAGTTTCATTTTAATCAAATTGGCTTTTTTAAAATGCTAAATCTAAACAAGATAAATAATTCATGGGTCCTTTGTCTTTAAATCCCAGATCTCCTTCTAACGGTTGAGTCAAAACAAATGCAGGATAATTAACAACACAACTAGAATGTGCATAGACTACAGGAATATGGGTTTCCTTTATCCGTTTTCTGCAATTAGCTGCTTACATTCCAGTTAGTCTTAACTGTTCTAGAGTAAAATTATAACTGTGGATTTATCAATTGAATCTAAAATCATGCTAGTTCTAATTTGCGGGTTGAATAAGAATTAGTAGACAGATCGTTAGGTTATCCATGAAGAAACTCCTAGTCCAGATGCCAAGAGTAATGATGGTTGAATTTGAAAATTATAATTGATTAATTGATTTTTATTAATTTCCACTACATTTAGCTTTTGCTCTTAAGCGTCTGAAGGATGACTCTGAAAAAAACTTTTGTGAATAATACTGAGAGAGAACTATCAGTTGAATTGGCATATGTTGCATTAACCAGAGTAAAACCATTTGAGGTTTAATACTCAACAAACATTTTTGTATGAAAGATTTCGAAGTATTAAAAATTACCATGTGTTAGAATGGCGAAAAGGAGAAGAATGCAGAATAAAAAAATTTATACCAAATAATGCTTAAAGTGAATAGATTATTCATGACTTCATCTATAATCTGTAATTTTTTATATTAAAAAATATGGATGAAACAATGTTTGTATTTATAAATACTTGCTTTTTTGTGTAAAATTGACCTCTCCTCATATTAACCGAATGTTTAGCTTTACAGTGAAAGCTCCATTACGAAAGCATCACTGTTTTTTTTTTTTTTTTTTTTTTTTTTTTTTTTTTTTTTTTTACCTGGTATAACGTAGTTTTTCAAGTTCGCACAAAGATTTACTTTTAGCTAGTAATAAATAAATAAATTTGAAAAAAAAAATTTCTTCAGAAATTCCTTGCATTAGAGATTTCAAACTAAAAAGTTTTATTTTCAGGTTTAAAATGTTTAAAAAAATGTTAGAATTGATTTACTTAAAGACATTTTGATTAAAAGCAGAAAAATAGTTGTTATAAATAATTCAAATGCAATTTTTTCGCAAATACAAATAGTCATTCAACTTCATTTTTACGTATTTATTGAAAATATTTAAATTGTTAAATTTTTGATTAATTGTTTCCAAATGGAAACTATTTCTTAAAATGGCTTTTAAAAATAGGTGCAATTTAAAAAATACATACAAAATAATTTTTGTAAAACAAAATAAATATTTTATTAATTTAACTTTTAAACAATAAAATATATATACATAAGATAATATTATAAATATTTTCTATATTAAATGTTTATATTCTTTGTAGGGCAACTAAATAAAAAGAACATGAGTAATTCTAGTATTTTGTCCCAAATAGCAGTGAGTCGTTAATTTGTGATTTGCAATCGGTTGGTTTATCGTGCAGCATTTTGTTCACTTGAAAAGATTACTTGCCAGTAACAAAAGTAGGCCACTGGCAAACTATTCAACAATTGCAGTATCAATCTGTATAAGTGTCACGTTTGCCGACTCTTAGTCACGTCTCTACTGGGAAAGTATTCTGCAGTTCTTTTTGGCTTTTAGAAGTATACTATATTTCGTTGCATAGAAGATCCATTTATCGAGTTTTCTATTGCTTAATATATTTCGAAAAAAAATCATTAAAATAGAAATCGCAGTATAAAGAGATCAACAAGAAATATTTTCTTCATTCAATAGAATCGTAGTCTTTCAACAGTTCCAGTAGTTTAATAAGCACGGTAGCAGTTATTAATTTCTATTTCATCGAATTATTATTATTATTGTTATTAAAAAGAAGTCTCTTTGTTATGAATGGAAGACTTTTAACATTGATTTTCACGTGAATAATTCAATAACAAATAATCATCAAATAAATATAAAAAAGGAAATATTTTCTCTCGCAAATGATTTTTCTGTTAAAAGCTTTAAATCGCTAGGTACATAACGACGTAAGCAATTAAACGTTCATTCTAAGGAATGATGTGCTTATTTTGCTATTCTTAATTCATGTAAGAATGCTAATTCAGAAGTGAATAAATTAAATCGTAAATTTGATCACTCCTACTCATCATATATCTTACTACATTACAGACAGATTTGGGCTGTTATGAAGAGTTATAACAAATTATATATTTATAATTAATTAGCATTTCTTTATTAATTAAATTTAGTTGTATATGTAACAACGACATGTTATCTTAAATTTGGATATTCTTTGCTATTTTTATTTTGCTGATAGCAATGACAGTAATTGAATGAACTGTTGTTGTCGATATGTTAGATTAAATTATCTTCGAATGCATACCTAAGACCTTTTGTGTTGTTATAAACTATCTTTATCATCGAAGCTCTCAATTTCAAAGACAAATTTATGACTGAATTTTTTCAAAACTTTGTAGGATTCAAATATTTTAATAGATGAAAAATAGCGGGTTAAAATAATTAATATTGAGTTTGATAAAATTAAATTCTCAGAAACATTTTCAAATTAATCACAGAGGTGAATGTAGGATTGAGTAAAAACCAGATGATAGTGTTATATATGATATGACCGTAAGCCTAAATATAATTGAAAAAATATTTTCAAGCATTAAATTGATATATAGCTAATAAAATGAAATGAGTAAAGCAATTTTTAATGGATTCTTTAAATTTATATTACTGTTTGAAATGATGTAATTGAAATGAAAAAAACTGCATGCTTTCGTTTCGATTTCCTATTTTTGAATTGTGAATATCCTTTCATGACCTCAAAATGCCATTGGACATTTTTTTTTCCAAATGCAAAGTTGAATGGCCACATTGTATAAAAAAAATCACGGAATCGAACGAGAATTTTTTTATGAAGCATAAATACCAGTTTGTGCTACTAACTCTGTGAAAATGAAGTTTTCAAATGAAGCGTGAGCTATTAATTGAATGGATGAAATTAACTATTTCTTTTGAAATAATATATGCAAAAAAATTGTGGAAAAATGGCGTGTTCGAATGTTTGGGTTGATTAAAATGATACATCATTATTCATTTATTAATTATTTCTTCGACAATCATAGGTTCATCAACATAGGTTTTGTTGTAATTCGAAATTATATTAGGAATTGTATGTAATTTTAATGTTATTGACAACAAAAAATTATTCCGGTTTTATTTTCTCTAGAAACATTAGGATTATTTTAATTTTCAATTAAGGACTCACGTTTTGGCAATATTTTGAAATATAATGTAGTTAACAATGCTTTAAGTTAAATATTCTTTAAATTCAAATAACTTTTTCGATTAGACAGACACATTTATAACAAGTCAATTTAAAAGTTAAAAAGAGAAAATGCTCTTTTCTAAGAAAAAAATAATGTTGAGAGATAAATAAGTAAAAATAGAATACTAAAGTAATGTTACTAATTTCTAGCAAAATACTTTTTAAAAGAATCATCTATTTCACTTCAAAGCTTTTACTACAAAATCATCGAATAAATTGGTATCAATGAATTCTTAACTCGGAACTTGAAAATCTTAAGATGGTGGTCCTGATTCTCATGTTCAAACTTAACCACGAAAGACTGACAAGCAAAAATAGTGCTCTGAGTTCTCAAGTTAATTTCACGATAATTGATAAATATAAAAAATGAAGTTGATTGATAAACATAAAAAATAAAATCTAGTTTACATTTTCTTACTCTTATGAATGACAACATTGTTAAAGTTCCCATTGAAAAGTTCCCACGAATATACTGTTTCATAATTACTGAGAATTAAAAAAAATTTCCGAATAAATAAATATTCATTAATTGAAGGAAAGAAATTTGGTACACGTATCGTACAAGTACTATTAATTTCTTATTATATAAAATTAAATCAATATAAATGAAATGAAAATCAAGTGAAATGAAATGAAAATCAAGTGAAATGAAATGAAAATCAAGAGAAATAAAATAAAAATCAATATAAAAAAAAGCTTTTCAAACAGCCTTGTAAAATGGTCCTATATGCCGAAATGATGAGAAATATGTTCTCCTCAGAAGGATGACTGATATGCGACCTTCCTTTTCAAGCAGTAACACACATCTGTTAAATACTGTCAACAAAACTGTTGAGTAAAACATCTCGAAATCTGCTAGTAGGACGGCCCACCATGGGGCTATTGAGCCAATGAAGAAGAGGTAACTGTTGAGGAGAGCTTGTCCTATTCATATCTAAAGGCAATTTTGAGTTCCTACATGATTCGATGAAGGAAATGACTTTGTGCAACAGGTCTTTAGAACTACCCAAATATGTTCTATAGAAATTATGTTCTGGGAAAATTTGCTGGTCATATCATGTGATTAATATCTTCCCTTTTTATAATCTTCAGGTGTCCTGCCGTGACTTGACTTGAAGAGGTGCTTTGAGATTTATGCTCGCTTCAGAATATAAATAGAAAATCTGGACCCACTGCAAGAAAACCTACGTCAAAAATAGGAGGTGGTTATTTTCCATAACGTCCACTTGCATCCTTGTTCCTAAGTCAGACTCATGGACATTCTGAAGATGGTAACGAGTTCATTTCTATTTGTTCATATTTTTTCTCTCCTTTTTTTTTCTTTTGCTTCTAAGGGTACATATTTATCATCTTGAAGTATAAAAGAAAAACTAAAAAAAAAATTGTGGACAATTTACATTTTAAACTTCGAGGTCAAATATTAAATTTGAATCGCAATATTTAGCTTTAAAATGTAACTTTACCAAGCAAGAACAGCATTTTTCAACTGAACAAGAATCCCTCATTGCCTTCTCAAAGGAATCAAAATCATCAAAACAAATTTGGTATTTATTAACATACAGAACTTCCTTCTACATGCAAATTCATTTTGAAAAATGAAGTTTTCAAAGATATATACAAAGTATTTTAGATGATTCAGGAAAAGGATAAATTAATATATTCAAAAATGTTTTAATGCATTTCTCATTCTGTATTGCTTTAATTTGTTATGTAACAATACAAGATAATTTTTTAAAAATCCTAATTAATTTAATTTTTTGTTAAGTTGTTTAAAATAAAACTTTGAGGAATAATTCCGGTTATAACCAATCACAGAACTGTTATCACCTGTAACTGCTTTTTCCCCCAATTATTAACTAAAGCGATCTGGTTCTTTTTCCATAAGGAAACATAAATATATTTGAAACAAATTCTATTTTATTAAAACAATTGCTAGAACAACAGAGATTGAAGAAGTATATTTATCGTATTCTGATTTTGTTTTTTTAGAATTAGTTTGTTAATTTGATATTGGTTATTTCTTGATTCCCTAAAATTAAGTGCAATTCTATCCTTTGAATCTCTTGATTCATAAAAAAAATTTCATTATATTTTAAACTGCAATCGATGTTTGCTGAGTTATTTTTAACTCGTTATTTAGTTCTTGCAAAGTGATTATATAATAAATAGGCACGAATATTCACCAATTTGCTTACACTATTCTGTTTCATATTAGATGATTTGCAAAAGTCTTTTCAAATGTTCAAAGGTATTTAAACTAACAAATTTAATAAGAAGGAGTTACTTAATTCTAAATAAGAGTAGTAATTAACTCATTTTATATTAATTTGAAATAAAATTTTAAACTAGGATAAAGAATATTGGTGACTATATATTTCCCCATAGTTTGAATGGGATTGGTTTTTATTTGATTAAATTATGTTTTTAAAATATAACATTTTATCACTTAATAGAATCTTTCTTTAATCTCAATTAAAATAAATATCCCCCATTTCGAACTCCATCTGATCAAAGTATCAACACATAACTAACTCCTTGGCACTACAGTCATGCCCTTCTGCCTACTGTCAGATTCCTAAACAGGAGATGCTTTCTTTTTATGGTGTGAGGCCTAACAGTCCTATTATACCGGGATTGGATTCACGCAAATTACTTTATATCAATAGCACATATGACTTTACTCAAATCACTTTAAATAATAGCAGCATTTTTTTTCTAATTCGATTAACTTTCAATCCAAGTTGAAACAGGAACTGAGTCTCCCCCAACTATTGGAAATGTTTTTTCTCGTTATTTTCGGAATCATTTCCGCAAACCTTTCCAATGCCCAAGTGGACAGAAATGCTTGTGGAGTGCGGTAATTATTTGTAACTTTCCATCTCTGTCTGAATCCCTGGTGTGTCCTTAGCGCCTAATGAGAATGGCATCAGACACCAAATGGGTTAAAAACGTTTCATTTACTTCTCTATCTCTCAGTCAAAACCGTGGACTTGCCTTCCCCAGAGGATGTCCAGAAATAATCCTGCCGCACCGCTGCTCCCTTGACAATTCTTTCCCATTTGCGTCTATTCAATTGTTTGGATCCCTTGTGAAAGCATACGTTTGCAACCAAAAAAATGAGATTGGCCTTTTTTTTCAAACAGATTAAGGTTTTTCTCTTCATCATATTTCCTTTCATAGATAGTAACTGCTAGAAAAGCCCGTTATATTGCATATATGTAAAAGGTTAAATCGGAAAACCTATTCCATTTCTATTAAAAAGATTAGTAAAAATAGGCAACATTTTAATTATTTCCTCTAAAATCTACTTACAATACACAAATTTATAGGACAATCATTTAAGATACACTTTTTTAGCAATATTAAGATTTGTTGTATTCCGAATTCAATCTTTTACAAATCAAATTCACTTTTTCGCATTTCAATTCCACCCTTCTGATTAGTAGGGATTTTTTTATATGTGACTACGTGTATACAAGTATAAATGTATTTATGCGTGTGTATATATGTATGCATGTTTCTATAAGTCAACAATGTACGGATATGTAGAGTCTTATTAAGTGAAATAAATGCGTAAATAAAGTGTAGCATTTTTCCCACCAGAAGAGTTGTATCATTTCCAGGAGAGAGGAATGTATATTCTTTAACAAGTACATAATAATAGCCTATCACTCAAATTTTACAGCAGATAAGCAGTGTTGTGTACATTTATATAACATGCAATTTTGTGTTTTGTACTAATGAGAACAACCTGTCACTCAAATCTGATAGCAGATAATCAGTGTCATGGATAATGAGATCTCATGAAATTAGCGATTTTCTGTTCAACCTTCACAGGTTGAAACAATTACAGATGGAATATGGATTACGTGATGAGTTGCTGCATCGAGATTGGTTATAGACTACAGGCTGAAGAAGTGACGACTCCAATGAGAAGTGAAGACAACTGACACCCCCTCCTCCTCTTGGCGGATTTTCTTAAAGGGAGGTTTTTTGAAAAAAGAAGAGTGTTCTGCTAAGAGTATACAAGAAATGTTGTCTTTTTCTCCGAAATTACTGTCATCATTAAGGTCTGTTACAGACCATGTGTTTTAGATTCAGCGTAGACTCGAGAACTCTCTCTCTATCCTTGGAGTGAACTGCACTTGTGAATAAAATTTAAATCTTTAATTTTCATTTTTTTTGTAAATAATAATTTGTATTAACCCAGTATTCTGTATATATGTATAATGCTTGTAAATAAAAATTAAAGTGTTCTCACGAACCTGAGAGTGGCCCTCTCCTTGAAGCAGTTATCTAATATAGAAAGAGTTACAATATACGTACTCGTATACATGCATACAGTGTCATAGATACATTCATGCATACAAATATGTACACATTCGTGTAATTATTAGTATATGTTTGTACATGAAGGAGCATGCATCTCCGAAGGATGTTTTTTAAATAAATAATATTTTAATATAAAAACAAACGAGGGCAATTTTGCTAACAAGTTTATACTTGCATAAAACTCTGTATAGATAATCTACTTAGCTAAGTCATTTGATCGGGTGTGTGAGCATCTCATTTTGCCAGTCTAGCTTTTTGGTATGCATTTTTCGGGCTGTCAATTGTAAGCCATTTACCTTTGGAATTTCTGCCCCCAACCCTTTATACATTCGGTAAACTGCTCCTGGGATACTACGTAGAACCCGAAAAAAAGCAACGTGAACCCTTTCATATTGGGCCAAGTCTACCTTATAATATTTCATAAACATAGACATAATAAGTTTTGATAGAAATTCTTTTTAATCCTTTTTAATACTTCTTAATGGAAATATATGGGGAAAGTGGACAGACAAAGATGGAAGATAAAGATGCCCCCCTCCCTAGTTGTTCCAATAAGTCTTTAAATATAAATTACCTGTTTAATTGTAGAAACATTATCTCATATTTATCCGATATTAAATATGGATAAATATAAGATAATGTTATGATAATATGATAATTTGAATTGAAGTTGCTGTATTGCTATTTATTTTTTTTAATTTTATTCATATTTTTATTTGATTTTGTTCTAAGTAAAAAAAAAAGCTGCAGTTATAAATTGCGTCATTTGTAAAACAATGAAGAAGCCCTCATAAAATTGTTCCTTGTAAAAACATAGTAAATATAATTCGACTTTTTACAAAAAGCTACTTAAAGTATTTAAAAGTGATGTATTTGATTTACCTAACAAAATTGAAATGTATTATTCTAACTGGCAAACATGAAGAGTCAAATGGTGGTCACAGTAAAAAAAACTATCAAGAACACAAGGCATCATCCTTACAAGAAATAAAGCTAACTATCAAAGATCTTCACTATCAAAGATCACTAGCAAAGAGCGACCATAAAAACGTAAATAAAGAATCACAACGTGTAAAGTTATTCTTAATCTAACGCCATACGCTTCTACCATGAAGTAGGACAAATTCGCTAAAATCTCTTCCAAAACTTTTACACTTTCTTAAACTCAAGCTCAAAATTATCTTTCATATCTGAATTTCTATCACTGATCATCCCTACAAGTTATAACAAGTTAGAAATCATTGAGTGATATACTGTTAAGTCACTTTCATTAATTTAGCCAAACATCTTCGGCAGCAAAAATATCAGGCTGAGGATTACTTTTAGTTTTATCATTGAAATAATAATTATACGTGTGATATATGAAAAATACTGGAAGTGGTTGAAAAAGACTATGGAATACGGCATATATGTGTTTTAGATTCTTTTGAGATGGAAATTTTTGTAAACAAATATTTAAGTACTGAGGTGCAATAATGAATTAATTAAAACTTATTTTCAAAGATTATTTAATAATAGAATACTGGATGAACATGTAAACCAAACTCAATCAAGTTAAGAATTTCAGTAATCGTGTTTTTATTTAAATAAAAATACTTAAATCGTGAATTAAATATTACTAAATGGGCATAGTTAATGAAAAAAGTTAGCTGCTTTATTTTTGTAATGATTTGATGAATTGCCGTAATTTTACTTTAATTAGCACTATTTATCAGTCTCGCATATTATTTAACGTTATATGCCATTGAGTTATATCGAATAGTTTATATCATATGGATATTAAATATTGTATACTTTATGCGTTTTCAAGAATTAATCTCATGTTTTTTGTAAACAAATCCAATTCCTATGAAGATTTAATTTTTCAAGGGCTTATTTTCAATATCATCATTGAGAAACCTGCGAGTTCAATTACAACCAAAATTAAATCAATATTTCTATTTAATATGCACTATTTTTAAACAGGTTCAGAAAATCCGCTAAAAAAACTAAATTTACCGTTTAAAAAATTGCTAAAAAAAAAACTGATTTGAGAAATATGGTGTCAAATGAAAGCGTTTGAATAATATTAATGTTGCAAAATTGATTTCCTCATGCAGTTTGTTATTTATATAATTATAATAAATTTCCTAAGGTATCTTTAAGGAAGCAACGCTTCAAAAATCCTTCAATTGGAAACATTACTAATCCAAATTCGAAATCCTTCTATTCGATATTGCATTGTAAAAAAGTGTATTCGATAAATGGGTAGCAAACAATCTAACCTGTGACTGCGTGAAAGGAATGAAAGCAATAAAAAGTGGGAAAGATTCACATCATGAACGCGAAATATCATTCGCAGGCACACATCCACGCCTCCCAACTAACGGTCCATGACTAGTGTTGTTATGGTAACTGATGCTCGATACTTAATGGAAAGCAAAATAACCATCCTTTTCAGATGTACGCAACCTGTCTCATGGTAAGTTACCCATTCCAAACCCTTATTTAAAAACATATTTTGGCTATCAGTTGAAAAGTATTCAATTATTAAAACAATTAGTTTTTTAAAAAAAGGTATCATTTTAATTTAATAAAGGAAAATTAATTTAAAACTTATCAGATAGTATATTTATAAGGATTTATGAATAACTGTTGATTTGAGCATACAATACATTAAGAGATTTCGGTCCTTTAGAACATAATTCAAAGTAGTGTTAAATTTCAGTAAAGCCTGTATTCAATTTTCATACTTTAAAATTAAATATCATTAGAATGCTTTAAAGATAAAAAGTTTTGTCAGTTGTACTTTTTAGTCACTTAGAAATATGTATAAAAGGTGCTTAATTGCTTCAAATTAATGCTTCAAAATCGATTCTTAATCGTTTCAAAATCGAGGCAGTACATGGAAATAGTTCCATAATTAGGATTTAATTCTAATGAAAAATTTTTTTAAATCAAAAGCCTACATTGAAAATTTATATATTTCAAATTAAGAAAGTTTATATTTCGAATTAAGAAGTGTTTACAAATGAAACCAACTTTTTAAAATACCAGAAGTATATTTAATATTACTACATTTGATTATTTCAATTTCAAATAAATATATGGATGTAGTACAATGTAACTAAGACAGTTATTAGATTATTTTAAGAGTATATTTAGTATAGTATTACTAAAAGAACGTTTATTAAGTAATAAATAAATAGAATACTCAAATAGTTACTTTTACTGACTATAAAATGTTGAAATAACTCAGTTAAATGTGATAAAAAGAAGAAAATTGTTTCATAATTGTTGTTTCTTACTATATTATTACCTAAAAAATAACTGAATTTAAAAGGGTGAGAAATGGAAAGACTTTATGAAATTCTGTTCTCTGCTGAAAATGTATTGTTTCCCAAGCAGAGTGCAGTGAACAATACATTTCTATTGCGAGCAGTTTTTTTTTAGAGTTTATTTTTCAAATAAGCCAATCATTTTAGGCGTATATACTTTTAATGCCAAATTATAATTTTTGTATTTTGAAATCAAATAGTTTTCATTATTTCTTTTTATTAATTTTATTTTTATAACTTCACTAAAAATATGTCTTGAAAGATATTGATTGATTCTCCAGTACAATACAAAAACATAAAATAAGTTATTTATTGATTTAATAAATTTTATTTCATTATTATTCTTCAAGAAAAAGAGACATTTTCATTTAAAGCAATTCAAAAAGTTCTTTTGATATAATTTCCAAATATTAATTTAACATTTAATTATTGTTTGTCTAAATATTGAATTTTAAGACATTTACTTTTTATCATATCTATATTTTTAAAAATAAATTTATACAATTAGTTTTCGGCTTACGATGACGATAGTTCTTTCAATTTCAAATAACTATATTGATGAAAAAAAATTCCTGATTATTAATAAAAAAATTTATTTATAGCAATTCTTTTTCTAAACTATTTTTTGTAAGATCCTTTCCGCTGTTTTTAAGAATAAGTTGGCAACGATTCAAGGACTTATTATGAATACTTAGCTGTAGTTAGTTTTAATGACTGTGTGGAATTTAAATTGTTGATATCTTTTCTTGGGATTAATCATTACTTTCTGTTTCGAAATTTATCAAAACTTTTTTGACAATTGTTACTATAAAAAATGCTTTTTATCTCGTTGTATATACTATACCCGCTATATTTTGTAGTATACCTTTATTGAGAAAACATTTCTTCAATTCTATAAATTCATGGAAATATCTATGATAAGTTTTGTTGTAGAAACATGTTTAATGGCTAATTTTTTTTTTTTTTACATTGTGAACTTTATTAAATTGAGGGAAAATGTTTTGGAATTTCCAAGAAGTACTTGCTTCTGGATAGGCACGACAAGTTCACGGGAATCATGTTAACTTTCATTATTTTTCAACTACTTTCTAAGGGGTACTGCATTGAATGCATCGAATAATGATAAAAAACAGTTTAAAGTATTATTATCAATATCTTGTAAATAATTGTAACTTTTTTTATTAAAATATATTAGATTATTCCGAAAATCTGCCTCGTTATTTATTTATCTGCTATAAAGCTAATTTTTATAGTAAAAATGTTACTTTAATTTTAAGTAAAAAAATAAAAAGTATCTTGTAAAAGGCTCTTCTACATTCTTAAGGAAGCAAAGTAAACTTTTAAGTAAGCCTCTAATAAAACACTGATATCGTAAAAAAATTTTAACTTTGCATTCAGTTTTCACTATCCCAGAATGTTCCCCGTTAATAATATATTGGGTGAAAACAAAAAGCCCCTATTTAAGAAAATGATTTCCCATTATTTAATAGTTAAATTCAACAAATGGTTCAGTTTTTATCACATCTTATTCTATTTATTTCCAACAAAAAAAGTTCAGATGTTTTTTTAATAATAAGTAGTGGAGTTACGACTATTTACTAATATTGTTTACGAAATGTGTTAAAGTAGAACGATCAAATCTTATCTTTCAAGAGATAATGCACTTCAAAACACTAAACAATATTTTTTGCTAAGTTCAAAAATATTTGTGAATGTAATTGTCACACGTACTTTTCACTTTTTATTTATATCTTTTGAGCAAAATAAAAAAAATAAAAAATAAAAAAAATCTGAAATTAATAATACAATTATGTACAAAAAAATGAGGGCAAGATGTTTCAAAAGATTAAATTATAGGTTAAAGATGCCTTTGGTGGAAAAAATTGCAATTTAATAAATTTATGAGAGAATTATAGAAATACTTTCTTTAATATTTTTACACTGGCTTTACTCAAAATTGTAATTTGTCAGTTTTCGTAATTTGCTTAGAATACAAATGGATGTTTAATTTTTTTTACTTGCATTACCCTATTGTATACTATACACTATATATTTTTATTCGAAAGTTGATTATGTTTGAAAATGCCCATCTGTAGAACGTGGGCATTATATTTGAAAAAATTAAGGTAATTAGGATTTTAGGATAAGTTCTATGCAACTGATATGATCGATCGTTCGGAAGATAGTTAAAAGATTCAAGTTAAACAATTCTTACTTTAAATATAGTGCTTTCCATCCAAAACTGTGCAACTTTCATCTTTGTACATGAGGTACAAATTCCGTTCGACTTGCGGGAGTATCAATATTTTGTGTTGCCTCCATAACTTGCAACAGATCCTGCTGTACATCTGAGCATTAAGTGAAAGATGCTTGCGGTATCTGGGGCTGAGAATTATGGTGCTTCCCACATTGTCAAAGTTTATCCCTATAGATGGTCTTTATGTCAATATAGATTATCTCTATCTCTATGCTAGCCATTGGATTATCAGTAAGCAGACATATTCGAAAGGTAAAAGACATTAATAAAGGTTCGAGTGAGACATAGATGTAGTGAAATCTAATGGATATTGAAGAAGAATTGTAGAATTTTGCACATGTTTTTTCACACTGTCTTGCTGAAAACTGCACTCAGGCAAGCCCTGGTGAAATAAAAGGACAACAGGCTTAAAAATTTCATATTTATAAATCCATTAGCAATTTTTACCAGGAGATAATTATAATCCAATAATGCCTCTTATAATAAAGCCGAGCGACGAATCGGAATATAAAGCGTAAAGCAATAATCAAGCAATCTGCCATAACTAAGATACAAAATTCTAATACAATCACCCTAGTGCTGCGGACAAATTTGAGATTAGCTGGAAAAGATACTATCATATCATTCTTTTGAAGACACGCCGTTACAAATCATGGCATAGAATCAAAAGTAGCTGCAGCTGATGTCTAATGATGTACTGTTTTTAATGCAAAGTGTAATAATTTTTTGATTAGATTTCTTGATGTTGCAGTGAAATATATAATAACTATACTCATCCCATGATATCAATCACCTCGTTTGTTGGTGTGAGAAAACCTCTCTAAACATTCGCGTCAGCCAATAAATCCCTCTTGTATCCCTCAATTCAATATTCGCATAATCATGGTTTATTTCGTCCAACACCAGATTCTGTTTCTCAAAAATAGAATCTGCGGTCTTGATAAGCCTCAAATTTTCCTCCATAAAATTCAGATATGAGCTCGTATGATATATTGTAAAACTTACCAACTTTCTTATATATGATGACGAAAGTTATTCCAAAACAGGCCGTTTCTTGTAACTAAAGTTAGATTAAAATAAATAATTATTCTGACATTAAAAATATATCATTTCATTATAATCTATTGTATGCAATAAATATGTATAGCAAAAATTTAAATTTCATAACCATTAAACCATTATAATAAAGCTTCATGAAAAAAAAGTGCTATAGTTTCGAAAAAACTGAATTTAAACAAAAATACTACGTTTTAAAAACATTCCAGCTACGCATGCGATATTTTTCTTATTTATTTATCAAGCTGTTATCCTCTGTCATTTTGAATATCTTCATATTTCCTTCTTTTTGTAAAGTATGACAGTATTTGATTTCTAAAAGTAGTAGAGATCAGAGATCTTCTTATATACTAGTTTATACCAAAATATATATTAAGACTTACTTTTACAGCTTACCTTGCAGGGAAATATTTGATATTATCGTATAATTCAAATAAAAGGAAATCAATCAGCAGGAAAATAATCTTTAGCTCTTGGGGCTAAAACACAGTATCAATACTCCATTTGAATTCTGCGTATTTCAATGTAATTGTTTTCTCGACAGATCTGAATGAGAGGATTCACCACACGGCTTTAATAATTGGTATAAAAAGTCTGTTTTGATGTATACATAATTCTGCTATTATTTAATTACACTAAAGATCTGCCAAAAATAGATGTTTTCTATCACATAGGATTTTTATGCTATTCAATTTCCAAGATTTTCTAATTAGAATTTTTCCAAAAAAGCATTTTAATTGGAAAGTATGTTTCAATGATATTATCAAATTCAATCTTTTGGTCTTTAGGTATTAATCCAATGGTCAGCATGATTGTATCGATAGTCCGCAAAAACTTTTAATATGCTATACTATCAAATGTTTCGTGCAATAAGTGAATGCTGCTGCCATGAACCAGAAAGTCTTATTCAACATAATAAGCCAGTATTTAAAAGTATTGGCTGAAAAATTTAATAATTATTTCACTGAAAATGAAGATGCACGTAAAGGTAACCTCTATATTAATAATCCCTTTACCGAAGATATAAAATCATGAGTACTTGATCCTCATGAGAAGAAAAAGTTGATTGGCTTGTGTTCTGGTTTCCAGATACAAAATGCAGTCATTGTCTGATTTTTGCACAATATCCATTTCTGAGATATAATGCTATCAAATGGTTAGTAATTTTCTTTCTATTTGTCTGAAAATACTTTTTCAGCTATGTCAGTAATAAAAACCAGCAAGAGAACTCGAAAGGATATTAATGTATAAACAGAATTCAACACAATCAAGAAGCTGCAACCACATATTTTAAATTCGCTTATACAGAAACAGTAGCAAATACTGTACTAAGCAAAAAATGTAATTTTATTACTTCAGCATTAATAATTAAAATTCTTTTACAATGGATTTTGTTTCTTACTTTTCTTTCTTTTTTTTTCTCTCTTATTTTTTTATATTAAAAAGATTGAAGAACACTACTCTAAAGGCCCCTTGTAATAAAATAAATCATTGAAATTACTTGAACTCTTATAAGCAGAAAAAGTTGCTTTACGGTCATAAAATTAAAATATATCAAGTAAGAAATATTTTTCTGAAATTAGGGAACATTCCCCAAAGGCTTATTAATATGTAACAGCAAATAACCTATTAAATCACAAAGCGTATACGATCCATACTACTCAAAAGGATTAGGCAAATCATTCATCTTCTGATGCGCAAATTATACATTTTTTGTGCTCAATAATCTCTCTTTTGTGGCTACAGTAATTGCTTTACTCCTATAATCAATCAAAAAGAGTTTTCTATTTATTCATACTTTTTCAGTTGCTTCAACTGAACTGCTGAGAGTGAGAAAATCCTCCTAATAGAAAAAAAAGGAAAGAGAAAAAAGGAAAAGATCAGAAAAATTAAAACAATACATAATTTTTTTACAAAAGCAGTATAGCTCAGTTTTCACTAACCACATGAAATCAAAATGCTACTTCACAAAGGTTTATGAAATTCTTTAAAATAAATATATCAAAAAGAACAAGGATTATTTCCAATTACTTAAGACTAACTTTTTTTTTTGTTCTATTAAAACAACTTGAAAAGCATTTTGCATAAATTGAAGCACTAACACTTTAAAGCTTTAACAAAAAGGAAACTTTATTGTATCAGTTTTACCAATATAATTTTGACTAAAGATTATTTATAAAACCATTGAAATTAATTTTTAATGAAGTTTTTAATGTGCTATTTGTATTACTAATCTTTACAAAAGTTACTCTTGCATGATATGAAAATTACTTACTTGTACATATTATTTCAAAGTTTATAAAAATGTTGAAAAGGTCCTTTTTGAAATAATCCAGTTCTCTTCTCTTTACTCTTTTTTCGATTGGTGTAGAGCCATATTAACGGGGATCTATGGCGATGAAGTAGAAATATATACTTAGAAGTTATGCTTTTTAAAGTTACATAGGTAAAATTAATTTGTGTTGAGGCTAGTTCCTAAAATATCAGATGAATATTTCACCACTATGATTTCTACACTGTAGTTGACCCTAGGCAACTATGAATCTGTTAGGTTTTCACTAATTTTGTGAGTCATGGATTTGTAACCAAAAGATTGATATTTGAAACAACTATATTTTTATGTGTTCTGAGTCTCCTTAACGATATACATGTTACTATTCTCTACCAGAGGAAATATTGTATAATTTAAAATTTAATTATATATTACTTAATTTATATATAAATAATATTTCATAAAATTATGGGTAATGTTATTTTATTTATCATTAACTTATTTCAAGAATACTTAGGCTACTTATCAATATTTTTAAAATATCTGATTTAGTACAGCAATGTGAATATTAAAGCAGTGTCTCCCAAACTTTTCTGATTCTGGGTTCCCTTGCTGAATATTGATTATCCCATGGTACCTATGTCAAATTCTAACAGATATATTTCGTGAAATAGAAAATAACTGTTTTAATTAATGTTTTCAATAAATATTAATGAAACATATATTCAAGGCCAAAAAAAAAATGTAACACTTAGTATAGAAGTTAGTGTAGAATATATTACTAATCATAATTACTTCTAATTAGGGGGAGGATGTCCCTTTTCCTAATTGCTCATTTTCTCAAATCTTGAAATCAAATCTACATGGCTTTCTTACTTAACATTGAACATTTTATTCTATCACTGCGGCCATAAATTATCGCTGCAAATCACTGCGAAAAGTTTAGTTTAGCTCAAATAAGAAGTTATCTAAAAGGAGCTTCGTCATCTTGCTTTGCTTATTTCATATATTGGTTACATCCAAAATTCAATTCATTCCGTACTAGTAAATTTTGTTCTTATATTAAATTCATTAAAATTCTCTCCTTCAACAATAAATTCTGAATAGATATTGGTATTAAAATCAATAGAAATTTATTGACATTATCCTTTTCGAAACTATTTCTCAAAACAGAGGTTTATTTATGATAAATGTTCTTCAAAAATTCCTTTTCTGACCTGAATCTGAATATTTTTATACATTTAAAGCACTTTCATTAATGTGCGCCCTCGAGAACAGCATAGTGAGAGTATAGAGAGGTCTTCAGGGAGAATTCAGCCTCTCCTCAACTGCATGTCGTATGAAGAGAATTTACTCCAGGTAAAATGATCAACAACATCGAATCTTCTCAATCAACTCTACTAGCGACCAAAATTACTTGCAATAAAAAATATTCTTTACCTTAACTCAAACTTTATTTCATTTATTTTTCACAATACTCAGTTGATAAAACTAGGAATTTAATATTAAAACTGCATAAAGCTGACATTTATTTACGAACTCAAAGTACTGAGAAAATTCAAGAAACTACTAAAACCATAAAAAAAATTTAATTATTGTAATCTGTAGGAAATAATTATTTATAGGAGCTTCACTAATATCGGTTTGTATCCGCTAGATCTTCTAAATAACGTTTCTTATCACATAGAATTGGAGAAGGAAATTAAATTACGAATGTTTTGTACCCCTGGAAGAAAGGCGTGCCTCCCCAAGGAATAATTGCACTAAACATTCTTTATCATATTAAATAAAACTAAAAAGATCTGGATATCAAAAAGCTTTTATTTAATTTTTCTAGATTAATTAAACGTTTCTTCATAGGAATATAAATGTTTTAGTTAAAATTTTGGTTTCATCTGTTCATTTATGTTTTCATATGAGACCTCTCCTTCAGGTAGAACAAGAAATTAAATAAGAAGTGCATATTTCTGTACAGCCTTATGTGCAGTCACAGTATTCTTAATCAGAATATACCTCGTTGAGCCAGAAATGTATGGTTTGTTGCATATCATACTGAAATTCAAGACCATCCGTGCTAGTATTACGAAATATTTTGCAAATTAATGATCTCAACAATTCTACAAGTAAATTAATTCTATTCATCGATAAAGATTTTCTCAGCATCATCGGCTGTCATGCAGCCTCAGATTCTTTTACTTCCTTTTTAAAGATTTAGGGAACAATTTACACATCCTAAGGTGTATATTTCTGCTATACTTCGTTTCATTTAGAGCCCACTAGTTTTGAAAATACTAGAAATCAGGAAGGTAATACTTTTTAAGAGGTCTGTTAGTACCGACCATTTGTAACGCATGTTTGAAATATCATTGTTTTGTGAAACTAAATAAAAAAATTTCTAATTGACAGTTAGTTCCACTAGAAAATATAACTTTTGAAAATCATATATTCTAAAGTGCTTGTGAGTTAGAGCTCAATTTAGCCTAACCCGTTTTCATAAAATTTCACAGCTTCTTTTCAGTTTAACAACTTTTAATATAAACTTTTGTTAATCTTCTTTTAACTGTTCTTGATTGATTGTCCAGTTACTTTAGTTCCCATTCTGAAGTAACTTTTCCTATTCGTATGTGACTTTGTCTCCTAAATGAGTTCTGAAGTTTATATGCAAGGCACTAAGCGAACATTTATCTTTTGACAAACTTAGTGGAAATTTTTACTTGCTCTTGCAATAGAACAGCTTTGAAGAATTAAAAATGTAGAATTTTTGTAATTTTTAGAAATAAATTAGTGATTTCTAATATGATTTAACATTAAATCTAATACAATAAGGTATGTCTCATAAAATTATGGTGAATGAAACTTGAAATCATGTTTGTTAGAGAAACAGATTAAGAAAATGAAATAAAAACTAATTTTACATTGAATTTTGTTTGTAAAACATAAAAATGTCAAATTAGTTTTAAAATAATCTGCTAAAAAAGGGTGTTTTTCCATGGATGATTGTGAAATTTTATTTATTTTAAGAAATTGTCCCAAAATAAATGACTTTTTTAAGGTTGTCTCACACATTCGGCTGAAGTGGTGTATTATACAGTTCTCTTCTGATCTCAAACATAAATTAAATAAAATATTAACCTTTATCAATTATTCTTTGGGGATAAGGGCAAATGTAAAGATGTATTTGAAAAATCAAACCAGCTGAAGAAAATATAAAAACTACATCATCATTTTTTATCACTTCACCAAATAAAGGCTAATGTGATGTAAAGTGCCAGCAGCTATTTTTTTTATCTAAAAAAGATAATGAAATGTGTACACTTTCTTATATGGCGTCAAACAATTGACTGACATCGCTCAAAGATAAAAAGTTTAAAAAAAGCCGCTTCATAATTCTTTAGTATTCGAGAAATTCCGAACAATGAGAATTGGATTCGTTCCAAGCATCTGCTCTGTTTTAAAATTTTTTATCCTAGTCCCAAACATGTGCACGTATTCATTTGACTTCATATTCTAAATATTGTAACTGAGTTATAAATCAAGTGCAAAACAAACGCAGTTAAATGTTTCCTTATAAATTACAAATACATTTGTTTTTGTAATTTCTAACTGTATCCAAGTAATACAGATAGAGTAGGAAACAATATTTTTGAGTATAAGTGGCGGAATAAAATTTAAGGAAAAAAAATAATAATTTTCTGATAGAATTGTCTTAAAGTGAAAAACATAGCGTCTAAATATTTTGTTGATAAAATAATTTTAAGTTTTCCTTAAATAATGAATATTAGAAATACATTTTTATTCGCTGCACAAGTTACATTTAATATCAAATAGTACATAACTCTAAAATTTTTCTTCTAATTAATTTATTTCTCACACTTCAACAAAGAAAGAGGTAAACAGTTGTCCAAACAAAAACTCAAAAATAGCTTTTCTATTGAAATTTTCTCCTTTTTACTCATTAGGGAAATTTTTAAAAAAGTTACTTATATATTGTGCTATCTCTATCCTTTATCAAATTAATTGTTTTGAACTTAAAATCGGTACTTACAAAATCTACAAAAATTTCAAGAAAAGAATTTTTATGTCTATATCTGAAATATCTTAGTATTATTTATGTTTTTTAGGCGTTGCTTTTTTTAAATGTTTCAAAAGTAATTTGGACTGTTAAACGTTAATAATTTCTTTCTTTTGTTCCAGATTCTTTAATACTAATTGCATTACATTTTATATATGGGATTCATTGGAGAATGATTTTTAACTATGTTAAAGAATTTTAATTCATGATGCTTTTGTTTTCTTTTAAATATATTGTTCTCATTTATCAGAGAAAATTTGTCAGAGACAGTAAGAAAAAGATTTTGTAAAGACATTAAAAACTTTTTCATTATTCGATCGTAAGCATGTATGACATATGCATACTAAAATAAAAATTAAATCTTCGCTTTTTAAATAAAATTTACTATATTAGCTATTTAGTTAATTCATCAGTAATAATAACTGAAATTTACAATGAAACTGTTAAAATTCCTGCAAATTCTGACAATGAATGGCAACAAAAGATAAATGAAATAACCTTTCTTTGAATGCAAAACAAGTGCTTACGTACGGAAAGGCGATTGCAGTGTCCTAGATTTTTGAAATTTATGTTGCATTAAATATGAATTCAGTTACCGTTCCATGTTCTTGTTGTTGTAGCTCTAACATCATTAGTTTTTCAGGGGTCGGTAGGTTTTGGTAGCAACGCTTGATGCATTGCAGCTATAACTGCATAACAAAACCCACCATCGTTCGCTATTATATCATAGAACTTCCGTAACTAGCACAAAAAAGGGCGACTATCCGTGTTCATGCGAAGAAAAGAGATAGTTAATTCTATTTTTAGATATTCTAGAAACATTTTCAAAAGTAAATGATTTTTTGGTTTTATGTCTGTATTTATGATTTTTTTTGAACACGAGTCATTTTCGAATTAAGGCGGGCTTTAGTTCCGGTGACTGCATCAGATGTTGAGTCTAATGCAAAACGAAGGTTGGTTTGATTTCTACTCTGTAAGCGTTTTTAACGTGTGTATTTAAACATACTTCTATATTTTCCCATTTCTGTTTTCTTTTTAACTTAAAACGATTAGAAACGTTTTTATTTATATAAATTAGTTATACAATTAGTTCAAAATTAAAAAAGAGAAATTTAAGAAAAGAACAAAACCTAACTCAAATTTATAATTCAGAAAATACTTAATATGTGACACATATTAATCATTACTACTCTGTATTCTCTGTTATTTATTCATTAATCATTTACACTCTTCTATATTATCACTACTCCTCTACCGTTTAAATAACAATAGAGGAGTAGTGAAGAGTAACACTTGAAAATGAATTAAGGTTATTTTCTTAATGAGTTGATCATTTATTTTCTGTAATAATAATATTGATTCCTAAAATGACGAAATTCCAGCATACAATTTTGAATAACACTTTTTGACCATTCGAAGATTGAAAGTTTGCCGTAACTCTCTGCAAGTTAAAGATTTGTATTGTGTGTATTTATAAATACTTTAAATTATTTTGAAATAATTTTCAATTATTTATTAGTCATCTTTCCTCGCAAATTCAGTTAGCTAAACAAAAACAAAGAAATTAGTTAAAAGATTTTTGTACATATCAAGAAGGAAACATATCTAGTTTTTTTTGTACCTATTTAGATTTGAAAAAGAAATATTATAATATAAGACACAGAAATATAAGATATTCATTGTGAAAATGACGTTGATTGCTGTAGTGATAGCTTCTTTCTTAGGAATGGTCGTTTTCAGAAAATTCCCATCATTATCACTTAATAGCTTAGTTCTCTTCAATGTAAACTTATTTTTAAACATCTTCAAATAAAAGATTTTTTGAAGATAACGATTTTATTAAGAAAACTCATCAGACTTAATTCCAATAAGGGGGGAAAAGACGAAAGAAAAACCTTACTAGTATGGGAAGATGGGATTCACCTCATCCGTCAAACAATTATATTTGTATTACATTATTCTTTTACTCTTTATTTCCGTATATTTTTCTATAAAGTGAGACATTTTGTTACATATTTTTCCTATTGAGTTTCATATAAAAAAAATCAAGCTATTTAGTTAATAAATTACACTCATGTTCATAAATTAAGGATAATGAAGTTCAGGCAAAGAAAGACTCAGAAGCAAAACAAATTTGACTTATTTGTAAAGTCTATTTATTAAACAAAAGGTAAAGAGCAAAAAAGATGCTATATGTTTGACATAATTAATAAAAATTGCGATTTTTACTCACTGGATCAAATTTCAAAAAAGAACCTATTTACAAAAAAACAGTATAACATGGTTAGTATGATGGTTAATATGGAGTATGTCTCCCGGACGATGCAATACAGGCCTTACAACGCCTAGGCATGCTGTGTATCAAATTATCAATCTGATCTTGGGGAATATTACACCACTCATCAAGCAATGCCCTCCGAAGTTCCGGTTGACAGGTGGGAGGTGGTTGACGGGCTGCAATTCGTCGGCCAAGCATATCCCACACATGCTCTATTGGATTAAGTCCGGTGAGTATGCTGGCCAATCCATACGGGTGATATCCTGCAATTGAAGGCATTCGTCTACAATGTTTGCACGGTGAGGACGGGCGTTGTCATCATAAACAGAAATTCAGCACCCATGGCGCCCCGAAACAAACGTACATGTTGTTCCAGAATGACATCCCGATAGATGTGGCCTGTCATCGTTACACTCTGAACATGCAGGTCAGTTCTGGAACCAAGAATAATTCCTCCCCAAACGAGCCATCCTGCACCACCCTAACGGTGTCGTTCAATGGTGTTCTCTTGGTGGTAACGGGTACCTGGCACTCTCCATATGAAAGTCCGGCAAGAATCAGACTGCAAACTAAACCTGGACTCCTTCTACCATGTAAAAAATCATCCAAATGCTTCCTTTGTGCCCTAACTATGCGGTTATTGCACTGAAAGGCTTTTAAAGAGCTTGTGAACAATTTTACTTCTTTGCCACCATTCCTTATATACCCCTCTCTTACACTCTCGTCATTGTGACGTACTATCCGCGCCATCTGGTGGTTTCCTGTAATTTGCATATTCTTCTTCAAGATGTGTGTGATAATTCTACAGGTGAAATTTTTATTTTAGAGTTCAATTTCTGTGTGATTCTGAATTATTCTTAATTTATGGACATGAGTGTATTTGAACAACTATGTGAAAATATACTTACAAATTTTTTTTTTTTTGTCTCGATAAACAAAAAATTGCTAATAAAATAAAATAAAAGTTATTCTTCTTTATAAAAAAAGTATAATTTGACTTAATAAGAAAGGATTTACCGTTTTTCTCTAAATCGTATCACATTTAAAATCTTTTGAAATTCTTCTATGTATATACTTAAAATTAATTTAACGAGATATATAATTTTTTCAATGAATTAATTTTTTTTATTAAAATCAACATAGCACCTGTAACTGCAGCTAAATATATAAAATATCTATAAATGAATGCAGTATGCATTCTTTTGTGTAAAACATTTTTATATATTTAATTGATATTATTAATAGCATTTTGAAAATTTCGATGTTTACTAATAGGATGTTGAGTGTGATAAGAAAAATAGTTCTGAGTGTTCGTCCGAATTTATAATACAATATCTTTCTGTAGAATAAAAGACTCAAAAAGTCAAACAATCCTTTAATATTTTCAAATATGTTTTACTGAGGCACCATCATTTTAAAGTATTTTTTATTTTAAATTTTGTTAAAAATATAATATCATTCAATTTGTATAGTAATAATGTAATATCTACTGCTAACCAATTTTATTCGTTAAAAATGAAAAACTGTTGTTTGAAATTAAAAATAATTATTTATTAAACGGGAAAGAAATGTATGAAATACGCTTCATGAAAGTCCTATACAAGATTCATTTATTTTACAGCAGTAACGTCAAAAAGTATATTAACTTATTATTATTACATTAAAGAAATAGCATTCCTACTAATTTCTATTGAATTTCTTTCTATAAATCTTTTCCTCTTCATGAAAAGTCAAATCTTTTACTGTCAATAAAAAGTAGACAAAAAATAATAGTTGACAGAAAAAAAGCAGTTAACTTATGCTTAGTAAGAGACGCATAAATCAAATTACAGTGCAAAGAAAAAGCATTATTCCCCCTAAATTGAAGACTGACAGAGCTTTTCTTAATAATTTCTTCAGAATCTGCCAATTTTGTTAGTTTTAATTGACTTCTCACTATCATTAGCAGACAAAATGAAGCTACACGTATGATGATTTTGATTCTGCAGTTCACCTTTCCTTTGTTGAACATTAAATAAAATTGCAGCCAGCAGCACTTTACACTTTAGTCTTATTATATATATATATATATGTGTGTGTGTGTGTGAGATTTTAGTTTCGCGAATGCTATGATGGTTTTGTTACACAATTTACCAATTAGCTAGTAGAAAATACCTGTAGTAGCTTTTGGCATGAGCCCATATATTTTGGCATAAGCCCATATATATATCAATATATATATGGGCCTACTTCATGTTGAAAATAAAGAAATAATCCCTTTCGCTACGCACTTAATGTGTCTAAAGTAAAAAAATTCGAAATTTGATCCATATAGTATAAGATATAAAAATTTTTTTACTAAAATATCTTGTTTTCCTTTTGTTTCCAGATGTGTCTCAAGTATGGAAGTAGTGAATAATTTTCTTATTAAAAGAATTGTTTGAAAATCGAAATAGATTGAAACAGAGCAACTGCTTCCAAATGGCTCCATCCTTTGACTGCACACTTAGGAGCCCGATGATCATTTTTGTATCATTTGTATTATACTTGTGGTACATTCCAAAAGTAGAAGGTGGCATATTTCAGAATTTAACCCTGGTTCCATCAAGTTATAAGCAATACGCTACAAGGGAAACTTTAGCAATCTCACCGTATGAACATCTATTGGTAATAATATCTTGAATATATTTCTATGGTGTTTCAAAACTTAAAACTAAAACATGAATAAACTATGGATTTGTTTAGTTTCAGTTGTTTTATTCTTGAATAGATGATTTGGATGTTTCTGATTCTTAGTTTTGTTTTTCAGAAAAGGATCAAACGTCAAGAATTTGATGCTGATGGTAAGATTTTTAGAATTATTCTGCAATATTTTTCAGTTTCTTTGCACACTTTACTCTTGAAGTTATTTTTTCCTTTGGTTAAATATTTTGTAAAAGCTTTCAAGTCTAGTACTTTCCGTGGGAATTCCTGCATGCACTTTCAACTGACTAATTATTAATAAAATTTGGAAATGCATTCATAAAATAAATTAATAGCTTAACTAATAATCATGCAAATAGGTTCTTCCTCTTCTGAATTACATGAACTAAAGCTTACACAATTTTAGGCGTAATAACTCACCCTATTTTACTAATATCTCCATCATTGTTGTTGCTCTATTTCAAAATGACATTATTTTTTTAATTTCTGTATTTGTGTAAAAAAACTTTAAATTCAATTTCTTTAAAATTGATGCGATATCTATCTATTGAATAACACAAATTCAAATTTGCTGAACTTTTAATTCACTTACTTACTTACTTTAATTACTTTATTTACATAATTTAATTACTTGATTCACAGATTTTATATTTTCTTTAAAAAATATTTTAAAGTATTGCATATTTTTAATTTAAATAGAGAAATAAGGATGATCAAAATAAGCATGGAACTTTAAACTACATATATTAAATAAAATTGTTTGTAAATGGAAGAATACACTAATGTGCGAAAATTAAGCTATATTGACTTTCAGTACAAATGACTATTTAACTGTGAGAGAGAGAATGACACACAGAGGCCATTTAGTAAAAAAATTAACTCCATAGCCTACATCAGTCATGTTGTATCGTTTTTCCAAAGTCAAAAAAGATCATAAAACATTTAGAATGCCTATTTATCATTTGTAGTTGTTTCATATTCTTCGGTGAAAATGTTCGTGTCCTTTCCATGGTACTCCCCGAAGGATTTCACACATATCTTATGATATTTAAATCTGAGGAGAACGTTAATTAATCTTTTCAAGTGATACCTTCACTTTCCTGAAATTTACAATAAGAGCTTGATATGATCTGGCACCTCCATAAAAACTGGTTCTTCGCCAATGATACTGACGTGCTTATGGAAGGATCCTTTGATAACAAAAATTATCTCTGTTAACAGCATGTACTCCAAAACTGTGGCTCTCAGTACTCCAATCGAGCACACTGAGCCACCGTAAGAGAGCTTAACATCCTTAGTATCCTCACCATTCTCTATATTATATGGTATCCAGGATTATTCGGGACACTGATACATTTTTCATCTGTAAACAGGGCGTGGTATATTTATCAATTTTTGTACTCTTGTGTTGTCCTTTAACCAGTGTCGATATCATTTCACCTGCTGTTTTTATTGGGATTATTATCAGAACTTTCCTCATGTTCTTGTACTTGTGAAACCATCCCAACGTTCTTCGTGAAAAGGTACTGTGTGTCGATATAAAATTCTTGCCTTTAATCTTCCAGCATTCTTTGTTTTATTCTGTGCCAGCATTCTACTAACCATTTACATGCTCTCAAATGACATTGATGTCTTGTTTTCACTATCTTCATACGAATCACTTGTTTACCAAACTGGCATCAAAACCACATCTATGAATGCTACTGTGTATGATTATTACTTTAAATTTGTAACAATTGATTAAATTTAATTGATCAATATAAATATCTAAATGCAATATCAAATCATAAATTTAATGTACACTCTAAAACAAAATAAATAAAAAATAATGATATACCAAGAATTTTTACGAATAGGACGAAAATCCGTAGATGTGATGTAGATGTATAGAAAAAGGAAGTGTTAAAATTTCAGAGGAATTGAATGTTTTATTTCATAGATACAGCTACATATAACGAACCAATCAATAAGACATTACCCTGCCTATAGACCTTATTCAGGCTGTTATCTGGCTTGGTATTGATTCGTAGATTTAGCTGATGTCCCCAGCGAGACTTTTACAAACTCTTTTAAATTGTCCAGTTAGATTGGTCAGATTGTTTGCTAGATACTAAGCGTGCACTGTTTGGCCGAGATTTTTCGATCTAGTTGAACAAAGTGTTATCATATTGAAATTTTAGTCCAAAGTATTGTGATAAGGATGACAACTTAACTATTTGTAGAATATTATCGACGTACCTCGGTGCTATAAGAGTGTCCCAATCAAAAAAGTCCGGTTATTAAAGGAAATGAAACTCCAGATCATAATTTTCATTTGCCGAGCTATTTGAGGCATATTATCATCTCACCCCCTATATGTCTCCAGACATGTCTTCGCAGGTTATTGGGGCTCTATTCCAAGCGGAACTCTGGATGAAAACAATTATACTCCAGGCAGTGACATTCCTGGTCGAACGATCCCAACTTCACTGTAAATGAGATTAGTGATGTGCACAGTGAGAGGTAATGGGAGCAATGGATGCCATGACCTCGTTCATTAGTCTTTTATTCATAGGTCTTGGTTTATCCATGGATGTCCCTATTACCCGTCGAATCGTTCGAAGACGAAGACATATTACGTTAGAGCCCAGTGGCAATTACTCTGTCTACAAGTTCTGTTCTCTTTCTAGATTCATTGAAACATTGGGGTTGCGTTTTACCATGGGTTAACAATTCCTGTAAACAATTCCTGCAAGTGTGTAATGGTGGCATCGCTCAAGCCAAATTGTAGAACAATCCTTTAATTTGGCTATTCTGCTTCCTTTAGCCGAATTACAAGTTTTCCCTCAAATAATTACATATGCTCAAACTGAGATTGAACTCATGTGCGAGGCATTGGCACAATCAAATTGAGTAGATGAAATCATATTGAAATGGAAGCTATGCTGAAGAATTGGAATTTCTTCTCTTTTACATACCATCCGGATGCTCAGTTGTAGTACTTTGAAGCCTTAAGTCTTCCTTTATTGGCCGCCAAAATTTAATCTTAAGTATCATTTGTTGAAAAGTATTTGCATAAGAAAGTACGTTACACTCAGATAACTCCTTCTTGGTACATTGATGGGTTTTTTCCTAAAGTCTATTTTCAAACAATGTATTAAAAACGCAATTTTTTTTTCATGCTTGATCTGTTTCGCTTCCTGTGCCTTTATTTTGATCTTTCTTGTATATAAATTTATAAATTCGTATCTGCAAACCGAAACTATTTCCAAAGATTGCTTCTCAACTTGCAAGGATTTTTGTTGCTTTTATCAAGGTTCTAATTCCTCAAGAATAGGTTTGGCTTACATTATTTTTATTTTGAAATTTGTCATCCTGAAATTATTGATTTGACTCTGCATATTTACCTATACAAAAAATATTTAATTCATTCATATAAATAAAACAAGTCTTCGATTACTTATTTCCATTGAAATAGATAATTATTAGCTCTATTAAATTTTTCCGTCGTAAACATCCTTCCTTGTCATCTGACCTAATCATTTCTCTTTCTTTACCCTTCTTTGAGGAGTAACTTTCAATATTGTTTGGTTTTAGATTCCCTTTTGTATTTAATAATTACAGCATTAGGCTAAAGTATTTAATATTTAATTGGATCACTAGCGTTTTTTACCTTTCATTTATATTTTTAGTTATTTCCAAATATGGCTAATATATTTTTCTTGTTGTCCCATACAAAAATTTATAATATTTCAACATACAAAAAAAATCTAGCACTCAATCTTCATTTTGCAACTTTTTGCGAGCTATTTAAGTATTCTGAATCATTATGCACTTTACAAAAATAAAGAATTTTATCTAATGCTCTCTCATCACAGATTTAAATCTTTGTTCAACGTCATATCCTCATTTAATGTCCCTTATCCCTAAATAAGTGTTAAAACAAAACCAATGATCACTGTCCTGTGGCTTTCCATCCAAGTAAAATCCGATTAAGCTTTATGAATGTAAAATTTCTCAGGATGCGTTAGTTGGGAGTGCTGCAGTACGCGCTACACACCGAAAGTACTGGGCTCGGTGGCTACTCTCCAATGGTTGGGGAGGGTCATGTGTTCTGAACTCACACAAAACCAACCCGAAATCCGTTCTGAACGTCTTATAGTGCCCGAAGAGCCGCCGGATCCTTGTGACTTTGGAGTCGGAACACCCAACTTGGACATGTGTACATGGTTGATCCCTGTCAATGCACCTCCAAGAAGTCGTTGGAGACTTGGAATGGGCGAGCTATCTGCTTGGGTTGGAGGCCCCAGAGCAGATCACACCACTTCAGACAGACAAGGTATTTATTTTGAAATTATATGCCTTTAAATGGAATAACCTAATAATTTAAGAATAAGTTTTGACATAAAAATTTAGATACACTGTTAACTTTAGTAAGCAATTAAGAAAATATCCTTTTTGAACGCTTCTCCCTTTTAAATTTCTCTTTTGTCTTAATCCTAGTGAATTAGAATAATTTTTCATAATTTAGGATCAATTATTTACACATAAGATTGTTTATTTTTATTATGTGTATTAAATGATTCACTTTTGACTAATGATGATTCTAGGAGGCTATGTGTTTTATGAAACTTCTTACCAAGAAGATGTCCATCAACCAGTTGTTCCAACTTTGCCAAAACCAACTCACCAAATGGTAGGCGGAGCTCGCCCTTTACCGCAAGGAGCTGGAGGATCATCTGTGGATCTATCAGAAGATCCTGGGGTCATTGATAGTGCACTGTTCATAAGTCGAAATCTCAGCAGAACAGGGCCAATGGGATACTGCCTCAGTTTCTTTTACATGATGGAAGGTCTTAGCGCTGATAGAATGATCATCCATTTGAGAGACATGGAAACCAAAGAAAATGCTTCATTGTGGGAAATTCGAGAAGGTCAAGAAGGTACTTGGATCAAAGGAGAACTTGCTTATACTTACGATGGATTTCATCTTGTGAGTACAAAGCAAAGGACACTTAAATTGACGATTAATATTTTATTTACTTATGCAAATTTATTATTTTACTTCCTCCAGAATTTTTAGGACTATGCCGAATGTATTATTAGATGCCCCTACTTTTAAATCAAGCAAATGAAAACAACATTAAAAAGCGTGTTCAATTAGCCTAACATCATTCATTATGCAATAGCACAAAGTATATTAAGACCCAAAAGAGAATTTATCTTGAAATTATGTTAATTATAAAGTTAAATGAATGTCTTTTGAATAAACTAATTTGTCTATGCAATTTAACTATTGTTATGCATGCTGCATGCATGTGTGTCGAATATGATTTCATAATAAATTTTCCTCAGATTTAAGAAATTAAGAAACTATTTTATAAAGTTCTATAGATTTATAAATGCTTTATAATTTTTTAATTTTAATTAGATTCAAGAATATTAATTGAAAATTGATTAATATTGAATCATTAACTTATTTCTGTAATCAGTTCTGAAGATTTTCTTGTTAAAACGAGATTTTCACAGCAGATCCTACTTTAGCTTTATTGTCTTTTCAGCAGAAAACTCCTACAAATTCATCAGTAAGGCGATTTCTTTTTCTGAAAAAATTTCGATATAAAAAACGAATGAAATTGTATACATTTTTAAAATTTCAGCTCTGAAATCATCAATAAGCTAATCGTGGCATTTCTCTTTTCTTTATTTTGTATAAATGTCGACATCTTTCATCTTTCAAATGTATCTTTATCTGAATGATGAATCAGACCAGAATAGTTTGAAACTATTTTCGAGTTGGAATTTGCATTGTACTATAGAAAGCATTGTGTCTCTGTGATTTTTGCATTGAAAATATATATAAGAGAATTTTAAAAAAGATGTATATTTTATACTTATACCAGTTATATGGGTAAAAAAAAGCGGTAATGTATACCAGTTATTCCTTACCACTTTTTTTCTTAAAAAACCGTCATGAACTTTTCTAGCAGCTGAAGCCATGTTTTGGAATTCTGAGTACGGACGATACTATAGTCGCAACTGAATTCTCAAGCTAAGCTTGCCATCTTAAAACTAACCTCAATCTTACCGATAATCATTACAAGTGTAAAATGTTCCAAACGTTTTTTTTTTTTAATCCTGTTACATATAGAACTTACTTGAACGTGCAGCATAAGTCTTTAATACCACCCTTCAACCTTCCTTTGCAATCCTCCTCCTCAGCCCCATCTATTTACATATTATCTATGATGTTTTGTTTCCTCTATTTGCATACGAATCCCTTTTCTACAATACTGGGTGTTTACCATACCGATTGCTACAAGACAATTTGTGCAATTTTTAGGAGTCTTAAAAGTCTGCTTAAAAATTATGGCTGTGTTTAATCTTAATTAATTAAATACTTATACAGTCAAGTCGAGGTTACAATCTTTGTTTCAATCCAACAAATTTGTTTTAGAAAAATGTTCATTTTTTAAACAAAAGCTTTATTTTAATTGATCCTATGCCGTCCAATTGATCCTATTCTTTTCCATTTCTACACTTTTACAAATAATTTTTCCCTTCTCGCCACTTCTTCTCTCCTTCTAATTATTTTTATAATTCTTGGTTACCGAAATTTTAATGACACTTTGTGAAAAATATTCATAAAATTAATCATAAAATAATGTTGCTCTTTTTTAATCACTTTTCTTATTTAGATCATATTTGAGGCGGTTACGAAATCAACAAATGATCCAGCAAGACCTTTCAGAGGGCATTTTGCATTGGATGATATGGTATTTCAAAAAATGGGAAGCCCTGACCTTGATAATTGTTTCGGTAAGTTGCATTTCAACACATATTGTTACCAATTTTTTCTCATATAACCCTCCAGTAAATAATTTTTATAAAAAATTTAACTTTAAAATATATTCCTCAAAAAATATTTCATAAATTACTCAGTTTTCTTGAGAAAAAGAAGCATTCTACAAAAGATATATAGAAACACTTTTTTTCTTTGGAAATATTTAATATTTATAATGAAATTATACAATGAAACGAAAACAATATTTAAATATTGAACTGTTTTTAAGTCAATTATATTCTGTATTCCACTAATGTTTTTTTTTTCGATAAACAAAGCTTGGGTTTAAAGTGTTTCCCCTCTCTAGCGATTAAATGAGAATATAGATTCACAGTATGATGCTCTATTATTTTTAAATTTTCTTTCAATTTGATGACGAAGTATAATGAAAAGATTTCCCACTTTTGTTGCATATGCTTTATTGACCTTTTCGTATGCCAAAAATGAAATCTCTTTTCCAAAAGGGCACTGCACTTTTGAAGGGGGTTTCTGCGGTTGGACAAACGATGTTGAAGACGATTTCGATTGGGAACTCGGAAGATCAAGCAAAAGTTTTCTAACGGGTCCTTCTCGAGACTTCAGCAGCTACAATAGAGATGAGCAGACAGGTAGTCTTTTAATTGTCAAAACTTAATTGCTATCAAAAGTAATTAGTTCACAGAATTATTCAGAAAATGAACTCTTTTTAAGGTGGATATTCTTTTATTGACGCATCTTTCCCTAGACGACCAGGAGACAAAGCTAGACTGTTAAGCCCAAACTTTTTGGCTACAGGTAAAATAGTTTTTTTTTTTTTTTTTTCCTAGTTTTTATCCTTTTTTTTTTCATTACCTTTATATCTTCAATTATTTAAAAGAGTATAAAACATAGTGAAATTAAATACTCATCTTAATTTCTGAGTGCGCAGCATTTTTTCAAAGCACTGCGCAGCTGCACATACTGCACAGCGTTTTCCTATCACCATTTTCCTTGCGTTGTTTTTTTTTCTTGCTATGTTCACTTGTATTATAAATTACAGGGCCATCTAAAATCACTTCCATACTTAACACATACTGGCAAGCGCCCACACTTTATAGTTTGATCTAGAAATTTTGCCCAATAATCTTGCGCTGTAAGCAAACAATCGGCCGTCATCTGGTTAATCATAAATCTTTTGAAGCGAGAAATAAAACAGACATCAGATGGAGTAACATATTATGCACTTCAATTCCAGAGACATATTGACTTTTTCATAACTAGTATTGTGCATCATCTATAGACAGGGTTTTTTTTTTTGAGGGGGGGGGGATTTTTTGAATCGTTTAAACCTTTAGATTTAGTATTTTTTTTTAATGATATATAGCCCCTCCTTCCTTAAAACAACTTACTTCCCCGTAAAATTTAAAATAATTACTGTCAACTTATGTGTTTAATTAAGCAGTTATTTTTTATACTTATGTTTAACATATTTACTTTATTCTCTTTGATAGTTTCATACACGTTTGATTTTAACTTAAAATCTTAATGTTTTACAACCATATTAAATAGCTTAGTGGGCAGAAGTGTGGTGAAATCCTTTTATTACGCAATGTATCAATGCACAATCTTCAATCCTTACATTATTAAGAAATATTCTTCTCAAAATTTGTTTTCTTTAGTTACCTTTTATAGTTTTCCATGCAATTGAGAAGATTTTCTATTAATGCCCTATTCTGAACACAGTAGTTCTTTTGCCAAGAGCTTACTGTCTTCCATTTGTATAAAAAGGTTGGGTCTGGCGACTATATGCTGATTGCACAAATCAATATTTGGGGGTCACTTAATTCAAATATTACTGTAATTTTTCGAAATTTCTCTACACATTGTGTAGAATCACCCATAAATACTCTATACAGCTTCCAACGTCATTAAGATAAATGCATATTTTAGACATCCTCTGTTTTTTTTATCCTCAAAATACTTTAGTTTTCAATTTTCTCATCCTTGTCTAAAGTTTGAATTTCTTCTATTTTATTATTTTACTTTTTTTATTTGTTAAAATCGTATAATAATAGTATAAACTATAAACAACTTCTCTTTTGCTTCTTTTCATTTCCTTTATTTAATGAGTTTCAAATTTTAAACAATTCAATAACAAATAAGTTTTGATTGATCTAATATCAACCCACTATTCTCTAAAACAAAATTAATCTTTCAAATTCACTCATTTCTTTTTTTTTTTTTTTTTGTACCCTCTATCACCATCTGCATCGAAAATCAAAATCAAGGCAGTATTTGAATTCGGTGGTTAAATGGTTTCTTCACTCTTCGTTAAGCGTACATTAGGTGACTAAATAGTCGATACACAGCTCGGTCTCACAAACTTCCAACTGCAATTTCTTTTTTAAATGTTTGGGAATATTCCTTCATGTTGCAATCGTATAATTCTTTTTCCAATGTTATTATTATCTTCTTTGAATCCCCGGCCAACACACTAGTCATCATTGAAAATTATGGAAGACGTATTACTATCAAATACAGCACAGGCATTTTATATACATAGAAGGGGGGAGAACAAAATTAAAAGAGAAAAGACGATTTTTTTCAGAAACAGAATCAGTTTGTTTAACAAAGCATTCTCTAGACATACATTTTCCAATGCGTCCTGCCAACAGAGTTACAAAAAATAGAAAAGAAATAAATTTATTCAAGATCGAAAAGATATCTTACCGAAAGTGAGAACCATTTAAACATACGCATACGATATAATCTACAGGAGAAAATCAAAAAGAAACTATATAAAAACAGGGTGCGAAATAGACCGCACAAGAAAAAAATAAAAGGAAATATCCTGAAGATAACCAAGGAATGCATATATATATATTTATTTAGTGGGTGCGTGAGTTCAGTACTTCAGTCCTGCGTAACAAAAGTGAATGCCATCAAGCACCCTGACTTTCTTCATTAATTAAATAAAATTTTGATAATTTATTTTCTTTTAGCAATATATGGAAAGTAATATATAGAATTTGTTATTGAAAATTTTCGAAATATTAGCATCCAAAAAAAAATTAGTATTATTACTTTCCGTTAATCAATATGTATACGAATACAAATTTTGAAAAATGTAATGAAAATTAACTAAGGATTATTTAATTCCTTCCTTTGAAACAATGTGTCCACTTATAATTTTAAAATTCATTGCAATAGTTGGTACTTATTTAAAAAATATTTTTTAATGGTTAACATAGCAAAAACTTTAGTTTTTCGGAAAAAAATGGTTTTAAAGCATGATTTCAAGGCTCAGAAGCAAAACAGTTAATCTTACGTAAGTAAGCTGCTGTGAAAGAAATCCAAATCCTTTTTAACTTGATAAATATTTCCTTATTAACATAAACCCAAAACTTTGGAAGGAAAAATTATTTTTAAATGAGTGATGGAATAGATATCAATGAATCATCTTCATTCTACACTCATTGTCATAAGATTGGCACATCTAGATGGAATAGTCAAAACAGATTGAAATTTTGCGTGAGTGTTTGTAACGTTAATATAAATCAGTGAGTAATGAAATAAAGAATGCCTTCAACAGGCTTCGGTAATGCACAGTCACGCTGCACTTTTAATCAGTTGCAAATGTGGTTGGCATAAACCTTTGTGCCAAGTTTCCTTTTTGACAGTTGTTAATGCATTTTTTTTTTATGCAATGAATGTACGAACTTCCAATTGCTAGTGTGCATTACGATTAAAGAAAAATATGTCAGCTATTGAATTCAACTCTGTTTCCTGTGTTTCATTTGACAGCTGTGACTACTAATTATTATTAATTTTGTACTAAATCTTGTGCTCATCAAAGAGTTTTTGCTATTTTTCTGATTGATTTAGAGTATTTTGATTAGAAATTATAAATCGGACATTCCCTTCTTGCGCCAGTCTATTTGAGAACACCTCATTTTGCGGTCATTTGAAAATTCAATCAATAGCACATGCAACTTAATTATTTATTCTTGCTTTCTGATCATTCATGTTATTTATTTCATTAGAAAGCTTCGGAATTCAATCAATTCTTTTTCTTATCATTCAAGTTATTTTCTATTCGGAAATTATTTTTTCCTAAAACACTTTCAGTGCTCAATTTCAAGCAAGTGAAGATAGTACACTAATTTTAGAAAAGTATCCGATTTCATAACCAGTTTTATTAGTTAAAGTAACACCAACCGTAATAAATTTAAATCTTTTATTTTATTTAGTAATTATAGAGTTTGATTTTCATTAGAGTAGTACCCAGTGAATTTGAATTTTTTCTTTTTCTATGGTACAAAATTGAAACTAATTTTATTATATCAATATTAGGCTAAAAAGTTTTAATAAGACATAATCCTACAAAAATGGCAATCTGAGTGATTCGAAAATTCTAAATCAATCTGCCGCAGGTGATAACAACCCAGTGTGTATGAAGTTCGCCACACACATGTTCGGAAACGGCATCGGAAGCTTGCGAGTCTTGAAGCGAGTCCCTGGAGAGGAAGCACCAGATCGAGTCATTTGGGAAGTGAGTGGAGAATCCGGAAACAAATGGTACCGGGCTCAAGTATCCGTATCTTCAGCCACATCTTATCAAGTAAGCACTATGACATGTGTACAGTATTTGAAATTTCTTTTTTCAATTATTCACATCTCGTAAAATTAAATTCAGATACTTTATGGTCTTCAATTTGTGTTTGAAATGAAACACAGAAAAAGGATTTTATTAGGGTTTTTTTCCTAATGGATGATATGAAGAATATTTCTCACCAAAGGGATATCATTGATCTCAGACAATGATTTCAAACTAAATATTTGCGAGGCTTTTGTAGTATTTTTAGCTATAAGCGGGATGGTTCCACAATTGCCACAGCTTGGAACAATCCAAAAATATCGCGTGTGTTTTCAGTCATTATTAATCAAAGTAAACTTTTAGTATACACTTTAAAACACATTTTCTGCAACAATCCTTAATTTAACTTTGACCCTGACAAAATGACTCACGAATATCAATTCTCTAAATAAATTTCAAAAATGTTTCACAAAAGACCTTTTTTGTTTAATGGTATACTTCCTCAGAATTTATTTTTACTTATAATAAAAATGGATAGATAAATTTGATTTTGAATACTTTTTAAATTCCTAAAACACAATAAAAACTTAACAATTCTGGTTTATAATGTATTCTAACATATCGATCTGGACACTTTGTAACATTCTTTAAATTTGAAACTATATTTGAGTTATGTGTTACATTTATGAAGTTATGTGTTATATTTATGTTCAGTGAAGCTCTATGAAGTTATACTCTGTAAATTTAAAGTTAAGTTATAAAATTATAACCTATTTATCATGAATTCTAAGTTCAGAATTGTATTTTTTTAGTTAATGTCAATAAATCAAAGTTTTCTTTAAAGAAATACGATATTCATATTAAAATGATCATTAGGAGAGTTATAAATTGTTGCATAAGTCAGATAATAGAACTCTCTCATAAAGAAAAAACACTTCATTCTATTTTACAGCTTGTTTTTGAAGGTATAGTTGGATCCAATTCCTTAGGAAACATCGCTATAGATAGCGTATCATTTGTTCCTGGGACATGTACAAGTAAATCTTTGAATATATTATTCTAATTTTGGAATAAATATGTTGTTTAAGATGGAATTTAGTATTATATTATAATAATTTCTTATATGCAATGACTTTTTTGCGAATACTTTATATCTACACTACTGGCCATTAAAATTGCTACACCAGGAAGAAATGGAGATAACAAAATGATATTTATTGGACAAATGTATTATGCTGGAAATAACAAGTGAATAAATTTTCAAGAAATTTGGGTGCATAGATTCTGAGAAATCAGTACCCAGAACAACCACATCTGGCAGTAATAACAGAACTTATACGCCTGGGCATCAAACAGAGATTGGATAGCATGTACAGGTACAGATGCGCATTCAGCTTCAACATGATGCCACAGCTCATCAACCGTAGTGACTGGTGTATGGTGACGAGGCAGCTTCTCGGCAACCATGGACCAGACGTTTTCTATTGGCGAGAGATCTGGTGAACGTGCAGGCCAGGGCAACAGTCGAACATTTTCCGTATCAAGGAAGATCCCTACAATATCAGCAACATGCGTTGAGTTGCAACATGCGTTGAACAACGCGAACAAGAGGTGACCGAGACGTTTATCCAGTAGCACGTCATACCATCACGCTAGGTGATGGGCCAGTATGACAATGACGAATACACGCTGCCAATGTGCGTTCACCATGATGTCGCCAAACAAGAATTTCACCATCTTGATTCTGTAAACAGAACCTGGATTCATCTGAAAAAATGATGTCCCGCCATTCGTGCGCCCAGGTTCGTCGTTGATCACACCATTGAAGATGGTGTGATCAACCTGTCGTTGTCGTTGTCAGGTGTGATCGTCGTTGATCACACCTGTCTGTGATGCACGTGTGTAGCATGTCACCTTCTTGGTGTAGCAATTTTAATGATCAGTAGTGTAATAATAATTTTTCATATTTTTTTTTAAATTTAAAAAGAATAAATATTTATTCTTAAATATGAGATTAAAAGATTTTAGAATGAAAAATAATTAAAAATAGTTAGAACAACTAGTATTACCGTTCAATGGTCTTTATGTTCTAAATTTAACATCAGCTAAATTCATAGAATACAATGAATGCAAAATAATTGTCGTTTGAAATTTTTGTGTTTGATAATGTTTAAATAATAAATTCAATTCATTAAGAAATGATGATTTTCCTCTTTACTTAGTGTACTCTATAGTATAGGTTAGGTAGTATAGGTTTTTCTAATTAAATTTAATTACATTTTATCGGATTTTTTAAAAATATTTAAAATGCATCTTAAATAAACAGTGCACACATTTAAATCAGTGACGTCAGTTTAAATTTTATATTATTTTCAGAACAATAAATAAAAGATTACAAATTTTTCCTAATGGAACTTTTAATATCCAATCAAGATACATAATGCTGTCTTAAATTAATAATGCTTCTGCGAAATATAATTTTTTATCCTTTCATTTTAATTTGAAAAACATCTTTATGGTGATAAAATAGCATAGAGTGAAAACAACCACTTTGTTATATTTCTAAAGCTCAATATTTTTTTACAGTCACTCCTCAAACAGCAGCCAAAAATTCGGGTAAGTTTCAGTTAATTTAGATTTCAATAAACTATAATTCATAATAATTATTATTTATTATTATTTTTTTATTTTTTCAAGAAATAAAACACTGTATTTATATATAAATTTATATAATAATTTTAAATATGTATACATAAAGGAGTAAGTAGAACATATTACTATACGAAGAATTTCAAAATGAATGCGTGATGAAAAATTACCAACCATTTAAATATTATCCTTTTTAGTTTATTTTCTTGAAATCTTTGTAATGGACATTTAACGTTTAAACATTTAAAAAATTTTTTTAAAACAACAAACTTCCCTTATGCAGCTTTTTTAGATTATATAATTAAAAACCACGAGCAATCAAACTTCGAATAATTTGAGCACTTTAAATTTACAATTGCTTGTAACTTTTCTAGTTCTAAAAAACATTTGATAATCAGTCGTTTTGAAAGCAATCACCCGAATTATATCTTGTACTTAATGTTATAAAATTATTCATTTATGTCAAGATAGTCCTTTTCAATCATCCCCTGAAAATAAAAAAAAAACTACTCGACAAATTTATTAGTTTTTTTTTTTTTTTTTTTTATCATATAGCTATGAAAAGCCTAAAGTAGGAGACATCTTTGTCACAGTTTTTCATGTACTTCTATGTGATCACGTCATAGATTCAGTCTTAGGTTTTTCTACTTTCAGAAGAAGTTAGGTTATTTCAAAATATCTAGTTCTGATAAATCCCTAAAATTTTCAGTTAGATATAAGATAAAAATAATATTTAAAATCTGAAGCAAATAAATTTTAATTTATTAAAAAATATTTCAAAGTATCTTCAATCACTTAACAATTGTTTTATTAGTATATTCTTTCATAACACTTTTGATTTTTTTTCCTTTTAAACTTCATTTCATCTACTATACATTTTCCTTGACTTCAGCAAAAAATAAAATATAATTCTAAACGCTAACTATCCTAAAAGCAGTATAAGAAAAAGGAAAAAAGGAAAAGGCGCCTTTATCTAAATATTCTTGTCACTTTTTTTTGTACTCAATAACAATAGCATAAATACTATACTATTGTTTGTTTTCAAATCAAATTTACTAAAGGAATAAATAAAATATTCTGCTTTTTAGTTTCAATATTTAATTGGTTAATACAAGGTATAAATCTTATAAAATGTCTTAAAAATACTCTGCTAGGATTTGTACGCCATGAACCCAATGTTTGTGAACTCCATTCTCAGAAAATGAATTAAGAAAGATATAAAGATTCACAAGTTAGAAATGTATAGAATTTTTTTATTCTCTAAACAGACCTTATTATATACAAGCATATAGATTACTAAGTCTAAAATTCTGACATGAAATTTACATTGTCAAATGTAGCGCTTTTATTAAAAATTAATTATTTTTTATTATTAATAAATTTTTGCAAACGATCATACACAATTTAGGTTTATTGTGTAAATTTTTTTATTTAATCCTCTTTTCAACAATATGAAACATTTATTGATAATATAATAAAATGCTAACAAAAATAATTATCATTTTTTTTTTTACTTTTTATATTTTAGACTTCCCTGATCTTATATTAAATTCAATGTAGCCACCAAGTTTATTGTAGTATCCTTAATATTTTAAAAGTTTTAGTCCTTTTAAATTTTTTTTTTCGTTAGATCCAGCTCAGTAACCAACACCAAGTCCAAACCTCTTTGAAAACAAACCAAAAATTAATTATTCCTTAGAAATTACTTAATGCCCACTATTCGTTCATATATAAGGATAACTATTGCGGCTGTTCTTTTTTGGAGATAATACTCTACTAACGTTCTAAGTTATTGATCAATTTATTTCAAGGTGATTGCACATTTGAAGAAGATTCTTGCGGTTGGACCAATGCCTTGCCTGTAGATGCTTTGGATGATTTTGATTGGGCTCGACAATACAGTTACAGTGTATCAGGACCTGCTACTGATCATACGAAAGGTACAAAGGAAGGTAAGACGGTAGTCGACCCCAGAGTATCAAAATTCAGTCAAAAGTCGAGGATATTTTTGAATGTATAATATTTATAAAATGACATAATATACATACTACCTTTCCATTTTCTGTATATATTTGGGATTTAAGCTTTAAAAAAAATTGTACTCTAATTCTTCTTCTAAATTGATATCCTTCTTAAATAGAGAGATATTTCTATTTTAGGTTATTACATGAATCTGTTGAGCAATCCTCAGGCTCCCCAGAGGGGCGGCACTAGAGCATGGCTGATCAGCCCTCTTTTCTCAGCAACTGGAAGAACTCGCTGTTTATCTTTTTATTACTTCATGTACGAACGATCCATAGATCCAGCTGGACCAAGCTTGGGCAGTTTGAGAGTTCACGTGAAGTCTGCAGCAGGGGAAGCCGGCGGGAAGATAACTACACTCTGGAGATTACACAATCACCAAGGACAAAGATGGCAGACAGCTAGAACGCCGGTTGTAATGGGCTCAGAGAGGGCAGCTCCAAGCAGTCCTTACCAAGTAAGACATTTAACATTTCCATGTTAAGAGGCAGCACATTATCTATACTTCGTGAGTCAGTTTAACTTCTCCCCATGAACTCCATAATTGACAGAATATTGGCCTTTGTCAAAAATAGACAGAATGAAAAGAAAAGTACAATTTAATTTTCAAGAATATCTTCCAAATATAAAAGGTAATGGAAAAAAATGTTGTTAAAAAATTTTATCTGTACTTAAATATCATAAACGATTAACGTAAAATAGAATTACATTACTTCGTGTGTGATATAGTTTTGTTTACATTGCTTGCAACCTTGCATTTAAAAACTATACTTAATTTCCTATCATTCAAGGATTTTTTTATCTATTCACAAAAGAATATCATTTTGTTACTATCGCATGATAACTAATCAGGGGAACTAGTTACAGTATCCGGTTACAAAAATATATTTCAATGCGAATTTGTAATTTTTTAATAGAACGATATAAAGTTAATATATTTTTCAATTTTATTATTTAATATAAAGTATAGGTACAGAATAGGAGACGAAAATTTATTTTGTTGATAATTGACAAAATCAACATTTTTTAAAAAAAATTTAATTGCTTCGTAGAGAAATACAGGAAAAATTCACTCATAAAAGTATTGTTGCGATACATTTAATTTTCTGTGAATCTAACCGTATTTAAATTTAATTCGTAAACGTAATATATTTGAAGAAATACCTATCAGTTAAAAAATATTCATTACCAATGATTGCAATTATTATAAATTTGCGAAAACAGAATTACAATAATGCTAACTGAATTACATCTTCGTATTAACAGGTTTTGTTTAAAGGTATAATTTTATACCCAAAACACATATTTTTCAGGCTTTGTAGTTATTGAAAAATTGTGATCTTACCTTATGATTACCTTTTTTATCTATTTAGGATTATCCTATATCTTCAATGTAATCGAGAGAGTTACTTTTCCAAATTTGTCTTAGAATCGCAGAAATTGAAAAAATTATGCAAAGTTTATTCTATTTTCTTCAAGATTAAAGTATCTAGAATGTACCGAACTAAAACCCTCTCAATTAGGAATTTTAAGTTTATTGGCCAGTTGATTTTTTTTTTTATTTGTAACGTGTATCCACTAATGATTTTGCAAAATCATCGCATTACAATTCAGAAAGAATGGAAAACAATTTTGTGTAATTTTTTGAGTGCTGAATGTTCATAAAGTTTTGCTTATTCGTAGTCCAACATTTTAATTTTTTGGGATCGACATAGCCAGACAGAAAATGCAACAAACAATACCTGCAAATTCCACTGATACCATTAAAGGCAAGAAAAAAAATTTCAAATGATGTTTCCTTTTAAGGGGGTAAGAGCACTATTTAAAGCAAATTTTTTATTTGAAATTGAATAGATAATCCATCAAAGAATGCGGTCTGTCCATATTGTCAATGTTTAGTTTTTATTTCCTGAATTATTTATACTGGAAGATTATTATTGCTTATTTATTGTGTTCTACACATTAAGCCATTCATTGAATTTTCTGTTTCTCCAGCTTAAACTGTACAAAGTAGCTAAAACAGCATGACAATAATTGTTGTGTAGTAATTGTAATTTTTTATGTTTGGGGTAATTCACTTGAATTCAAATGAACTATTTTGTTGGACGCTTAGTTTTTATAATTTTAAATCTCTCTTCATTTTAGAATTAGAAATTAGAAATTAGAAATTTGGTTTTCTAATTCGGCAAAGCAACCAACTGTACTGATTTTGATAATTAGCAATTTTACTTAATAAAGTCATCTTTACACATCTAAACCGGTTCTTTATATTAAAGAAATTATAAATAAATATTTTTTGTATTGTTTTAAATAAATTGCAATTTTTTTAATCGTATTAATAATGTTTTCTGTTGAAAAAAAGAAAATGAATTCTAATAAAAAAATTATTCACACGATTCATTAATGATTCTAGAACTTTCGTAAATATGAATGCGTTACAAGAAACATAATTAATTGATTCTTAACAATGATTCTTCCCTGCATGCATCATCCTTCCAGATTTAACCCTCTTAAATGTATAATATATATTTTATGTATTTATTTTAATGTAAATGTATTTTTAATACTGCTATGATAAAAAATCTTAAAAATTTTAAAATTTTATATTGATTTAAAATATCAAACAACGGTACAAAGACGGTACAACGGCCAAAACAAACAAGGGACCAAAAACCTGCACCAAAAGTTACTATTGTTGTTGCCGCTGTGCATTATAAACATAAAACTATTACTTACAAGTTTTTTTAAAAATTATTTTTAAAACTATACAAACATTTACTTACTAAATTAATTAGAATATGGATTCTTCAAATTCTCACTATGTTTCAAAGTTACAACGCTATTTAATAATCATATAATCACCAGACCAAAAATGAACAGAAATACATAGAATTATATTTTTTAATTCAAATTTTTTGCGTTCAAATTTGAATTACTTTTTTCTGTCCTTCTATTGTAAATATATTCATTTAGTTATCTAAGGTTAATATTTTCCCTTTTAAAAATTGAGCACTTTTCTTATAAAAGTTTAGAAAATTTCTAGTAACTGAATGTTTTACTATCACTGTCCTAGTTTTCAAAAACTATCTCCCAATGTATTTCGAGCTCGCCTTGTTATCCAGGGGTAACACACCCAGATAGCGTGCACGAGGAATCAAGTTCGACAATTACTGCTTGCTCGTCCGTTACAATCATTGCATTCAGAACCTAATTCATCAAATATTTTTATCTGTGGGGTCATCGTCTTATTTGCGTGCCTATACTAACTGTAATTCATCAGCACAAATGCATGCTGTCAATATTTAGTCATGCCAATAACACTAGTGAGGAATTCGCTTGTACTAATAATCTCGTTTCGCTTTATATCAAGTGAGTCAGTAGAACAAGTTTAAGTATCAACATCATAACTACAGAATTTACTAGAACTCGGGAGACAATGAAATTGATATCGACATTTGTTGACGGCATCATTGCAGCTTCAAAGCTATTTTAAGCTACAAAAAAAAAAAAAAAAACCTCAACCAGTACCAACGAGTGTTAGCATGCTAGAGGGCTCAGGCTCGAATCCGTTGCAGCCACTGCTTTCAGAAGACTCTATAACGATTGTAACATAAATCAGCATCTCACATTGGAATTTAGATAACCTAATGGAGTTTTCTGAGGTTTTTTCCATGCTGCACACAAATGCAAAGAAACTACCCTTAAAAGTCAATCAGGGTGGCAAGGCTCTCCTGTCAGCTCCAATAAGTGAACTACTCATGTTAGGCATAAATGGAACAAGAAGTACACCATTGCACAAAAAAATGCATTTTCAACTAATTTGATTTTGAAAGCTGTTTATAAAAATGTGTGATTCGTTTTATTTCTAGATAATTATAGAAGGCATATGGGGAGATGGTCGAGTTGGTGTTATCGCTTTAGATGATATTAGTTTTTTTGATGGTGACTGTTCATGTAAGCAAACTTAAATACTGTGCATGCAATTTCAAACTTATTTATATTTTACTATGCTAATAAACTAAAATTTCATTTTTGTATTGTAGCTCATCCATTGAAAGCTACTGCTGTTATTGGTAAGTTAACAATTATCAATTATTAAAATGCAAATCGAACTCAGAGCAAAAGTTGAGTTTAATTTAGATTTATTAAGGCAGTGTTTCGACTAGAATTCGAATAAAGAAAATTGCTGTAGAATCTTTTTCAAAGCTCACTGAATTCCTTTATATTTTAAGAAGGGATTAGTAAAACATTTGACTTTGAACCATGGATATTAGAATTTTCATATCCAATTGCTGATTTTGGCATATTCATTTCGCAAGTACATTTAACTTTCTGCGCTGCCATAGCATTGTTTAATGATCGTTTTATTTCTCTCGAGAAAATGCTTTTAAATAACACTTTTTAAAGAAAGTTAAATCAACACAAAACATAATAACACCGTAATAAATTATAATACATAAAAAATATAATGTAATATAATCCTAATATCATATATTATTCAAGGTATTTTTCATGTTTGTTTTTATTTTCATACTGTCCTCTTTATTATTGGCTCTTTTAATTGTGAATATTAAAAATTGGTACTTGCAATTTATTTTCAAAATTAATATTTTCCAGAAAAAAAAGCTTTCAATAATCGTTTATTCTTATTATTTTAAATCGGTTAAGCTCTGTTACTACTTCTAGTAAAAAGAGACATTATATCTTGATTGTATATTGCCATAGTATTGTTTAATGATAGTTTTATTTCTCTCGAGATGCAATTTCATTTTTATATTTTCAATTGCCATATTTTTATTTTCAATTTCTTTAAAACCATAGGGGAGTGCTCCTTTGATCGCAGTATGTGTGACTGGAAAAATAACACTGAAGCACCTCCACCAATTCTTGAACTTGGAGCGCATAGAACTACTACGAAATTCACCAAACATGATCTTTCCGCTCAAGAAGGTTTAACATGGAGGTTGGCTTCGATCATCAGCAGGCCAGCCAATCTTCAAGATCACACATTTAGAGCTCCAAGTAATCCCATTTTACTAGCTCATTTTATAAAGGCATTAATTTGTTCATCAATTACATTTATTCCACTATTAGTGTGTCCCTAATCATGATGAGATTTTAGACTTTCATTATTTCTAAACAAAATAAAACAATAAACATTTTTAAGTACACTTAAACTTCATATTGTACTTTTGTCAAATCATGCATCATATTCGAATAAATGATTTTGTAATAAAAAATGCATTATAATTTTTCAAACTTGATGCAATTCGTATAGGACAAAAATTGTATAATCTATTATACTTGTGCTAGACCACAAATGGAAATCACACTCAATTTGGATACAAAATATGAAATATAAATAATCTGTACAGTTAAAAATTACAAAGATAAAATAAGTTATCCATTAAATCGTTAAAAATACCAATTTACAGGGTGCTATCATAATTATTTTCACAACTTTAACACTCAATAAAGCCTGAAAAAAAACCAATGTTATGTCGTTGTACATCTTGTTATATTGATGTTGGGACAGCTACACGCGAAGCTTTATTTGTGTGCAAAAAGACTTTTATTGGGTTTTTTCACAACTTTTTTGTAAAATAAACTATCAAGATGTACAAATGCAGTGGCGAAAATAATTCCATCGCCAAAAAAAGCGTTTTGTTAATTTCCTATGTTGTTTTGTCTAAATTGAATTCAGTTTTTGTACAGGAAAGTATACCATCGCACCTGACTTTTATATAATACAGTGATTACAGAAACCTTTCGTCATAAAAAGAGCTCAAAAGTCGAAAAGAAACAATTGTTTTTTAGGTAGTGAACACTGCATGGTTTCGTATATTCAATAAATGTATATGATTCATATATTTATTATTAAAAAAGTTTAGTTAAAAAAGAGCTCTGGACGCGAATTATCGAAAAAGGAATAGTTGTATATCTTCAAACTACAGTTTTCAGGCCCATTAAATTGTAACATGAAATTGGTGTTGTCAAAAGAAGTGTTGGATTAGACTATAAGCGTGATTACACAGTTTGTCTCGTAATCGTCATGTAAGTACTTCGGATTTAAATGAAGAGTTTCACAACTTTCTTCTTTGCTTCTCAAGTCCAATGGATGGGTTTTCAGGGCAATAGATTTTAGAAGCCCATCTTTTGCTTAGACAAGTGAACTTTTGGTGCAATATTCTTGATGTCGATGGCTTTCACACCGAGCGATGCAATTCCGAAGTATAACTTGCTATCTACTAGGCAATTCTAATCCCAGAAAATTAAGTAAAATGTCTAGTATCCATATTCATTGTTCTATATTAGGTAATAAATTCAAAAGGAGCATTTCCTCTAGAATCTAAACGCTCTTGAGAATTTTTTCATAATGAGTCATGTCAGAAATTAATTCCCGGCCCTTTTAAAACATCGATAACACTCCTATATCTCTTCGTTTACAACATCATAGAGTCACCATACACCTTCGCTGATATTTTAAAAGTTTTTAAGGTTTTTTTAACTCTAATGTTAACAAAATGTTATAACGTTGCTCTTAAAAAACCATGTTCTAAGATCGCAGAGCAGAAACGACTATCGTAGTTTAAGTACGTTCCATGGGGAAACCCTTCTGACAACGAGAGGGATGGCAGAATGTATTTCCAATGGCGTAACATTATCTACATATTCGTGTTGCCACTGTGACAGCAACTTTTGAATCCTACTTTGTATAAATATTCAGTAAAAATGCACAGGCGAAAACTTCGTGAAAGCTTACATTGAGTTTGTATACTAAAGATGAAGGAAAATATCATTTAAGAACCTTAAGAGAGTAATTCCTGCACATGTTGATAGTATCCCTGAAGTCTCAACATAAAATAAAATTATCTACAAAGAAATTTCCTATCGCTTTGTCGTCATCAGGTTGGATGTTTTCCTGGTTTTCGTCCTATTTAAAAGGCATGTTTTCGATCCTTTTCAAGAAAATCATTAGGGAAACATTCCCACCAACAAGAGGCAATATTAACACATTTTAGTGATGAGTTACCTAAAATCTCCATTGCCAGAGATGCAAATGTCTCCTGCATTGGAAAAAATTTTTATTTTAATTCCTTTAAAAGTACAAAAATTACTTAATGAATTGTAAAGTTGTTAAATATATGCCACAGCAATAATTTTGATGTCTTTCTTTTAGCTGGCTATGTGTTCTTTGATATTTTCAATCAAGCCTCAGCTCAGAGTCCTATTCTTCGCAGTCCCGATTTTGCAGCCAGTCAAAATGACGCTTCCTGCTTGAGTTTCTGGTTTGCTCCTTTCGGGAGAGGGGAGGCAACTGCCCTCAGCGTCTTCCGCGTGGAGCTGACTCCTCCTGAAGGAGAGAAGGAGCAGAGACTGCTGATATGGAAAATGGCAACCAAAAAGTTTGATACTTCTCGTCCGGATTGGATGTATGGACAAGTGTCAGTAGCAACTCTCACAGCATACCGGGTTAGAAATTTTAATTCTTAATTGATATTAGATTAATTAATAGCATTCTTAATTGATCATTATTTTATTTGAATGTAAAGAGAAGGATCCAAGTAGTAAAGGGACCATTTTAATAAACAAAACTTTTCATAACTTTCATGAAAAAGGGATAACTAACCGCAAGGTACGTTATATCGAAAAGAACTTTCGAAGCTTTATCTATTAAAATTTAATTTGTGACAATAATCATATAATTTGAAAGAAGATTGAACAGTGAAAGATCAGTTATTTAAAGAAGGAACAAAATAAAATTACAAAAGGGAAGCTAGAATTTTTGAATGACTTCGATGTTGTATTCCAGAAAATGTCAAACATGCTTACGAAAATTGAAAACTTGATTTCACATTTCGATAGAATTCATCGACATATATCTACGGAAATTTACATCAGATATATAAAACTTATTGTATATCAATTTTCTAGTTTTCTCTATATTGAAACTGTCATCTATTTTCTTTTCTTTTTTTATTTTAAAATTCTCCGTTACTATCCCTTTCCCTTAATTTCATTTGTTGATGAACTAAATTATTTGTGGTTTCATGATTCTAAAACGAAATTCTGTTGAAATTTAATTTTCGTAAATCAAGAAAAAATACCCACAAAACTAGCTATAACTAATTCAAAAAGAAACTAGTAAATACAAACTTCAAGCATGTTATCAAATAAAAGGTGCGAAATAAATTAGAATACGCAAAGAAATGCCACTGCAATTGGAATGTTTCATCTACAAATAGAATAAAAATGAATGCATGAGAAAAAGACTTTAGGTTTTGATATGATAGTCAGATAAGAAACTTGAAATAGCCAATTCCTTATGATGACTTCAAGGTTTCATTTTCCTGAAAAACATCGATGGTGAGCCATTAGAAGTTAAGAATCAGGTCAAATTTAGAGATGACCAGTTAATAAATTTGAGTCCTCCTGTGTTTCATACACTATGGAAATAATTTCAAACCACAAATTTGGCCTCCAGAAGGTTCAGCCAAGAAAGATCTAGAAGAACATCGAGCGTCGATTAACTATATTTGTATTAACGTTCACGAACGATCTCAACCCAGCTGAAACCTTGCCTAGCTGCAGCCATCGGAATGGTAGTGTCACCATGTACTGTGTATAAAATAATTCATGAAGATCGTCTGTTTGACATGACAGCAGATCAGTGAAGAACTGTTTTCAAGATGAATCTAGGTTTAGCTTAAGAGAGATAGTAGGAGCTGCTTGATTTGAAAAAAAACGTGGAACCCATTAGCATCTATTAAACATCCATGAAAAAGAATCATACGGAGGAACCAATATTTGTGCGTCTGGTAGGTTCATTTTGAATAGACTCACGGATCTCCTTGTATTGCCACGTCAAACCACGACTGATCTAGTCTGCAGAAATGCAAACCTTTAAACTTAAGTGCGCCCTTAAGCTAGTGCATTAGGTGATAATTTAATACTACAAGACAAAAACATCGGTTACTACACAGAGCTTCTAACATGGAAGATTATTTTCAGAATAGAACACCGGACCTGAATCCCATCGAAGACGTTTTGATGCTCTAGGGAGATGTGTTTCTATTTTAGATCCTTCTCCTCGGAATGTTCCTCAACGTTGCAAAAAAGTGGTTATCGTTTCCTACTAATGGAAGCCTTCTATCATAGATAGATTAATCGATAGCATCACATATCGCTATATGTGCTGTACTTCTTCTCGAAATAATAACATATCATATTGAAAATAATTTTCCTATAGCAATCTGTCACATCCCATTTCTCAGCTTCATATATGTGTTAATTTTTAAAATATCATAGCTGTCTGGTAATTAATTTTCATGTTACCTTACAATTTACAAAGTGGAGTTTACATTGTCTCAGTTTCACTAAAATAAACTAACTCTTTTGTTTACAATAAACCTCTTATAAAAAGAAAGGACTCACTGCAAATTCACGATGATCGATGATTAAAATTTTTCAAATATTTTATTAAAATGCTCAATTGAAATTTTAGAAAAATTGAAAATATTATTTTCTAAAGAAAACTTTTATTTTTTATTAAAAAATTTATTTAGTTTAATTTTTATAAAGTTTGCCATATTAATTTACACATTTTAATTGATAATTATGTATTAATTTCAAATTTTATGCTTGAATCATGATTTTAACTGACATTTTAATTGAATATAATGAATAAACTATAACGTAAAATCAACAAATAACCAAATAATTTATCAAAATATTATAAATGAATTAAAAATTAAAAAAAAAAACATTAAATAAATAACTTACCAATAATTTTATATGAAATTCCTTAATTTTCAGTTTTATTTGCCAAGCAATATTTAATTTCTTGAGTTATATTCTTTTTTTTTTTTTTTTTTTTTTTTGAGACTTTCAATAGTTCAATAGCAAAACTCTACATAAGATTAGGAAAGATGTTTTTTCATTAAATCCAAATGTATATGAAATTTACTTGTAGCATTCACTTAGCATCTTGTAAAGTTCTTTAAAAATTTATTCAAAAAAGAAAATAATCTACAGGGGTCAACTTTGTTGGAAAGAATGGGAAATTTTGTTTCATGATAATGAAAGTGTGGGAAGCGTATTCACAAGCAGCAGAAACCATGACAGCTCTCTGCACGACAATTTGATTTCGCTTTTTTACTTATTGCCCTTAATTTTATCCGGAAATTTATCAAATATTTTTTTGAACATGGAATTCCCCATCTGCCCAACTGAAACAAATGCCTTGAGAATTATTCCCTTCCTATCCAAAAATGTCACTCACATGGTTTTCAAACGAAATTTCTGAAACCCAAATTTTTGTGGCCACAGCGAACCTTCTACCCAAATAGATGGTTATCATTTTGTTTCCAAATCACAAAGAGCCAAGTTTCATCCCTAGTCATATTTAGATAAATACAAAATAATGGCTGTCAATTAAAAAATGGTAAAATATAATGGCTTTGTTTTCGAAGATGATTTTAAAATGCGTAATGTAATTGTAATACAATGTAATAAAATTGGTTATTTAACATTTGTTAGCTTTTCTTGAACTGTTATTAAAAAAAGTTTCTAAAACATTGTAGAGGCAATGTGTATATAACAATAAAGCATAAACATTACCTTGTTCTAGGTGTATAATAACAATATCATGTAATAGTTATTCATTTATAAGTAATATTTTAAAATTATGATTGATTTTATGTTTTAATAAAGGTGATGTAGATCAGGGCAAATAACATATTTATTAAACTTAATTTAAAAAATTTATTGATAAATTCATTCATATTGTATCAATTTTTTTCAAAAAGAAACTATTGAACCTATTGATAACGTAGATAATATTGATAATTTAGGATTGAAACTATATACTGGTAGCACATTGTTCATTACTTTAGAGTAGTAGAATCAGCTTAACAAAAAAAAGGTTTCTATTTAACAATCTATTCAATATCAAAAGCTTAATAAACTCTTGCAGAATGTAGTTTAGATGATAAGAAACCCTTTTATTAATGTTTATACACAAAACATAAAATTTAAACATGTAATAATATTTTACAGTTTTTTCTTTTTACAATTTTTTCTTTTTAAAATGTTTAAATCAAACTCACTAGTGATTGTGAAAATTTTCAAATAGAAAGCCACCGAATTGTTTTGTTGTTTTTGAGATCTATTCAACAATTCAACATTCGCATTAGTTACTAATTTTTACTGAAACAGCTTACCTTCTGCTGACAGTCTTTAAAAACAGCGTGTTTGTTGTTCTCATATAACGTATTAAAGATTGAATTAATTCATTTAATATCTTGTAGGTGGAATTTGAAGGAGAAGCAACTGATGGAGGCTTTGCTCTGGACGATGTTACTTTCTATGACGGAAATTGCCAAAGTAAGGATATTTTTATTATAATATTTAACTATACAAAATAATAAGATTTATTCAAATCTAAAATGTCTGTCAATAAATTATATGTTGAATTCAAACATTTTTTTTAATTATTTTGATATGAGTGTGTATGTGTGTATAAATTGTAGAAAAGTCTCTGGTTAGTTTTTGTTAGACCAGAACAAAAAATCGCATTATTTCAAACCACATTACAGAAAAGTATTTGATATTGATAACAAATAATAAATTTTTTTAGAAGTAATAAAATCTGATAATATCATCTAAAAAAATTCCACTTTTTTATATTATTTGTATAACAACGAAACAAATCGAAGGAAATATATTTTATAATCAATTAGATTTTTAAAATCCATTTACGATGAACTTAAATATTCTGAAGGTATTTAAAGGGAAAAGTTTTAATTAAAAGTATTTACATTTTTTTTTTTTTTTTTTTATTTTACTGCCTATGTATGTAATTCTTGATTTGTACTGAGTAATTTAGAGTTCTTTATTCTAATTTAGTTTTTAGATTTAGTTAGTTTCTTATAAATAATTTTCTAAGGCAATCTAAAGAACAATGATCTATTATAATAAATGGAAGCACCTTATTGAATTGTATTCAATGATTCATTTGAAGTTGTAATAAATCAGGTGATAAAGAAGACCTAAGCATTTGTTTTGTTATTCCATGATTAATCTTTATTTCTTTGTAATTGCTATAACTATATGATGTATGAATTTTTCTAGCTCGTCCTGAAAGAGCAGCTGTTGAGCCACCTCCATCTGAAAAATTTTAACATCGGTTTAATGGGATTCTTCATTCATAACCAGAAGAAGATAATAATCACCTAGAGATTTTACATTCAAATCCTTTGTTTCAGAAGTTTTCAAATAATATTCCATTTTTTGGGGCTTAAAGGAAGTGCATTTTGTCTTTACTAAAAAATAGCTTTAATTCATTTTTATTTTTAAAAAAATCACTCGTTACCACAAGGATAAGAGTAAGAGTGCCATTTTGATGGTAAAATTAGAGGGCAATAGATTTTCGTAGTTTTAAAATAAAAATAAATTTGCTTATAGTTTAAAGTTACAAATTTTTAATAAAAAGATTCAATTTTTTTGGCCGCGTTTTAGAATATTTATTGTTAATTATACAACACAGCTCAATAGAAATTTGTTTGATTTAATTATTTAAGAGTCGTTACTTAAAGAAATGAGAAAATATTGTAATAATATATTAATTACCACATATTAATTTAACAAAGAACTTTGATTGCAATTTTTGTGTCAAATTAAAGTTGATTTTTAAAATGAAATCAAAATTATTTGATACATAATTCTTTGTAACATCAGCAAGAAACATTTTCAGTGTGAATAATTTTGGTAATTGTGATGGTACAAAATAGGATGATTACAGCAGAAAATAAAGAATGTCTCACTATATTTTGGAATCACTTTGTATGCTACACATGGAGAGGGATCATTGTATTTGTTCATATCCAACGAGACTGTTTGAGAACCTATAAAAGTGAAGGATATTCAAATGTTGTGACAATAACGCCTGTCGGTCCATAACTTCGGTATAGTTTGAAATAAAATACTTATCAGAATATTCTGCTTATTACTTTTATTGTACATAGTTTTTGCAGCATTGTCATGCGACTGACTCAAGCTTCGATATCTTATAGAAAAATTTGATGTTTGTTATCCAGTGCAGTTCTTATAATATATTTATCATATTTGTCAATTGCTTTTTCTATAATTGGAAATAAAAATATTCTACTCTGACATCCTGAGCCAATTTTTCTTTTTAATTGTTTTAATTGAATTTCTTCTTTAATAAAAATATCTAATAACTTACTACTTTTGTAAAGATGTAACATCAGAAATTATTCTTATTTCAAAAATGTCTTATTTCATATAGTAAAGCAAGAAATTATTTGAGACCCCCATGACTAGCGAACATTCTCATTTTTATTTATCAAAGCACTTTGGGCCTTAAACAAAAGAATCTCTGGCCCACATACATATGTCTGAAAACTGACACTTTTTTAATACGCTTTTATTAGTTTCACCTGTATGTTTGTTTGTTTGTAACTGACTCTTTGGGCTCAATTTTGCCCTACTTTAAGAGATCAGATTTAATTTAAACGTCGTAGACTTATCAAGAACCGACGACAATAAAATATTTTGATAATTTTATTATCTCATCATGATTAGGATCGCCAGGATTAGTGATTTTATTTTAACTTATGAAGAGTAATTTAACCCATGTAGAATGAAAGTACCTAAGACATTCAAACCTACGTGGGACAGTGGCGCAACGGATCAGGAGATTCTGGTTGGCTCGACATATTCGCATTTAGCCCTTGTTTTACTCACAATTAAACTATTGTAAGAACTATAGTTCCAGTCCTCCGCACCGGGACCTCATTTAAATATTATAGTTTAAAAACACTAAAAAAACGCGTTTTTAGAGTTAATCAAACTGAAAAGTAAAAAATATATTATAGTTTAAAAAAACTAAAAAACACGCTTTTAGAGCTAATCAAACTAAAAAGAAAAAAATAATTGTTAACATAAGAATAAAATTACTGACGAGAAAATGAATGTCACAGTTCTAAAAGCGTGGGGTGCTCGATATCAATCGTTATAATTTTTCACTAGTTTCATTCTGAAATGCCGAGTTAGTTTAAAAATGGCATACAAAGCACCCCACGCTTTTAGAACTGTGACATTCATTTTCTCGTCAGTAATTTTATTCTTATGTTAACAATTATTTTTTTCTTTTTAGTTTGATTAGCTCTAAAAGCGTGTTTTTAAACTATAATTTGTTAGTTTGATTAACTCTAAAAGCATGTTTTTCAGTGTTTTGAAACTATAATATTTAAATGAGGTCCCGGTACGGAGGACTGGAACTATAGTTCTTATTTAAAAGAGGTCCCGGTACGGAGGACTGGAACTATAGTTCTTATTTAAAAGAGGTCCCGGTACTGAGGACTGGAACTATAGTTCTTACAATAATTTAATTGTGAGTAAAACGAAGGTTAAATGCGAATATGTCGAGCCTGCCAGGATTCGAACAGGTAATCTCCTGATCTGTAGTCAGGCGCTTTATCCGTTGTGCCACTGTACCACGTAGGTTTGAATGCCTTAGGTACTTTCATTCTACATGGGTTAAATTGCTCTTCATAAGTTAAAATAAAATCACTAACCCTGGCTACGGAGTACTGGAACTATAGTTCTTATTTAATAGAGGTCCCGGTACGGAGGACTGGAACTATAGTTCTTACAATAACTTAATTGTGAGTAAAACGAAGGCTAAATGCGAATATGTCGAGCCTGCCAGGTTTCGAACAGGGATTCCCCTGATCCGTAGTCAGGCGCTTTATCCGTTGTGCCACTGTACCACGTAGGTTTGAATGTCTTAGGTACTTTCATTCTACATGGAATAAATTGCTCTTCATAAGTTAAAATAAAATCACTAATCCTTGCGATCCTAATCATGATGAGATAATAAACTTATCAAAATATTTTATTGTCGTCGGTCCTTGATAGGTCTACAACGTTTAAATTAAATCTGATCGCTTAAAGTAGGGCAAAATTGAGCCCAAAGAGTCAGTTACAAACAAACAAACAAACAAACTTCATAAGTTAAAATAAAATCACTAATCCTGGTGATCCTAATCATGATGAGATAATAAACTTATCAAAATATTTCATTGTCGTCGGTCCTTGATAAGTCTACAACGTTTAAATTAAATCTGATCGCTTAAAGTAGGGCAAAATCGAGCCCAAAGAGTCAGTTACAAACAAACAAATACAGGTGAAACTAATAAAAGCGTATTAAAAAGAAAGAAAATATCTATGCTTCATACATAAAATTCCTCATAGGCGTGTAACAAAGTTATGCATTCGTAATTATAGGAACTCTACAAACTGACAAAATGCATCTTGTTCCATTCAATATTTCTCTGGAAATATGATTTTCCATACTAAAAGAAGACTTTCATAACACAATAAAAAAGAGTTCTTTATTCATCAATGTATATTTATCAAAATATAAATTGTTCTAAAAAATTAAAATAATAATTTTTCTATTCATTAGTTCTTAAAAAATCGTGGACAAATATTGAAGTAAATAATTAAGAATACAAATTTTTAAAAATTGTTACAACGAGTTATAAAATTATTACAGGAAGTGATATGTTGATCAAAATTATGTATAGAAATTAAATTCTGCATACAATAACAAAGGGGAGTTCTTCAACAAAATTCTGCTCTCCTTTGTGTTGCCTTCCGTTCACGGCGCCCAGGTATACATTTACACAGAATAATCCTTTGTGCTTGTTAAATACTTCTCTGACCATCTAGATCACCAGATCATTCCTCCATCGTACAAATTTAGTGTCTGATGAGTTGTCTCCTCTAATTGTCCAAGGATCTCATCAATCTAGCATGGCAATTGGAGAAAATTTAGCCAGAAAAAACACAGAGAAATGTTTGCTGATTCTACGGATCAATGACAAGCTGGATAATAATGATATAAATTAATTCATACTACTTTAATAACATTAACGCTTATAATTGTTACAAAAAATTATAAAATACTTAGAAATTAACGAATAATACAAGCATGTTGCATTTAAAACAGCAACGAGTGATTCGAGAGCTGTTTACAGTTCGGCTATCACGATCAGACTGACGCGGAGAATGTTTTGCTGTTACAGTACTCAGGATGGAAAATTAGGCAGGAGACAATCAAACCAAATAAATCGCAACAAACGATAGAATTTTAAAGGATAATTATGTATTAAAAAAATATATTACAGCCCACCTTCTGTATTCCTCCGAGTAGCGATGTATCACACAGCACTTTTGCATGCATCCGCTTTGTTTACGTTTCGTGGTGGGATCGCTGCAGCGTTAGCGAGAGTTTTTCATTCCTCACAAATATCTTCTGGTAAAATGAACATGCCGGCCTGAACGTGTTACATTTGTTGTTGGAATAATCCCAGTAACTGGTGGTGTAGCTGTTGTGTATTCTTGTGATGATTTCTTAAGCACTTGCTCGGTTTTGGAAGGTGTGTTTTCCTCTTCTTTGGAAATGTAGGCTGGTTTGAGGTGGTCAATATTAACTACAGGCTGACGACCATGGATAAGTAGTTTGAAAACTTTTTCACTTCGACTTAGAACTTGGAATGGTCCTTCGTAAGGTGACTGGAGACCCTTTTTAATGGTGTCAGACCTTAGGAATATGTGACTGCATGTTGACAGGTATTTGCTTACAAATTCTGCTCGATGCGCTTGTTGTCTAAGAGTCAGTGGCCACAATTCCTGTCTAGTTTCTCTAAGCTTGCCCACCAAAGTAGCAGGGTCAATTGTACTAGATGATGGACTTAAAAATTCCCCAGGCAGTCGTATGGGAGTTCCATACAATATTCTGCTGTTGTTGCTTGAAGTTCCCTTTTCCATGCAGTCCTGAATTCCAGAAGAATAGTAGGAAGAACTGTACTCCACTGGCTTGTACTGTGAGATCTGATTGCTGCCTTCAACTGTCTGTGTAATCTCTCTACTTGGCCATTTCCGGTGGGGTGGTAGGGCTTGTTCGATGACGGGTCGTATCCAAGAATTTAGTCAAGGCTTCAAACAATGAGGCTTCGAACTGGGTGCCCTGATCTGTTGTAATTCGAACTGGAAACCAATCCTGTATAGAAAATCGATGCAACGGAACTTGCTGATATATCCGCCAGTGGATAGGCCTCTCACCACTTGGAAAAACGGTCGACACATATAAGACAGTAGCGAAAACTTTCTGAAGGAGGCAAGGGTCCTACAATATCTATATGTACATGTTTGAATCTGGCGTTTGATGGAATGAATGCTCCAAGCTTGCTTTGTGTATGACATGTGACTTTCAAACTTTGACAGGCTAAGCATTGTTGCGCCCATGTTCTAACATCAGCTTTTATTCCAGGCCATACGTATCGTTCTTCCACCAGCTTGACAGTACCCGTAATCCCAAGATGTGAAATAGAATGCAGACTGGAAAATACCTTTTTTCTATTCACTTCCGGCACAAATGGACGAATCCGATTGGAAGCTACATCGCAATACAGTTCAATTGCATGATTGCCCATTGGAAAAGGCTGAAGCACTAGAGATGATTTGTCTGGATGTACTAAAATTTCCGACAGTTCTTTGTCACTCTTTTGGTTATTTGCCATTTCCTGGAAGTCAATGTGGGACTTTGTTTCAATAGTTGCGATATTAATCCTGGAAAGTACATCAGCAACTACATTGTCGATTCCTTTCACATTCTGAATATCTGTTGTGAACTGGCTAATGTAATCCAAGTGACGTAATTGCCTTGGTGAGAATTTGTCCTCTTTCTGCCTAAAAGCAAATGTAAGTGGCTTGTGGTCGGTTTTTTTTTCTTCTAATGCAGCTGGCAAATAAACCGTGATCTTTTTATGCCATAAGGGCTGCAATGACGTTACTCTCTTTGCACCAGGGGACGCGTGTAACTTGGAGATAAGCCACGGGAGCTGAGTAACTATGCCCCCCGCAACGCTCTACGATCCTATTAGGACTGGGACCTAGGGTTTAAAGTGGATTCCGAACCACTACAAACACCCATGGCAACGCCGGGATTTGAACCCGATACCTGTGGTACCGAGCGCCAGAGCACTAGCCACTCAGCCATCAGGTCCCTAGGCTTGTGGTCGATAAAAATGGTGAATGGCGACCTTCTACCATACGTCTGAAATACTTAACAGCCATGTATACAGCCAGCAGTTCTCTGTCATAGGCGCTGTAATTCCATTGAGATGGTGAAAGTTTTTTTGAATAAAATCCAAGTGGTTGCCACTCTTTCTCAATTTGTTGATGCAAGGCGGCACCCATTGCTGTATCCGAGGCATCTACTACAATGGCCAAAGGTGCATTTAACACGGGATGGTAAAGTGGGGCTGCTTCTGCCAAGTCTTTATTGCATTTATCAAATGCAATTTTGTCTTATGGGCAGAGTGTGAAACAACAGATACATCAGGTTCAGTGTCAATGAAATATTGTGAAGATGATGTTTTGTCAGTCAAGTATAGGCACTGAATCATCGCCTCGCAGTCACCCCTTTTTCTGGATGACGGCACTAGAAGTTTTCCGTCTGATAAGCACATGGGGGTTGACATTTTGTTGCTCATTGTTTGAACTTCCTGTGATACCAGCAGTGCTCAGGATTCTCATTTTGTCTGGATCGGCTTGTAAAACGTCTTTGATTACGACCTCTTCACTGGTCTCGTGTACGGGCTTTCAGACCAGAGAGGCGAGAAGTTATTTCACATAACATAATCCGTGAATCTGGTTGATCTGCCGACGCTGCAACGGCGTTAACCACTACAGCACTACTTGTTGACATGATGCCACATTAAATCGTAGGTCCCGGTCTAATAGGATCGTAGAGTGTTGCAGGGGCATTGTTACTCCACGTCCGTGGCTTATCTTCGAGTTACACGCGCCCCCTGTATAATACGAAGTGAATAACATCTGTGCAGCGCTTGCCTTAAGGCATCTAAGACCAAGCTGTCTAAGTGTTTGCCAGCTGCATTAGAAAGGGAAAAAAAATATGTTGTTGCAGGTGCTAATCGTTCCTGACCGTTTCAAAAAATAATAATCCATGAAGTTAAAATGCACAGAACATTCTTAAGTAGCTAAATATCAAAGTTTATAATTTCTTTATTTTTTATTTTGCAGCATTTTATTGATTATTTAGTTGTTTGCTATAATGTTTTTTTTTTTCAGAGTTGTTAACTGTAACTTGTTTATAACTGTTTTATGCGTGATAGTTTGTTGTTTTTACGTGCCTTCGTTTTGTTGTCTGTATAATTAATGATGGGGTGAATATGTATCGAATTGAATGATTTGTTTAGTGAACTCCAATTTCAGCTATTCAAATGTCGAATAGAAGCCCATCTGCCGTATATCCTTCCTCTTTGTCTGATGAGCAAGGAGCTGAGCTTGATTCACTTTGTGCCTCTGGAAATTTTGAAATGTTGTGTTGTGATACTTCGCCGAATGTAAATATACTAGAACAACAGTATTCATCGAATTCAGAAAGCCCATTTCATTTAGAATGTTTGTCTAAAACATCAAATTTTACACGAATAAAACCTAAAACTAATTCCCCTGAACCTGAAATCTTAAGAGCCCTTGATGTTGAAGATTTAATTCAATCTCACATAGCGGTAGATGATGAATCTAATCCCTGCGATGGATTTAATTCTATATATAATCACAATGGGAACAATACGGCTGAAAAAATAAAACCTTCAAACTCTAAAATTCAGTCTACATCAACCATATTTAATTCTCCTTCAAAATCTTCTGATGAAAGTGAAAAAGACTCAAAAAAATCGAAGTCGAATTCCAGTTCGTTTCATATAGGACAAATACTAAATAGAAAAAAAGTGAATAAGGTGATTAAGATGCCCAGTCCAGATGAATCTAATGTAGATAATCTTGTTATAAATACTAGACCTTTTGTTTTTAAAAAGCTGAATCCATCAAATTCTGATGAAAATATCCAGCCAACCCAAGTTAAAACAAAATTGCAGACAATATGGAACAACATGAAATATGGTAATTTGTATTTATTGAATGACATTTTCAAACATTTTGTCTTGGTGTATTAATCTAGAATTTTGCTTCATGAGTTGATACTTCTCAACTCTTCATGTGTACAGAAAAATAATAATGATATCTTATTGAATGAATTAAATTGAATAGAAGATTTCAAAATCAATAATTTTCAAAAGGTACTTTTGGTGGAAAGATGTCTTTTGAAATTAACATCTTAAAATTCATTAAAAAAGAATCTATGACTAGTCAATGATGATAAATTAGCACATTAGGCTTTATTTAAAATTCTTTTGTTTTTGTTTAATGAATAGAAATTGCTTTTAATAAATTATTCAAAAGTAGGTCTTTTGTAAAAAAAAAAATGAAAATTTTTGTTTTACGCTTTCAATTTTGTGTTGCTTCTTCGATTCAAAACATTTTGTTTTTTAGTTTTCATATCTATTTATTGAACACCTTTAAATTTTGTCATAGTTCTGGGCTGTCCTATTAACATATTAATGATTAAGATTACTGATTAATGGTATTTTCAAATTATATATAGAATGTGAGATTTTTTTATTAATTCTAAAACATAGTCTGAAATACATAGTTTAGAAGAATTATTTTAAAAAAATATTTGATTACAATGGTAGCCTGCTTTTGAATATATTAATTTTTTAAATATAAAGCTGAAATTAAATAATTTTATATATTATACATCATATTATATATATTTATGTTTTAGGTTGGAGAGTTAGAAGGGAAGTTAATTTAAAACTTGATTCTGCCACTTGGATACTTGGTCAGTGTTATCACAATAAATCATCTGGTATGTATCTTACTTCATTAAACCATGTTTATGAATAAAACTTCATATCATAATTTTACAGTTATATCCTTAATTATTTTTAAAAATATTTAATGAACCTTTATGCTATTGGCAATTAAGAAAATTTTAATTCAAGATGTAAGTTTTACTTCTTTGAGCTGCTTAAACTAGGCATGGTCGGTTTCTTTCAAGTACTAACTTATGAATTAATTGTAAGAATTTATTACTCTAATTTATTGTTTCAAAAAATTTATTTACAAATGTATTCTGGTTTTTTAATAGTTTTAGAAATTGATGTGGCCGAGTAAATACTTTTTTCGGGGCAGATTGCTTAGAAAAGTAAACTAAAATGTAAAACTCCACTATTGAAAACATTTATCAATAATAAATTATCTACTCAAATTAATATTGTCTATTTAGATATTTTATAGTTCAGGATTTTGTTCTCGACTCTTTTAGATGGCTCAGTTTTACAGGATGTTTCAAAGCAACTAAAACTGGATCTTCTTAGTAAGATATGGCTGACTTATCGAATAAATTTTCCAATAATTCCTGGAACAGAGTTTATGTCAGATTCTGGTTGGGGGTGCATGCTTAGATGTGGTCAAATGATGATGGCCCAAGCATTAGTATGTCATTTTCTTCAACGAGGTAAGTTATTGAAAAAGATAATTATTATAGAAATATTGGAGTTAAGTATTTGAATAGCATTATCTACTTTATTTTAAAAGATGTAAAAAGGATTATTTAATATCAATAAGTGATAAATTGACTTATGATAAGTACGTGATTTTTAAAGCTAGTCCATGATTTCAATATCTTATTTGTGAGTACATTATTTTTTTATACTTTTTAAGACACTATTTCATGTTAAGCTAATATATAAGTTATTTCCATTGCTAAGTGTTATTCATATATAATATTTCTTAATACATTAAATCTTGTATCTCATTATACTTAAAATTTTTCATTAAATTTATTGTTAAATTAATTTGTTTTCTATTTATTAAAATTGTGTGCAGCATGTACATTAGGACTAGATTATGCTATAATATCTAAAATCAATATATCATCCTACTAATAACATAATATTACAATATATCAATTTTATACAGATTTACAATTTAGAATATTGAACTTGTTTTTGAATTGTAAAAATTAAATGCCACTTTGAACCCTCCAACCATCAAAAAAAAATTTAATTAGTATTTTCTGTTATGAATTATGATTATTTTAATTCTTTATTTTGTTTTCAACACAAAACTATTTCATTTTTCAAAACACATTATCCTTTTTTTCCTGTTTGATGATGCATGTTTAATTGCTAAATTTTCCCTCAACAGTTTCAAAGTGGAGTAACACTTTTTTCTTGCACAATAAATAAGCAAAATATATATCAAGCAATAAACTAAATTTGACTACTTAAAGGAAAAGTATAGGAGAGGGGGAAATAATTACTAATGAGCTTATTAGAAAAGAAGGGGGATCAATTTAAGGATATCTATATCTAAACTCCTTTTCTTATACTTCAAGAGTTAACAAACTTTGAATATCATAAAATATGTTTCTTCAATTGGGAAAACAATATACAAGAATAAATCACTGTAACATTAATGAATGTTAGGCTATGTATATAATGTAGAAAGAATGGCATGGATGGAAGATGGCATTATTTAAGTACAAATTCTAAAGCACAAAAAAAAATTTAGATATCAGTAAAACAAGCAGATAATTGTTATTCAGAAATATAGGTATAAATATTATTTAGGTAAAATCTAATTAAGTTTTAATGATTTCTACTAAAGCTTAATAGGGTAAAATAAAAAACCTTTTTAGGTATTAAACTTTTTAAAAAATTAAGTAGATTAAGAATGTTGTGCAGCAGGCCTTTTGCTAACATTCTTATTAGTTCCAAATCTTTCACATTTTTTGACTTAAATCAAAAATTACTTTTAAATAAAAATCAATCCAAGAAGTTTTTTTTTGTTCAAAAATTAATTAAAATCAAACAATTGTAAAGTAGTTGAATTAAACAAAAACAGTAGACCTTTAAATGAAATTTTTATTTTGGCTTTAAAAAACACGTATCTCTGTATTTTTTGGTAACAAAAATGAGCAATTTTTATTAATGACACAGTTACCAATGCTATATAATCTTTCAGAAGACACATTTGCACTCTGAATTGCTAAGTAATGATTATGAAAAAGCGCTGCTGAGCTCAGAAAATGCCAGTTGCATTCAACTAGGGCAGGGGTCGGCAACCTGTGGCTCTTTGGATGTGAAGCTGCGGCTCTTTGGATCCATTAGCAAATATTATTTATTTTATAAAAAAAAAGCATTTAAAAATCGTTCTGAATCGATTAACGAGGATTAGGCACCGATTCTATCTCTCAGCCACTTGTACTCGTTTTTCACCGCACTCAAAGAAACAAAGTTCTATGATTCTGTTTCTCATTCCAATAACCAGGTCCTCAAAGATCTTCAAAATTTTGATTATGATATTTCTCTTCCCAGCAGCCGCAAACTCCCACGATACGTACTTAATATTAATAAACAATGCGCTTGCTATTAGTTTCTTCCCAGACAACCGATGGTTGCTTTCCCCTCGGCGCCGCTTTTCAAGATCAAAGGTTATTTTCGCCTTGGTTCTGGTGGACTGAAACGATGGTTTTGGTTTCGTACTCGATTCTCTCTCTCTCTCGCACCTAGCGTGATTTTTATTTTTGTGCTTTTATTTAGTTACTCCGACTGTGCTCGAATAATCGCAAAATTTGTAATCTGCTGTTTTGGATACCTAAATAATAATTTTAAAGATCCTTTATTACAGCTTTACCGCAAGCATGGCATCTACAAAAAAAAAAAAGAGAAGAACTGAAGATAGACATCGAGAATTCAATCGGGATTGGACGGAGTCGTTCGCTTTCATATGCAACTCAGATGGCCTTCCGACTTGTCTCATTTGCCACGAAAAACTCGCACACAATAAGAAATCAAATTTAGAGAGACACTTCACTAAAAAACATACTCAGTTTGCTAGTAAATATCCAGCCGGCGAAGAACGAAAAAAAGCTGTCGACGAGCTCCAAAAACAAAAACAGCAATCAAGTTCCATGTTAAGTAACTGGGCGCAATTTACAAGTAATGTTAATCTAGCAAGCTTCGCGGTATCACTAGAAATTGCAAAAAAAAGGCAAACCATTCACAGATGGTGAGTATGTCAAAGATTGCTTCATACGTGCATCTGAAGAACTGTTTCGTGATTTCAAAAACCAACCAGAAATCTTGAAAAAAATCAAAGATTTGCCATTATCCGCTAAAACAGTACAAGATAGAATAGCTAAAATGTCTTCAAATGTAACATATTTGCAGGTGGAAGATATTCAACTTTCTTCTGTCATATCACTTGCTATAGATGAGTCTTGCGACATAAAAGACACGGCACAAGTTGCCCTTTTTGTCAGGTATATGTCTTCCCAAGGTCCAAAAGAAGAACTTCTAGGATTGCTACCGCTCTCGGGACAAACTAGAGGGGAAGATATAGCGAATGCTGTGCAAAAATGCCTTGAAGACAATAAGATCGATTTAAATAAAATCGTTTCAATAGCAACTGATGGAGCCAGAAGTATGACAGGAAAAAATAAAGGGGCAATAACGATTCTTCAGAGCAAAATAAACCACGAAATTCTTACGTTTCACTGCATAATACACCAAGAAGCGCTTTGTGCCCAAACATTTCCTGCCGAAATAGTTGAGGTCATGAATTTGGTAATCAAGATTGTTAACAGCATCTTGTCAAAAGCACTCTACCATCGTCAGTTTAAAGAATTCTTAAACGAAATGGAGACTCAGTATTCCGACCTCCTACTTCACAATAAAGTGCGATGGCTTTCCAAAGGTAAGGTGTTGAAACGTTTTGCTTTGTGCTTGAATGAAATAAATACATTCCTAAATGAAAAAGGCATTAATCACCCTGAATTAGAGAACGACAAATGGTTGCAAAAATTTTACTTTATGGTGGATATCACAGCGAAATTAAATGAGCTGAATCTAAAACTGCAAGGAAAGGGAAACCCAGCCTATGTTTTGGTAGAAGAATTGGTTTGTTTTGAAGAAAAATTAATTCTTTTTGCAGAAGATATTCAGAGCGGTAAATTACTTCATTTTCAATTTCTGAAGCAATATCGTGATAAAACTAGTGCAACTGTTGACAGGAGGTACTTCAGGTCAGTTATAAAAAAAAATTAAAGATGAATTTGCTGACAGATTTGAGCAATTCAAAACCAACAAAACCACTCTAGCATTCATAGTAAATCCTCTCAACACAAATAGTAACGAAATCCACATTGAGCCATTTGGAATTGATACTGGATCTCTAGAAATGCAATTGATCGATTTAAAAAGTAAAGCTTTGTGGAGTGGAAAATTTACGGAGTTGAAAAGCAAGTTGGAAGAGTTGGAGGTCCAGAAATGTATGTACGTAACGCAACAAAAGTGGACAACTTTAAAAGAAATGCCGCGAGTTGAGGCACTTATATTCGACGCATGGAATAGTCTTCCAGATTGCTACAGTGAGGTGAAGAAGTTGGCATTTGGAGTACTGACTATCTTTGGATCGACATATTCGTGCGAACAAGCGTTCTCTTGCATGAATATAATTAAAAGTAAAGTAAGAAGCCAACTAACAAATGAAAATTTAGAGTCGTGTTTAAAACTTAAAGCAACAAGTTATGAGCCAAATTTATCCAAACTTTCTAAAACCATGCAAAGCCAATGCTCCCATTGAATATGTTTGCTCAAATGTATGTTATTGTTTTTTTATTTTAAGTACAAATTACATTGTTTAATAAAGTTTAAATTTTCTACTTGAATAACCATGCAAAGCCATCGCTCCCATTGAATTTGTTTGTTCCATTGTTTGTTAAATTACAAGTTACAGTTAGTGTTGTAAGTAAATGTTTGTTTTAATTTTTTACTTAAATAATAAGTTTTTTACTTAAATAATAAGTTATCTAATAATGAATAAATAGAATGATATAATGAATAAATAGATATTTTTTCTTATGAATAAATAGATTAGTTTTTTTTTATAAAAAAACTTTATTTATGCGAGTATTAACAGGTGGGCTAGTATTATTAAATCGGCGCTACTGGTATTAAATCCATAAGATTTTTAGTTAGCTCTAACCTTCAAAAGACACGTGTATAAATTTGACAGCTGGTGCAATATTAGTATGGGAGTTATATCATTTTTAGTGAAGCAACTTTTGTTAGTTTGAAAAAATGGATAAAAAGGAATTTCGTGGGTTAATAAAGCATTTCTGCTTGGCCAAAAAATATAAATACTATTGAAGCCAAGGCTTGACTCGATAAACATTATTCGGACCCTAAAGATATCAACGGAACGTGTTGGACATAACGTGAATGAATATTTGGATATGCGAAAGCTCTGTTCAAAGTGGGTGCCGCGCAGGCTCACAATCGACCCAAAACAACAACGAATTGATGATTCTAAGCAGTGTTTTGAGCTATTCAATCGTAATAAACCCGATTTTTTCGTCGATATGGGACAATGGATGAAACATGGCCTCCATCATTTCACACCGGAATCCAATCGACAGTCAGCTTAGTGGACTGCACGTGATGAACACTAAAAATGCTATAACTCACATATTAATAGTGAACAGCTATCAAATTTATATACGTGCCTTTTGAAGGTTTGGGCGAACTAAAAATCGTATGGATTTAATACTAGTAGCGCCATCTATGTGTCAGCCTACGAACTTTTCAACCCACCGGTTATTTATTGTTGGCAAGAAAAAAATTTGTGGCTCTTTAAAACTTTGAAATTTTGTAAATTGTCATTTTTGGCTCTTCCGACTCAAAAGGTTGCCGACCCCTGAACTAGGGCAATTGATTTCATTAAAGTCAGGAGCACTGATTACTGCATAGCAACGAATATCGGAAATCACCTGATGCATCCATCACATACATGTGATACCAACGAAGTCAGGCTTGGCAGAAATTATTGACAGCTTGGATTTCTGATAGATTTCTTAGACTCTGATTTTGAAAATTGTTTATTCTGATGTTGGAAATCGAAACTGCTTTTCTCCCTCATCTCTCATTGGAAATCAGAAATTGTGGCTAGCCAACACCAATGCGTACTTTACTTACTGTATTCCTCTGAGATCATCAGAAGAATACAACATTAGAATCAACAATGATTTTAATATCGGATTTTACAGCATGTGTGTATGATGTTGACATTGCAGAACATCAATATCTTAAATTGGAATTTCATTAATGCAAGAATAATGAAATCGGATATGTGATTTTGGATTTAAATTGATATTTCGATGAATAGCAATTTATCGGCCAGGACTTATATCCATTTAACCAATATTTTAAATAAATTCATAGGTATGGATAAAGGGTTATCTTGGATTTAATTTGGCTTTTTTTTTATCTAGTTTGTTAATTAAAAGCATTAGAAATTTTTCTCAATGAAGCATACAGAAAAGAATACAAAAGTTTACTAAGATCTAAGAAGCATGAGTCTGTGACATGTATAGTTACTGTGGTGTTGGTCAGTAATATAATTAAACAAAAATGTAATTTTGTAGTTTTTTGTAATTATATTTTTGCATTTTTTTTCCAACATTTTAGACATAATGATAGTAATTTAGTAAATATAAAACTTTTTAATAAAAGTAATTTAGATAAAGAATAAATAACTTTTGCTTTTTGTTTATTTTGCAAATGTGGAAAATAGAAGTACTAATGTGCATATATATATATATATATTTTTTTTTTTGTTATATAATTTTTTTCAAAAGGAACAAATATATATATATATTCCTTTTGAAAAAAATTATATAACAAAAAAAAAATTTCCTCTTAGAATAAAAACTGAACATATGAAAAATTTAATTACATTAAAGAAATTTTATAAAATCTGTTTCATATTAATTTCATGACTTTATTTCCATATTGATAATATTCTAGATATATAAATTCTTCTTCTTATATTCTTATTATTTTTTCAGCAACACATATACTAATTAACCAATTGCCTATTTATCTAAAAGCCAGGAAAATGTTTCTAATGAAAATAAAAAGTAAAGATCTATCTTTAAGTCAAGTACTTTCATAATTAACTATTTAAAATATTTTTTACAAATATTAAAATTTTATGAATATGGAGAAATTTAAAAAGTTAACTTTCTACTGTTTGTGAAACTAAATTCATGGGGTATTTTTATATTATTATTTTATTTAGCAAGAATTTGGACAAGATTATAGAGCTATTGGAAGTGAACAGAAAAGATTTATGAATAATTAGTAGTTACAAGTTTAATTCTTCCATTATAAAATATATTTTTAATATGAAAGAATTTTTTTAAGACCAAATTTTTCCCATAAAAAACATATTTAATGTGTAAATATACTGATGAGTTAAAAATTTAATCAGAGTCAAGGTAATATACATTAAAAAAAAGTGTTTTTATTGTATACTGTATATATTAATTTTCCTAAACTAATTTATTTATATATTAAATGACTGTTGTATTATAAAAATAATGGTTTTATTTTAGATTGGCGTGTTTCATTCGATCAAGCTCCAGAGAAGAAACAATTGCACAAAATGATTCTTCGTTGGTTTGGAGATTCATTATCTAATCATAGTCCATTTTCTTTACATCATTTAGTTTCCTTAGGTGAAAATTATGGTCGGAAAGCTGGTGATTGGTATGGACCTACTCATGCTGCCCAAGTTTTGAGGTAAATTTAATTTACTAGAATTATTCATGTATTCGCTTGATAATATGGACTAGAAAATTTTAATATCCATTAGACTACTATAAAATCCCAACAAATCTTGCCTTAAAAATAAGCTCCCTTCTTTTAATTTAGAGTTTTCACCCTTGAAAATGTGCCTACATCCTCTAATTAATCTTGATTCATGTTCATATAAAATTGTTATTTTTCATACAAAATATTAAATGTTCATTCATTTATTAAATTTCCTTATATGTTGATAATTTTTTAATCTCTAATATCGACATCACTTTAATATTATAGGTTTTTCACTTTTAAAAATTGTAAGCCTAAATTGGCTTTTATTTTCAATTCAAGCTAGTTAACATGCCTTTTCAGTTAAAGAAAAGAATGCATATTTTTAGAATTTTTTATTAGAATTTACCATGAAAATATAAATAAGAATAAATAACTTTTGCTTTTTGTTTATTTTGCAAATGTGGAAAATAGAAGTACTAATGTGCATATATATATATATATATATATTCCTTTTGAAAAAAATTATGTAACAAAAAAAATTTCCTCTTAGAATAAAAACTATTCAACCCTAAAATAAAACATTACATTTAAATTGTGCTATTTTCAAGAGGGACAGTTTTATGTCAATTAAAAGATGGCATAATCATTTATTGATCATCTTCATTTCTAAGACACTTTTTAAGAAGACTTGCATTAAAAATCAGAAAATATTCCACTAGAAAATGTCCACAAAAAAAAAAAAAAAAAAAAAAAAAAAAAAAAA